>CAVNZG010000969.1:206770-274038 GCA_963693315.1 Diogma glabrata
TACCTTAAGTTGTAACTGTTGATTGATGTCATCAATGTTCTGTTGCTTTAGGTTATTTGTTTGATTTTCCAATATCCCTTGACTAGCGTTTGACCTTTTAACTTCCCATTTATATATCTGCCTTTGAATCCATACGGTTTTAACAACCGGAAAAACCATCAAACAAACGATTGTCTCTAACTGTGGTAATAGCTTCGATCACTGTTATCCTTGCTATTCATACTTTCGATAACATCAGTGGATACTTTATCTTCATGTACTGCCACAATTTATAAAGCAGATTTCAGGAATTCTTAATTTATTTTGATGATGTTGTAAGTAAACAATCATTAATAATTTATCACTTGTATTTAATAAATCAATAACTTTTTTTTTTGCTTATTTATCAAACAAAATAGACATCCAAATCACACACTAATGAAAACAGTGTTAACTTTTTTTTGTATAAATTAAAGAAATTTCTTTTTAAAATCAAAATCAAAGGTAATTATTATTTATTTTTGATAAGTTTTAGGTAATGTTTAATAACAAAACTGAATTGAAACTTTTCTTTTGAAAAGCCAAAAATGGAATGAAATATAATTTTTTCCAAATTAAAAATTGCAAAAAATGTGTTTTTCTTTTGACCTTTTCTAATCAATCGTGTAATATTCGAAATTCAGCAAATGATTAACAACGACGTCTGTTCATTAGCATTGGAAATAAAAATTTAGTACGTTCGTTTGCCTTTTATAGTATGTTCAAAATTCAACTAGCAGTCAAGTTTTAGAAAATTTTAAAATTATTATTAATGTAAGAATGAACGGAAACTAATGAAATGCATTTTTATTGAATTGAAAACGAAGATGAATTTGGTTTTATTATTGTTTCGCGATTATTGCGATCGTTACAATTTTTATTTGAAAACTTTTTATTTTACTTTTGATAAATGATATTTTAATTAATGCAAGTCCCTTCAGTTCAAATACAATTCCTTTTAAAACGTTAACATAGTACGCATTTTTAGGATTTCTTTTAATTTTAAGAAAGTTGTTCAAAGGTTTGTTTTAGTTTCGTTTTATTTCTAGTAGGAAACAATTGGCGATGTTGCTCTACCGCTTGGTAAATAAATTGTTTTTGATCTTCATCCCATGTTAAAACGGAATGATACTGTTTCATTAAACCGATAGCTCTTTCGGCAATGTCGTTTGTTATTTAAAGGAATTTGATGAATTCTTCTGCTTTTAAATATTCATCATTTTCCGGCCATAGAGACGGATCTACCTTCAGGAAGTCCATTAAAAGCAGAAGAATTCATCAAATTCCTTCAAATAACAAACGACATTGCCGAAAGAGCTATCGGTTTAATGAAACAGTATCATTCCGTTTTAACATGGGATGAAGATCAAAAATAATTTATTTACCAAGCGATAGAGCAACATCGCCAATTGTTTCCTACTAGAAATAAAACGAAACTAATACAAACCTTTGAACAACTTTCTTAAAATTAAAAGAAATCCTAAAAATGCGTACTATGTTAACGTTTTAAAAGGAATTGTATTTGAACTGAAGGGACTTGCCATAATTAAAATATCATTTATCGAAAGTAAAATAAAAAGATTTCAAATGAAAATGATAATTTTGTATATTTTATTAAGTAGATTTTGTGAAATTATGAAGAAGTTGCCTTTTAGCCTAAATTCTGGAAAACACGACTTCACTAAAAGTGAGATATCTCGCGATCTAGACCACCAAAAGACCTAAGATTTTTTTTGTTGGCAAGCTAATAAAATTGTTTATGAGATAAAATCGTTAAATGTGGTGGTTAGTATGACAAAAAGTTAAAATAATGACACCACTTTTCGAAAAATGCGCAAATTTGCAATATTTTTTGACTTCGGCTTCAAATTTTCATGGTTAGGCTTCAGAAAACGTGTGTACCATGGTTATTTTTGAATTTTATGGAAAATTTCCCATCGAATAGCATCCCGGTATTTTTGTTTTTATGTTATCGTATCGGCATCCAGCCTCAATTTGAATTTCTTGCATGAATAGCCCAAAATTCAGGACGTTTTGCAAAACCGCACGCTCTAGGAATGAGATAAAAAGCTCAGATCGGGTGGAAAATTTTTTTTTCATCGAAAACTTTCAGATTTTTGATGTGGACCTGAACATTTAAAAAAAAGTGGATTTGTGAAACAGTCTAATATATATATATATATACATATATATATATATATATATATATATATATATATATATATATATATATATATATATATATATATATATATATATATATATATATATATATATATATATATATATATATATATATATATATATATATATATATATATATATATATATATATATATATATATATATATATATATATATATATGTATATATATATATATATATATATATATATATATATATATATATATATATATATATATATATATATATATATATATATATATTTATATATATATATATATATATATATATATATATATATATATATATATATAAATTTTTTTTTTTTTATTTTTCCGTCTCCGCTTATCATTCATAGTCGTTTGGCACCAAAATTTTTCCGAAATTCCGAGATGAAGCCCATTGCAATAGGTAGATTTTTATATGAAATCTACCTAATTTCTACTCCATGATTGATTCTACCAACAGTATTGCAAGATATTATTTAATTGTAAATTAATAAATAATACCACAATAATGATACTATTATATACAATAATGATACTATTATATTGAAATAATATTTCAATACTATGATGAATATTAAATTGTAAGCTAACAAATAAAATTTCAACTATAGTTATATTAGCTTATATCCAATAAATAATATGTTAATAATAATACCAAAATCTTAAATTAAAAATTCACAATATGCACAGTTGTGTGCATACCTATATGCATAATAATACATATATACATACTATAGACTAGGGAGTATCCCATGGGAAGTATCCCTTCCACACACCAACTCGCTCTTTCTTTTTTCATCCGGCTTTGATGCATCCCCTATCCATCACAATCCAATCCATTTTATTATATATTCTGTATGCACCTTCTGCTTATCTAATTATTCAAAAATATATGGTGAGGTGCAAAGCAACTAAACTAAAAAGTATGCTAATGCGTATCTCATCGCAAATAATTTAAAAGTGGTCACGTCAAGCAGTGAGTACTAAATTGTAATACGCGCGAATATAACTAATAGATTTATATATATATACTTATTTAAATATGAATAATGTTAGTTTGTTTATTAAAAAAAGGTTTTTATTTAAATCCAATTTAGTTTAGAGGTGTGTCAATCGTGTCAATTAATAATTGTGAAGAATCGTTAATAGTTGCAAAAAATTTCTTTCTGAAGATGATCCTAGATCGAAACTAGTAAAAGAAACTTTTTAGATTTTGTATATAGCTCAGTAGATTTTTATAATAAATAAAGTAAAATTAGACAAGCGTATTTTTTTAATTTGTGAATAGTGAAAAAGTGCTGGAACATTTTGAAAAATCCATTGTGTGAAATCAAAAAGGCAATTTTGCAACAATAAAATTAAATTATTTGATTTTAAGATTTTACTGCACTCCCAACCAAAAATTAAAATTGAATCGTTAATAGGATTGTAAAAAATGGTGTTTCAAAAAGTTTGAAAATATAGTGTTTTTCTTTCTACATTATGATTTTTAATTAATTTACAGTAGAATTAATGGTCATTGGGCAAATAGATGAAAATTTAGAAGAAAATAACATGCTAAATAATGCTGCCTGCTACTACCACATCCAGCTACGACTACTCTCCGTAGATGGTGAGGCACAATTGAAGTTGAACTCTTAAAGTCCTAGCACCAGCTAACTTCATGCGTATAGCTTTGATAAAAGAGCTTTAATTGTAAGCAGCCTACTTTACAATTACCAGACTGTTATTAGATTTAGTGGTTTCTACTAACGGGCTAACCATTGTCAGTTGCAGAAGTCTGTCAATGATGCCAAAAAAGTAAACGTTTTTGGTCATGTGTTACATCTAATAAAACTCACAAGAAATAATTTTATAGATCATGGTTTTGAGATAGATGGTGCATTTGTGGTGAATGGTGCCAAAGAACCATTAAATGGTTTAAGATTTAGCATCGGTAATAAAATTTCAATCAAAAGTTTTACAGTGAGTAATTCACGGTGTCAAAAAGTTTAAGCTATTAGTAAATGTGGCACATCAGGGTTCCTCGAATCTGATTCCTGGATTAAAAGTTCCCAATTACTTAAACCTTTAAAGATCTTTCTATTCTATTTAAAAACTTATTTTACAATAATAATACTATGAAGTTTCTCGTAAGGTTAAGACCCCACACTGTCACAGTGACAGAATGCGGAAAGACTTCTTTACCCGAACAGCGTATAAATGGAATAAGTTGCTGGAATCAATCTGAAATGAAGAGGGCGTTTGAGAGTAATAACTAAACAGATGCACCCCTGGCCTAGACAAGGTAGCATTTTTAAACAGCATTTGTTTGAGAACAATTGTAATAAATGCATTCAAAAATACAAGACCTGCATATGAAAATATGCAACCATTGTAGTACGATGGTCTGGAATATTTGACAGGCTACCTATTGTTAACATTGAAAGATTCAAGTTTAATAATTGATCATTATCATGATAGATGTTGTACTTCGAATAACCGTCTTACAGAAGGGGCCATAAAACCTATACCATAGCTGAATCTTGCTTATAAGAAAAAATTATGCAAAAAATTTAATAGACCTTTTGAAAGATGTAGACTGCGATGAGAAAACTAAAACCATTTTCTTCAGGTTTACAATGTATACTTTCTAATGAACGACTTAAATGAAACAATTTTGGACATAACAACCATAAGAAGAATCTTAAATAAAATGGTCCATTAAATTATATTTGTGACCAATATACTTTAAACCCTATAAATATAAACCCTCTTATTACTATTTTAATTTATTATAATTAAAATTTCTAAGTATCTCATAATCAGAATTTATCTCTCATTCTTATACGAGTTCATATAATTTTCGCACATTTTTCCATTTACTTATATCATATATATTTCAAAAAATTAATTTATTTAATTTTCCTTTATTCTACTTGCTAATCATATATTTCTACTTGCTTTATTCTACTTGCTATTCTACTTGCTATTCGACATGCTACTTGTTTTCGAAATATTTGGCAAAAAATTATTTCGAATTATCACCGCCCTTGGGATATTACAACTGACAATTTTTAAAATTATTCAAGTTGTGTTTTCCTATCCTAAAAAAAACTTGCGGTTTTTAACTTATGTAGCACCTTTGCGGTGAGCAACAGAACAGAAAATTTGCACAATATGGATGAGAGAAAAAAATACAAAAATTTTATATGGAATTTCATACAAAACACAACTTGAATAATTTTTAAAGTTTTCTATGAAATTTCACATTTTACTATTATGACCCAAATTATCGCATTTTTTCCCTCTAATAGTTAAACTTCGTACACTAGCTTTGGTGGTGAGCAGGATCGTCGTTGAACATACGGTGAATTGTTGTAAGTTAGTATTTATTGTTTTAGAATGAAAGAAAGATTAATTTGTATATTTTTTTTTTTTTTTTTTTTTTAATAAAATGTGATGTGTAGTAGGCATTACAATATGTGTCACAAATACCCATAAAAACCTTTTAAGACCAAGGTCCCACAACAACATGCGTTCTAAGGATGTTAATGGACGCAAATCTGTTTTTTTTTTTTTTTAAATATTTTTTTGTTAAATAATGGATAACTAAACTATAAATCCTATCACATATAAAATATGACATAGGCCAATATTTCGTGATAGGATAGGGAAAATAAAAATATAATAAGAGATAAAAAGCAAATTTGTTTTAAAAATTTGCAGGAACAAAACTAAAATTGGTTTGCCAATAGTCCAGCTAATGGCATAATCCTTGATTATGGGACGCAGTATATTTTTCAATGATTAAAGCTCAGATATATAGTTATATGAAGGCTCGTTTCTTCTAGCAAGCTACAGCGTTCCAGCATCAAGGAATATTCATTAGCTAAGATTGAGAGTGCTACCGTTGACTGAATACAGTTCATCCGCCAGCACCCCTAAGATATCACCTTGGCTAGTGATATCTCACTGCTATTGCCAGTGGTATGCGATATCTCACGTTAACTCATATGCCAATAGCAGGGACTGGAGTACGCGGGGTTGTCACACCCGTGGATCAAAATTATTAGTATTATTTTTATTATTTTTGATATTGTTTACTTTTTGAAATTGTTATGCTAGTCTTGTTTGGCTGTTTTTTTTTTCTTATTTTATACTGAGAAAATTGTCAAAAAGACCTCCTATTGGTCTTAATTTGTATGTTGTTGCCAAAATAAATAAAAAAATGCTTTTGGTCATTAATTACAACATTTATTGGAAACAAAATTTAATGTACAACTACCGGATATTTACCAACTGTGGTAACACAAAATATTTCTCGGCTTCACACAAAATATTTCTCACAAAACATTGCCCTAGTAATTACAATGTTTGTGAAAAAACTATATTTGAACTGGAAAAACCTGATATTTTAATACTGTTCCTGTTATTCAGAAGTAGTGGAACATCACACACAAAATTACTCAAAAATCGTCTCCCTAATAATTACAACTTTTGTTAAAAAAGATACTTAATCTGCAACAAACATTATATTTCCCAACTGTTCCTATTACACTAATTTCATATTTCACATTTCATGTCATATAAATAATTAATTTTATTTGTCAACTGTTTCTAAACGAAAATATTGCTAATTTTATTTTTTTCAAAAAATTGGGGTAAAAAAATGAAAGAAATTTTGTTGTTATATCAATAAAATTGCAATTAAAATAACAAAAATGTTAGTAATATGAGTTCAATAACAACTTGTCATCAATTCAATAACGAACTCTTAAAATAATAAAAAATCACAGAGAGCGAAGAAAACGGGAGAGTCAAATTAACAACAATCTTGGTTTTATATTTAATAGTAAAATTGCTATTTGAACTCACAAAGGTTTTTAATTTCACAGCAGAAGTTTCCATTCAATAAGGGTATTTTGTTTTGATAACAAAAACGGTCGCATATATGCGACAAATAATATTTTAAATTTAATAGCAAAATTATTATTTGAACAAACGTAGTTTTGTTTTTAATAGCAGAAGATGTCCAATTGATAAAGGAGTTATTTCTTTAAAAATCAACAGTGTGCGTTTGACAACAATAATTTTAACTTTAATAATCAAATTATTGATTCAATAGACAATGGTTTTAATTTAATAATTGAAGTTGTACATTTAACAATGTGTATATTGCTTTAATTATCAAAAATGTTTATTTAACAACAAAAATTATAGTTTTAATAAAAATTTTATTTTTTAATAATGTGCATTGTTATTTGACAAACAAATTATTGTTGTATTGATAATACTCTGCTATTAAATTAAAAAATTTTATTATTATAATAACACTACGAGTTGTTTTTCTAAAAGTTGGATGCAGTTTTTTGACACTCTTTGGCTTTTAAAATTAGTTTATGTGTATGGATTGTTAAATTAAAAAACATAATCTTTATTGAAAAGTTTCCATAATTAATTGTACTTGTGCAAATTGTAGATTTCACCTGACTTGGAACAAAAAATTATTTCGAAAGCTTTGTATAGAGTCGAATTTTATTTAACCCGTTTAAACTAAAGGGCATGGCAACATACATATATCAACATTAGTTAATTTTGTAAGTATGACAGAGGAAAATGATTAAATTAAGTTTATAATTTGAATGTTTAATTTACATTTCTGCTAAATAATGTGTTGGAGTGCTCCTCAGTGCTATTAAATAAGGCTTTAGAAAATAAAACATATTATAATTTTACACAACAAATTAAATTTTTTTTATTTTCTTACAAATTACATTTATTATATTACGTCATTTTGTTATAAATTTCACTTTCAATTTTAATTTTATTTTATTATGTACCTCATTTTATATAAATCTATTATAATATCCTTTTTTATTATTGTTTAACATTATTGTTTATATTGTTTATAATAGAGAATCATTAAGTAAAGTTCCAGTAAAGTTTAAATCATTAATTAAAGTTTTAACTGCTGCATGTTGGGGTTTATTTTCAATATTGAAAAAATAAGATTCCATAAAGTTCCAATATAAATTTGCAGCTAGTGGATATTTTAAATTGAACATTTGAAATATTTTGAAACAGATTTCAATGTCTCTTGCCACACAGTCTATTTTGTAATGAATTTCATCGTAATAGACAAAGATTTGTTTTGGATCTTCTATGGTTCCGGTAATGTAAATATTAAACACACTATACAATACACTAAACAAGTTTAACACTTAATTGAATGTTTTAAATCAAACTATGCAGAAGGAGGTTACGCGCAGACTACTTTCTTTCTATATTTCGTTCGAGAGTAAGAGAAATGAAAAATACGATACATCCGAAACAATTTCAATTTCAATAACTAAAAATGTTGAAATAAAAATTTCTTATTGTTTTGATAACTCTGATTATTAAAACAATAGTTTTCTGTTATTTTAATAATTATAACTATTCAAATAAAACCAAAGTTATTATTTTAATTGTAAGTTACAAAACATGTGTTTTGTTTTTTTCCCTTCATTTCTACAATTTATGTTATTATATTTTTAAAAACTCAAATCGTCAAATTTATAGTAAACGTTATCAAAACAAAAACCAACTGTTATTTTAATAACTAATTATATTGAAATACCAAATTGTTATTAATTTGATAACCACTATCGTCAAAAAAATAATTTTCTACTAGGATAATAATTTTTATTGTTTTAGTAATAACAAATAGTAGATTTTTATACAAGTGGTGAAACGTCTCTTTTTGCGTGACTGAACGATTTGTCCACGAGACGCGATAGCTGAACTTATTGTTCAGGAACGCAAAAACGTTTTAACCACGCGTAGAAAACGCTATTTTTTCTACGCTTGTAAATATAAATGATAATGTTTACAAATTCATCTACTAAAAACTTACAAAACGACATATCTAAATTTGAATATGTAAAAAATAAACAAGATTGTATTTACATAATAGCATTTTTACCAGTGTAAAATAATGTTATTATTGTGTTCGCCTACAGATGGAATAATAACAGGCGAACACAATAATAATTTATTATTTTACACTGGTAAAAATGCGATTTATAAATACAATCTTGTTTATTTTGACACAGTCAAATTTAGATATGTCGTTTTGTAAGTTTTTAGTAGATGAATTTGACAATATGAATAATGAAAATAGTTCATATATTTTCTCTAAAAACTTTTACAGATATTACAGATATTTTTTTTACCGACTGGAAGTCATCGTTTAAAGTATAAATTTAAAAAATTGTAGGTAAAGTTTCAATTAAAAAGAAATATAAATAAATTTTTTAATAAAATTTATTTCTTTACTTAATAAATTTTTTTTAATTTTTTTTTGGCGGAAAGAACTCAGAGAAAATATTTTATATCTGACAGTTATTTATCGGAGGAAAAAGTTATACGATATATCTGATACAAATTTTATTTTATCGCTCCGATTTCTCCGATATAGAAAAAAACACACTCGTTTAATTAATTAATTAATTAATTACACACAATTGATATATTGATAGTTTCGATTCGATTCGATCAAAATATTCAAAATATTCAATCTCTTCAAAATACTGCGATATTGACAGACATAAACACAGCAACCGAAACAACAACAGAAACAGTAAATCAAATTCAATCTCAAATATTCAATCCTTTAAATAACCACCACTTGTAGGCGACCACCGAAACTTATTTACTTTCAGTCCTAGTGACTGAAAACATTTTCAGTCACAACTTTGAAAAAGTTTCCCTTTCACATAGGTTTTACTATATTATTAAAATGACATTTTCGTAGCTTGAAGTAGAAAAAGTTTTTTTTTTCATAACTGAATTTGACAATTTTTGTTCTCATTTTCACAACGATTTCGTTTCAACAAAAGTTATTATTTTGACAATTATCTTCTATTTTTTATAACAAAAACTCTTTTTTAAACAATTATTAATTTTATTATAATAATTTTTTTACAATTATTTTTGTGGAAAAATCAATTTTGTTATTGATTTAAATACAAAATATATTATAATGAAAACAATTACTATTAATTTAAAAACAATGTTTATTAACAAATTTTAGAACACATTTAACAACCGGTTTGTTGAAAAAAAATGTAATATTTTTTGGGTGCACTTAACGATATTTTTTGACACACTTATAACACAATAATCAACCTCCTGGTCTCACATACCGATTTCGACAATCAATATTTCCAAATTCAAAGTAACTATTCAATATCACTGAAAATAAACGTTTTTTCAACAAAAAATTTGCTTGTTTTGACACATTCAATGATTTTTTTGACACATTTCCGGAAAATTTATCGAACACGTCGCCCTTTCGGCCCGCGCGATTGAGTAAACCTCTTGTAAGAAATATTTGAAATCCTTTCAGTGGTTTTCTAGTTTTCCTAGGTCGTGACAGCCAACATACGCCTTTTTTAGAATCGTTATGACCTTAAACGTCGAAGAATTCCAAAAAAGAGGGGTAAAGTTATTACTTTAGGCTCGAGAATGTAATACTTAGGTCTTTCAGACAGAAGTAGTAATAAACGCAAACATCAAACCGTCTTAATTTACAAAACTTTCTTTATAGCATCACCAAGTTTCAAATGCCATACAACCAAATTCATAATAAGACATTATTCAAAAACATTCAACATTTCATAAATAAAACTAATACTCAAATATATTTTTACAAGTAAAAATATGCTACAACCTAATCGTTTAACATATTAAAAA
Source organism: Diogma glabrata (assembly GCA_963693315.1). Lineage (NCBI taxonomy): Eukaryota > Metazoa > Arthropoda > Insecta > Diptera > Cylindrotomidae > Diogma > Diogma glabrata. The sequence goes on from CAVNZG010000969.1 coordinate 217,699, forward strand.
AAATAAGAATTTCTTAATACGCTACAAACTTTTTTAAAAGTTTTTTATTTCGGAAAGAAATGTCTTTTGTTTTTCACACTTTCACGCCTAATTCTCGCTTTGTAAAATTTCATTATATGTGTATAAAGGTTGTTAAATGAAAATTGCCATGTTTCTATCTTTAAGTGCTGAAACCTCCTCCAGAAAAAACGGTAACGAGTTTGTTTAAAAAAATAATATAAAAAAATTAACATAATAATTTTATGCAAATTGAGTTTAAAGTTAGTTGATTTAACAACACAAACTTTATATTTATTTACATCAGAAAAATAAATAAAATAAAAGTAATAAAAGTGGAAAGTTTTAAAGAAAAGAAATTTTCAACATAAAAACGAAAGAAATGAAATTTGAAAAAGTGTTTGATTAATAGAGTAACTAAAGTAAACACAATTAGAAAATAAGGAGGTACTGCAACTTCGGCTTCTAGATTTTAGAGCTTTAGTTTGTGGAAATGAATGTGTTTCGGTTTGTGGCGAATATATAGTTTTCTGAAAAGAGTAAAAGACTGATATGGTGCGGTAGTTTATAGTTTTGGGCAGTGACCTAAAACAAAAACAAAGGACTTCAAGCATAACCTATCATAATATAATATAACCTAACATGAAAATACAAAATGAAGCGAAATGAAGATTCACTCCCAAAACATATTAAAAAAACATTATTAAAAACATTAAATTGACACTAGAGCTCATGTAACGAGTTTTATCAGAATCGAATAAGAGGACTTGAAGTCGTATAAGTTTCAAATAATTATACTACTATCATATGTTAATGAGATATCATATGCGCCAAAAGTCAAGTAATGTTTTGAAACAATAAGAACGTCGAGTTGAATAAAATTCAAATAACTTTCTGGTCGATTTGTTATAACAACGTCTAGAAGGGTCGATAAATACTATGTAGCAAAGTGAGTATGAACTTGCGAATACACAGCAATAAAATAAAACTTTAAAAACTAACAAACGTATTCGTTATTTTAAAAGCTTGGTTGTTTTGTTTGTTCGTAAAATCAACAGACAAGTCTGTCAATATTATAAACTGTTCGTTCAAAATTGTTAGATTAAAATACTAAACTTACATCAGTTTGTTGAATTCAACGAATAATTCGTAAGATAAACACTAACAGCAATATATAAACCGTTTTTTTAAAGTGGTATAAGTCCACTTTTGGAAAAAAAAGAATTAGTGGTAGTTTTAGAAAGATAATGATGGCCTCTTTTTATAATATATACTAGCGGGACCCGGCGTGCTTTGCTTCGCCTATAAATAAAGTTTGTGTGTATACATTTTGTTGACGTAGCAATAATTTCAAAGAGTAGTAATGAAAAATGGTTTTCTATTTTTTTTTTTTAATATGAATGTAAAAGGAAGGATCAGCACTCTAGTTGATCAGTAAAATATAAAAAAATAGTATTAGATATAAAACAAAGGATATATAAAAAATACGCGATCAAATAAGTTTTCAGGTGTGTAATCTATTTGGAACATTATACGGAACAAAAATCGATTCACAAATTTTCACAGTGCTCATGCGGTTTAGTATACGCTTTCTTTACCGGTAGGTTACTAAAAACGTTGCAAAAATTTTTGATCGGTATATGATTTTATGGTCAGCAAGGGCAGTAAGAATAGCGACAATACATTCGATAGAGGTATAGAAGAAGTGATGCAAAAAAGGAATAAAAGAAGTGATGCAAAAAAAATCAAAATTATTTGGAAGTTTTTGTATATGAATTTATAGGATTTGAATTCATAGGATGAGAAATATTTCTATTTAGTCAACATTTTAAGTCATTTTAAAGTCATTATTATTGAATGTTGCAAATCAATGCGAAACTAATATCTTACACACGGTCAATATATTGGCATATATGTTCCATATATAGACAACATTAATGGAATATTAATTTTTAAGCGATTCTGTGAGTAGTTATTGCTCAAAGTAATTATTAAAAGTATTATTCCCGATAATAAGTAATTATTGTCGGGATTGAACTCACACTCATCAGAGACATCATAGTTCAAAGCCATCTTACAGACTCAGCCACAGTGGATGAAACAACAACGAAACATATTTCAATTTTCATGTTCAGATAATTTCTAAATTGAAACTTCATTATCGCATATTTATTTAAATTGAATTCTTCATCTGTGATTAAACAATTGTAAATTGTATTTGTTCCCGACACGAAACACACAAAAACTGTTTTAAAGAAGTTTTTCTGAGAGAAAATAAAAAATGCTTTAAAATTGCAAAACTCATGTGAATTAAAATAATTACTTTAGCTTAATCACTCTAAAAACTTTATTTATTTTACACCAAATAGTGTAAAACTTTTGTTTATTTAACATTATACCCGTCGCATATTGTCGGTATCTCATAAGAAAGAAAATTCAAGAAAAGTCGTTTTGAGTTGTTGATGGTCATTGCAAAAGCGAGTCGCACTGGAAACTAAACGTTTGAATTCAAATGCCATATCTGTTGCGATCATTGAAATACGTAGCAACAGTACATCTTCCACTTTGAATTTTCCATTCAAAATTGTAGCTTCAACGACATTGTTCATCATCTTTTTCACCTAAAATTTCCAAAAAATGTGCTATTTCAAAATATTTGACATATTATTTTAATAAAATATTATACATTCATTTTTCTATTTCATAAAATTATATTCAACGAAAAAAAAACATTGATCAAAGCAAGCTTCGCGCACAAACCGATATTTAAAGAAAAACCAATTAAAATAATTATCACCAATCATCAATGAAAAAATAATACACTACAATTGGAAAAAGTAAGCGTTGTGTATTTGGAAAACTTTAACATTAAAACCAATTTTTTAAATACAAATACGGCACCATCTATTGGCTAACCCAAATTTATGAGGCGTATATCACACTATCAAATATATTGGTCAATAAAAAAAATTCGACATGAAATTGGAGAGTTGACGTTAACTTTAACTTAACCGTAACTTAAGACTCTATACAAAATTTTGATTTAAGGTTGGTAAGAAATTACGTATTCTTTGATGTTTGATTTGATATTAGTTTTGGTTTTGTAATCAATTTTATAAATCAATCAATGCTTTAAAAGTAACAAACTGATTTCACAATCCAAATTTAAAATAATAAAATTCGAAATAAACATTTGATACAAAATTTAAAAATAAAAAACTTTATTTTCATATTAATTTCATGCTAATATTTGGCTTTAATTAAAGTCGCTCTTTTTATATCTTTTGCATTTTTTAATAAATAAAATTTTATTTTTATGGACACTTGCAATTAAATATTAGTTTTCTTCAGTTTTTATACTAAACGTCAAAAAATCCTGAAGATAGAATGAAATGAACTTTACGTTAAGTTAACGTTAAGTTTACGTACCGACTATAAATGTTCTAGTGCATTTTCATACATTTGTATAGTAGAATTTTTTTGCCAGCGAATTTTTGACAGATAGGACGCAGCAAGAGATAAAAGATGAGACAAAAAGTAAAACAGAGATGTATTATTTATTTTGGGATAAATTTGTTTTCAAAACAATTATATTAGTTAAATTTCTACTTCTAGTTCGTACCATTTTTTTGTTGTGATATTTGTTTCCATAGGCGTCGTTATTTTTATTATAATTATTCTTAATTATCAAAATTTTGTTACATTGCCTACAAAATCATTAATATTTTTACTAGGTTTTGGTTTTCTATTATAATTGGTTGAATTTCAATAGTAATTTGTTAATTTTATGCGGTTTTTTTTGTCCATTTCAATGGGACCCCAATAGTTTTTTTTTATATTTTAATCGAGACACTGAATGTGCAAACAATATGCGCATGTGCATGCGCATGTGCAAACAATATGCGCATAACAAACAAATTTTGTGTTCGCTGGCAAAAAAATTCTACTATACTTGACGTTAAGTTCAAGTTACCGACTATAAATCAAGCATAAAGGTTGTAAAATAAACTTCGCTAGTTTTTCATCCAGTTTTGATGACAATTTTTTTACCTCTAATCGTTCTATTTTAATTAGCAATACGTATAAGAGTATTTTTCAATTTGATATTGATTTTTGTAAATTAACATTGAAGACCAATGAAAAATTTAAAAAAATAAAAAAATAAATTTAAATTATTGTTTTCTTTATTTTTACTCTTATTTTTATTCAAACTTTATAAAAACCAATACACTAATTTTTTACAGATTCCGATACTTTATAGCACTACTATAAATAATATATAACCTCCACAAAATTGTTAATAATCTTTGGTAACGTATTTGACATAGCATGATATGCTTTTCGTTTATTATCAAATATAAAACAAAACTTTTTTACGAAAACATATTTGATAGTCTAATAATGGCCTTATATGAAGTTAAGGCGCGCTATACACCTGAGCTAAACTATGCAAAATATGCGAACTATGTTTTTAAAAAATAATGTATACAACGTAATTATAGAAAAAAACATTACCAAAACAAAATATTTAAAAAAGAAAAGAAAAACGGAAACATTACATTTTTTTGAAAAAGCTTTATTCGCATTAAAACATTACTTTCTTAAAAACATAGTTCGTATATTTCGTATAGTTTAGCTCAGGTGTATAGCACGCCTGAAGTTTACTATCAATTGAATAAATTGATATACGCTGCCATCTGAAAGTTGGCATATGAACAATCCATATTTAACATTTAATTTACAATTAAAAAATATTTAGGCATTTAATCAAGATAATAACTATCCTATCTCTCAAGCTGGACCATCATACACACATTGTACAACATTTCATTAAGATTGGTTACGTTGTTACGGAGTTCATCGCGGACAAACATCGTGACACGTGATTTTTATATATATAAGATAATCATACCTTCAATAGAGCCCGATTTAGGGTGGAGCGTGGGTGGATAAATGGATAAAGATCGATTTCAACATTTTATTTGTTAATATCAATAGAATAACTTTTGTTAATTTTTTTTTTTTAAACTAGCGTCTTTTAACTTTAAAATAAAACAAAACAGAAGCTTCTATCTTTAATAGAACCGAAGTTATGAATTTTTGAAAATAACTCATCAAGAAATTTAGAACCGCTATATTTTCCAAAAAAAAAAAAATCCTCGAACACCCATATATTTTTTTTCGATATAAAACGCATAAAAAAACTTCAGCCAAATCAAAAATGTGTCGGTAGAGCTCATGTAACGAGTTTTATCAGAATCGAATAAGTGGACTTAAAGTCGTATAAGTTTCAAATAATTATACTACTATCATATGTCAATGAGATATCATATGCGCCAAAAGTCAAGTAATGTTTTGAAACAATAAGAACGTCGAGTTGATTAAAATTCAAATAACTTTCTGGTCGATTTGTTATAACAACGTCTAGAAGGGTCGATAAATACTATGTAGCAAAGTGAGTATGAACTTGCGAATACACAGCAATAAAATAAAACTTTAAAAACTAACAAACGTATTCGTTATTTTAAAAGCTTGGTTGTTTTGTTTGTTGGTAAAATCAACAGACAAGTCTGTCAAATTTATAAACTGTTCGTTCAAAATTGTTAATTTAAAATACTAAACTTACATCAGTTTGTTGAATTCAACGAATAATTTGTAAGATCAACACTAACAGCAATATATAAACCGTTTTTTTTAAAGTGGTATAAGTCCACTTTTGGAAAAAAAAAGTTAGTGGTAGTTTTAGAAAGATGATGATGGCCTCTTTTTATAATATATATAATCATACCTTCAATAGAGCCCGATTTAGGGTGGAGCGTGGGTGGATAAATGGCTAAAGATCGATCTCAACATTTTATTTGTTAATATCAATAGAATAACTTTTGTTAATTTTTTTTTTTTCAAACTAGCGTCTTTTAACTTTAAAATAAAACAAAACAGAAGCTTCTATCTTTAATAGAACCGAAGTTATGAATTTTTGAAAATAACTCATCAAGAAATTTAGAACCGCTATATTTTCCAAAAAAAAAAATCCTCGAACACCCATATATTTTTTTTCGATATAAAACGTATAAAAAAACTTCAGCCAAATCAAAAATGTGTCGGTAAAAGAATGACCCATTTACATGGGACTTATACTACCTCTTGTTCTTATTTTTTAGAACATGTTATTATTGAAAGTGGTATAAGTCCATTTGGAGCCAAATATCAATTATTTTCTTTTTAATTTTAAATAACTAATATTGCATAATAAAATTAAATAGGTTTAAAGTGTGAAAAATATCACAAAATTTTAGTAACATTTGCCTATGTTTTTATATTGATGCAAACGCAAATCCTTAAATATCTCAATATATGAAAAAATGGAATTATATCACTTAAAAAAACGGTTCATATGTTAAATCAACAGAGATTTTCTTTAATTTTACATACATATTTTCAGTGTACATATTTTAACTGTCGCACTAACCGAACCACAACCCTACAACTTGCTCTATTATTACGATATACGTATATTATATCTTGATATTTCACACAGTTTATTATTAGTGTAAGAATCATACTAAAACTTTTAACTAGTGGGATGGGGGTGTGACCATAGGGGCCACAATGCTTCCCGTAAGATTAAAAACTAACCAGTTGCTGGATAAGGTATATACTAAAATACCAGACATAAAAAAATTAATTAATAATTTAACTGCATTGTCCAAAAATGTGTTTTATAGAACACTAGCAGGACCCGGCGTGCTTTGCTACGCTTATACATAAAGTTTGTGCACAGACATTTTGTTGACGTAGTAGCAATGATTTAAAAAGTAGTAATGAGAAATGATAGCGTAGTTTTTAATTTTTGTTTTTAAAAATATGAATGAAAAATAATCAGTACTTTAGCTCATCAGTTCGGATATATGAGAAATTGGCGATCAAATAAGTTTTCGAGTAAGCAATAAAAAAATTTAAATGACTTGTTGAATTAGCAGAGGTGTGTCAGCACTCATCTCTATATAGAACATTATACAGAACAAAAATAGATTCACAAATGTTCACAGTGCTCATGCATTGTATTTGTACCCGACACGAAACACACAAAAACTTTTCTAAAGAAATTTTTCTGAGAAATGAAAATGAAAAATGCTGTCAAATTGCAAAATTCAAGTGAATTACAATAATTAATTTGATCTTAACCACTCACAAAATCTCTCAAAATTTTATTTTTTACACCAAATAGCGTAAAAGTTTTGTTTATTTAACATCGGTCGCATATTGCCGCTATCTCATAAGAAAGAAAACTCGAGAAAACTCGTAAAGATAACATTAAATTAACATTGTGTCATTTTTATTGCAACTTATTTATTTTAATATGGAACGAATTTCAAAATGTCGTTTTAATTCTATTTATTTATTCTAGTACCTGTGGGCACACTTTATTTTTTGTTTTTCCGTCTGGTGCGTACACGAATAAATCAAAAGGTTTTCCTAACGCGCCAGCCACATAAAGTTGTCCATGTCCATGTGAGAAGAACGGATTCTCCAAATCTAGTCCACATACTTGCAGTAACTGTCCGTGGTAATTGTTGATGGTCATTGCAAAAGCGAGTTGCACTGCAAACTAAACGTTTGAATCTGTTGGGATCATTGAAATATGTGGCCTGTCTGTCGTGGCAAGACTACATCTTCCTCTTCGAATTTTCCACTCAAAATTGTTCAAAAAAGTTTGTGCAATTTCAAAATATGTGACATATTTGAAATTACAATATGTGTCACAACAACACATATAAACGTTTTAAAACAGAGGCTCTACAACATAATGCTTTTTAAGACGTTGATGGACGCAAATTTCTTTTTTTTTATATTCTTCTTAAAGAATGGAAAACTTAATAATAAATCCTTTCACATAATAATGTACGATATAGGGCAATATTTCATGATAGGATGGAGGAAATAAAAACAATATACTGTTTTTTTTTCAAATTAGCGGGAACAAAGCTAAAATTAGGTTCCTAATTATCCTAGTGCTAGAAGCATATACCAAGGTCATATAACGCATTGTTTACCTCAAGCCAGCATATATAGTAATTATATGGAAGCTCATTTATTCGAGCAAGCAAAAAGTTCATTCTCTTAAAAAATAAAAAAATTACGTCCATCAACACCTTAGAAAGCATGTTCTTATGTGTTGTTGTGACACACATTGTAATTCCTACTACCCAACACATTTTATTTTAAAAAATATTGCGACGCTGATGCATAGGCTGACTTCACCACAGCTCTGGAAACATAGTGTTCTGGATATATAATGGGTTAATACCCATCAAATACTTTAATTAAAATCTAGCAAATATTATAGACTTCGTAGTTCTAATAATAAAAATATTAAAGCAAGCAGTAATATCCCAACAAACATAAATTCTGTTGTACGAGAAAAAGTAAAAAAAAAAGTTTTATCGGAAGTGACAAACCGGAAGTTAGGATTCAGAACTGTTGTAAACCGTACTAATTGTGTATGTACTAAATTTCATCCAATTCGATTATCAGGTACAGAAGTTATTGAGCTTCCAAACTTTGTTCACTATCGCTAAAAAAACTAATCAGTTCCTTGCCATACATATTTGCATCTTTTTGCAAAGTGTAATCAAAATTACTTAACGAACGAATGTTGTATGCATCCAACAAACATTGAAACAATAAACAGTTGTTAGGGAAGACCCCACCACTTATCCCAATATTGTCCAAAAACTAATCAATTCTTCGTCATTAAAGTCTTCATCTTTTTTCAAAGTGACATTAAAATTGATTAATGAATGAAATCTGTATGCTCCCAACAAACTTTAAAAACAAAGTGTGAAAAGTCAGCAGTTGTATGGTAGAAGTCAGCAGGATCATCATTGTATCATCAATGTGTCCCAAAAGATGATAATTATTTTCTCACACTTATTGAACCTTTTCCATAAGTTTCATCATAATCACTTCATTATTGTAGGCTGTAGTGTGCATAAAGACACTGAAAAAACTGCCAACAATTTACAAAAAAAAAATTTTACCGGAAGTGAAAAACTGGAAGTTGGGATGCAGAACTGTTGTGAACCGTACTAAATGCTCATGTACCAAGTTTCATCCAATTCGATTATCAGGTACAGATGTTATTGAGCTATAAAAAAAACAGGTGTATGGGACACCCACCACCACTTTGGTCAATGTGTCCGAAAAGATGATAATTATTTTCTCACACTAATTGGAACCCTTTTCATAAGTTTCATCATAATCACTTCATTATTGTAGGCTGTAGTGTGCATAAAGACACTGAAAAAACTTCAAAAAAGTACAAAAAATTTTTTTTACCGGAAGTGGAAAACCGGAAGTTGGGATGCAGAACCGTACTACATACTCATGTACCAAGTTTCATCCCATTCGCTTATCAGGTACAGATGTTATTGAGCTTTCAAAAAAGCAGGTGCTCCAGGGACCCCACACCATTTTGTTCACTATCGCTCAAAAACTAATCAGTTCCTTGTCATACATGTTTGCATCTTTTTCCAAAGTGTCATCAAAATTCATTCACGAATGAATGTTTATGCTCCCAACAAACATAACTTTGTGGAAAAACTACCTGTTGTATGGTGGACCCCCAAACCCTTTATCCAATGTGCTCCAAAAGCTAACAAAATCTTTTTCATGTTATTTAAAAGCTTTTACCAACGTTTCATGAAAATCGATCGGTAATTGTAGGCTACAGTAGGGATAAACACCTGAAAAAAAAACTTTTTAACTGGAAGTGACAAACCGGAAGTTGATATGCAGAAATATTGGAAACAGTACTAAAACCTTATATACTAAGTTTCAATAAGATCATAGTCCGGAATCAGAAGTTATTCAAGATTTAAACTTAGAGGTGTTCGGGAGACCCCCCGCCATTTTGTCCAAATTTAAAATGAATCCAGATCTTCCATTTTCAAGTGAACCTGTATCATTTGCCAAAGTTTCATCAAGATCCTATGCAGAAAACTCATTATTGCAAACTTGTTGCCGGCTAAGGGCCACATTTTTAATTAGTTTGTGCATCATACTTGCTATCCATTTTTGATTATACATAAGCTATGCTTCTTTGTATAGTATTTGTGCGAATTCCATTTCGTAATTTTGAGCTTTTAATCGATGTTATCAACTATCTTTCTTAGTACATGCATGCTTACATGCATTTCATATACAATCGCAAACCAATAACATATTTAGTTTATTACCAATAACAATAACACATTGTATAGATGATAAAATTTGTAACATCATTATGTGTTTAATTCAAATACATATAGTTTTGATATACAAATGTAATTGTTTCAGATTATACTTTCATTTTTCAATTTCATTAAATTATGTTCAACAAAAAAATTGATCAAAGGAATCTAACCGTATAAAACAATATTTAAAGAAAAATCAAATTACATTATTATCAACATTTAGGCAGAACCCCTTAAGATAATTATAATGGCCCTCCCTGGGGTTCCATTAAAAAAAAATTTGCCTGTTACCTATGCGCAAGTGTACACAACAACTTCCCAAAGTTTTATGATGATCGGATGAATGGTTTATTAATGCATAAACGACAAACATACATACTTTCAATTTTATATATAGAACATAAATAAAAATAAAAAACGAAACATGACAAAACAAATATTAAAACAAATTTGAAAAAAAAGTCAACAAAAGGTGAATATTAGCTCAATTAGGGTTTTTAAAGCCTTAAATACGCAAAACTAAAATTGATTTATTATACGACACATCAATTGTAATAATTTAAACAGAATTTGAATGTGTATCGTGTACGTGTGTGTAATCTTATTGAAGTTTAATAACATACTAACACTCAAACTACAAACTAAAATAAGTAGTCTAGACCGATTCAGAAGGTATTGAAAGGTGAAGATATTATTAAAATGATCAATATCAAAAATGATCTCCAACACAACAACCTAACCTTATGGAAAGATAAGGTTAGGCGATTGTCAGCAAAGGTCAGCATTTGTTTGATGGAAGGCGACCACTATATACAAGACACCTCAAAAGCAAGTTTGTTCTGTTGTTATTATATGTTTAAAAGAATAAGATAAAGTTATTTAACCGAAAATGACAAGTTGCAAAACTACTATAAACATTACAAAAATCTTATGCTCTAACTTTCAACAAAATTAAATGTCAGGATTGAGTGTTATTGAAGTTTAAAAAAAACAGTTGTTCAACGATCCCCAGACATCATCCTTGACTCCTTTGCCAAATTTGGAAAAAAGCTCATTCAAAATAGCATATTTTCTATATTCAAATAAACCCGGATGCGTTTGCAGCTCATTTTAATTCGAAAGTTTCATCAAGATCTCATGCGTTTGCGTAATTAAAAAATAACACCTATTTTTCTTTAAAAAATTCAAAAAGTAAGATAGCAATTGTTTATACAAATGTCATTATAAATGGCTGACATGATTACAAACAAAATGGGAGGTAAATGGTCTTGATAGCATTATTTATTCTCGTAATATTTGCAAGGGATGCTTTTCAGTGTTTTGGAAACCACTAAAAATAAATGAACTGATTTCATTAGAAAATGACTGGTCAGCTGTAAGTTACGCCAATAATATCGATTGTGACCATTGAAGTTGAAATCGGATCATCCGTTGTTGAGAAAGCGTTGGACAAATTTTTGTCCACATACTATACATAGTATATAGTTTGTCCCGATACACACGAACATACCCACACACACATACATACTGCCAGCTAAAAATAGCCTAAACAGCTTCAGGAGGTCTTGAAACGTAGATATTATACAAATTTCGATTTCGAAAATCGACCCCAAATCAATAATTTCTCATATCGAGAAGCTATTAAACAGTTGACCAAGCAATATACTCTCGAACCTCTGACCTTTTTGTCAAATCTTGAAAACAACTCAGGTTTTTGATATTCAAGTAAACCCGGATGCGTTTGCAGCTCATTTACATACAAAAGTTTCATCCAGATATCATGCGTTTGCATAAAGATAATAACACGTAGTTTTTTCACATTTTGTTAAAACTCTCAAAAACTAAGATAGCAATTGTTTATACAAATCTCATTATAACTGTCTGACATGATGACAAACAATATGGAAGCTTCATGACCATGACGCCAAGATACATCGATTGCGACCACTTTCGTTGAAATCGACCCATCTGTTGTTGAGAAAGCGTAAGGCAAAAATTATTCCACACAGCGATACAAACACACATTCACACGCACACACACACATACAGACTGCCAGCTAAAAATAGTCTAAACAGCTTCAGGAGCTCATGAAACGTAAAGATATCAAAAAAATTCCGATTTCGACTTCCCTTTCAGAAAGTTAAAAAAGTTAAAAAAAAATTGCAGCAGTTTTGTTTTTTTTCTATAAACCTTCTGACTATTGAATTAACAAAAATTTAAGAATTCCAACTATATTTTTATGCGGCAAAAGTTTCTAGTCTATACTAACAAGGTTTGCGATGATAGTCTGCTGCAATTCAGCTTTTTTTATATTTACATCCATTTCTTGGTGTAAGACAGCAGTGAGCAGATAATAGAGTATCAAATTTCATTTTAATTATTTATGTAAACACGTTAACCCAGCAACCCTCTTTCGGTTTAGTAACACACTCTTAAGTATCTATAGTAATAGGATATAACAATTATTTTTTATCACTTTACAAATTGAATACTAATGGAGGCACATAAAAGAAACATCGATTCATATTACTTTCTTTGTAAGTTTTACCAAAATCAATTAATGAACTAAGTATAGTGTCTCAAATAAAAAATAAAATAAAAAGAATCCGTAATCGAATGGTATACCCTGTTACTGTGCAGTGGCCTTCTTTTTTTGTATACAGATGTTCAATCAATTTTGAGCATTTTTTTTTATTGGAGGGCCTTGAAACTTACAGTTCAAGTAGTACTGCGACCTGAAGGTCTATTGTGCTTAACTTTTGAACATAATAAATTCTGGAATAGATGTATTTAAACTCCTGACTGGAGCAAATCGCTTTATTTTTACTCACCTCAAATGTCCGAAATGTCCGAAGGTTTGTTTTTGATGAGTTTAGAGATTAAAAAATATCATCTTGTTTTGATTAATTATTTACTAATCGATGTAAAACCTTGCATTGACCTTTTGATATTTTTTTTATAACTTGTATGGCAAGTTATTTTGTATTGTATGGCAAGATATATGTGTGCAGGTTGTTGCACTGATTTGCATAAAACTCATAAAAGTAGAATGGAATATTATAGGACTAGTTTGTAAAATAATTAAGAAAAAATCTTACCGAAATTGTAAACTCTGTCAATGATTGTTTTTGTTTTGACTTTAAGTGAAACAGGTTTTGATCATCCTCAATATATTTCATAATATAGTCTACTTATTTAAATTATCAAGAAGGTTGCCACCTTCCGGGTAAAACATATCGGTAAGACAGTACTTATGAAATGCAGGCTGTGAAGACACCAATAAGTAAAACAGAAAGAGTGTGACATATTTGGAAATATAAAGCGAGGACGATCAAAATGTAAAGGCAATTCTGGTTTAAACGTTGAAAACACCAGGTCACAGAAAACAATAGCCCGTGCTTGTAATTTTTTTTGTTATGAATTGCAAGGGTTGCGTAAAATATAAAATTTAAATTAAATATTATAAGTAAAGTTAAATTAAAGTATAAGTAGATAATTTGTAATTTCTATAAGTTTATAAAAAAAGGCAAATTTATTTAAGTAAAACAAAATAATCTTACCGGTTTGTTGTATTGTGGTGTTAACATGTGTTTTCTGTTATTAAGGGAAAAAAAAAATATTAGAATAAAATAAAAGTTACATCTATGGCCAAGTGGTTCATGAGTCACTGACGACGGAAAAATTGCTTTTAATTTACAGTGCTGACATAAAAATATGTCAGGTAGGACGCTGGCCAGTTTTTAACGTGCTCGTGTAACAAAGTAACGTGACCTATGCGCCCTTATGTTATGTAAATTGAATACAAAAAGTAAAACGACAAACACCAATTTACTGAATGTGCTTGCATTTTGGATTTAACAACATATATTGGAATAACTGAATGTGCTTGCATTTTGGATTTAACAACATATATTGGAATTCCTGAATGTGCTGGCATTTTGAATTTAGCAACATATATTGAATTTAATGGCAGAAAATTTAAGCAGCAGATCCCTCCAGAAACATAACCCACCAATATATTATGGATGTATCAATTCGCAACAAAAGAAATTTCCGTGAGTTTATTTTTAATATTAATTTATATTATTAAGGTAGTTTATATTATTTAGTTATCAATTCTTTGAGAGATATGTCACATTAGACGTGAGAATTCACTCAATTTTGGGTTTCACTTGAAAACTTAAATTTAATCGATTTGTTTTATATGGGTGATCAGCCCATAGTTTTTCCAATTTAACAACTATATTAGTTGGCTATCGGTTAATTGGAAATCAGGCGTGCTAATGATTGTTAATGTTTTGCTTAAAAACACTTTGACCTAGATGGGAGTCAAACCCGGATCCTCAAAGCTCGACGTCTAGCGTGCTACGATTACGCCCCTCAATACACATAACACATAACACTTATAAAAACTAACATAATGTAGAACCATTTTATCGAGTATAGATAGTAAGATTCTCCATCTCTTGTTTCTTTTTTTTATTATCGTACGATTTTCATCGTACACAAATTAAAAATTTTCTCATATCATCTCAATATAAAATGCAAGTCAACCATTTCCATATGTCATCTCAATAAAAAATCCTATTCAAACGAGAAATTATTCTTCTCTACAACTAAAACAACCATTCTAATTTTTATAAATTTAACCAACCGTATTATATCTACATATAATATTATGACTACGCTTTACATAACAAAATTTGTTTTATTAAGGGTGTGTTTATGTTGGAGCTTCGATAATAGCGTAGACCGTCGATGTGATTCAAGCGAAGAAAATGATAAATGATTTCAGATAGGAGTGTTTATGTTGAAGCATCGATAAACGATTTGTTTTTTTCGACGCTACTATCGAAGCTCCTCTGATCGTTTATTTTATAAAAAAATAACTATAAATAAAAATATTTATTTTTTTCCCCTTTATCTCCATTTAGGAGCATAGGGCGTCTACTAGACTGGACCATCTGACTCTGTTGGGGACAATCGCTTTCAGTTCACCCCATGTCTTACAAATGTGTCTTGCTTCATATAGCACCGTTTTCTTCCATGTAATGGGTGGTCTTCCAACTCTCCTTTTATCTTATGGATTCCACTCTAGGGACATTCTTGTTATATCTTCAGCTGATTTCTTCAGTGTATGGCCTACCCATCTGCATTTCCTTTGTTTTATCTTGGTCTCAATGTCTAACTGCTCTGTCTGCCGTAGAAGTTACTGGTTACTGATGGATGGTGTTCGGCCAGAAGCATTTGATCAGTCTTCTCAGGCATTTGTTCACATACACCTGTAGTTGATTTGTGATCTTGTATGTTTCCACGTTTCACACCCATACAGCAGTACTGACTTGTGCATTGAACATTCGTAGCTTTGTCTTTCTTGACAGGACGGATGCATTTCAGAGCTTGT
This sequence comes from Diogma glabrata, assembly GCA_963693315.1. NCBI lineage: Eukaryota > Metazoa > Arthropoda > Insecta > Diptera > Cylindrotomidae > Diogma > Diogma glabrata. Next base: position 233,336 of record CAVNZG010000969.1, read on the forward strand.
GAAGTATATTGAACGTATTTCTGGCTTTGTTAATACGCTGACTGATATCTTTTTCAGTCCCGCCGGTTTTTGCTACAGTACAACCAAGGTACACAAATTTGTCAACTTCATCAACGTCAACTTGTCCACTTGTGTATTGTTGATGGTAATTGGTGTTATCTTTTTGGTGTTCAATCCCATAGCCTTTGTTTTCCTGATATTAATGTTGAGACCGTCTTCATGTGCAAGGGTTGATAGATTCTGTATTTTCTGCTGCATGTCCGTATGTGTGTGTGTAAGTAGACAGATGTCATCTGCGTAGTCTAGATCATTGAGCCGTCTTGTTGCGTTCCATTGGATGTCATTTGGACTTGCATGATCGAGCTTTCTCATGATACTATCTAGTATTATTAGGAATAGTAGCGGGGATAGTACACAGCCTTGCCTCATTCCTCGGAGTTGTAGTATTTATAACTTTGCTGTCCTTTGTATTGTATTCTGTTTCCAGCATCCCGATACATTTCTTTGATTAGATCAACTATTTTCTTCGGGACGCCCATTTTACAAAGTGTCTTCCATATTGCGCTTCTGTTGATTGGAGGAAGAGGAGATACACTGGTGAATTCCATTCGTTTGATTGCTCTATGATGATACGGATTGTGTTGATATGGTCGGTACAGCTTCTTCCTGGTCTAAAGTCGGCTTGTTCATTTCTTAGCTTCATGTTAATTGATGGAGATATTCTTTCGAGAATGATCATCGCTAGTATTTTCATTGGTGTGTTGAGCAGAGATATACCTCTCCAAATAAAAATATTAGTTTTCATAAATTTAAATTTTTGAAGTTTATGGAAAATTGATTATTAAATTGATTAATTTTAAGTTTATTGTATATGTTTTTGTTAAAATTCTTGAAGCTCTAACATAAACACTCTAAAAAAATAGCGCTATTCGATGCTTTTGTCACTGCTTGGCTCGATGTTTGACTCGTTTTTCGAAGCTTCAACATAAACGGACCCTTATGCAGATAGACACATGTATTATTAATTGACATTGAGTGACGCAACAAAGCTATTGACTGAGAAAATGTTAAAATATTGGTTGACTGACCTGTAGCACACACAAATGTTTTTATGTTTGAATTCATAGATTATTTTAATTTAAAGGCTGGAACCGAAATAAATTAGCAAATCATTAGAAAATTTATTTTTAAGGGTATTCTTATTTTAGAGCAAAATTGGGAATTTTTTTTTATTCAATGTTAGGCATGCTTAGTGTTAACCAATACATATTAACGTCTCTGAATATCCAAAGATACCATGCTAACTAGGGAACTAGGGTTCGAGAGTATTTATCATTTTTCTTTGAGGAATTTATTAACGTTGATCTTAAAGTTTTGAGGATTAATATTATCATGAAAGACCCACGCCGGTAAGGCATTCCAGAGATGAGAAGCTCTGTTAAAACAATCGCGCTGAAAGGCGACAGTTCTTCATCTTGTCACTCGAACCGTATAAGGATGGGCTGCTATTGATGATCTGGTAAAACGCGCGAAGTTTGCTGGTTCAGGCAAAATCAATTTGACCTCCGTCGTTGCAAGGAACAAAGCTCGTTAGTAAGATTTAAGTTGCTGATCAATTTTACAGCTCTCCATTGTATAGAATCAAGACATTTCAAACTACTTACGTAAACTCCAGCCCATATGTGAGAACAATATTCCACGCAGGGACGAATAAACGATTTATATATTAAAAGAAACTGCTCGTTATTAAAAACCTTACGACAAGGACCCAAAAAGCCTAATTTTTGAACAGTGTTCTTAGCTAGGCTAAAAATATGAGAATTCTATTTCATATTATTTTCAATCTCAACTCCTAGAAGTCTAACAGATTATTTCTCTTCAAGATCATTTGAATCAAATTTTTATGAAAACGTATTAGGTGTTGATAACCTAGAAAAATAGTAAACTTGAGTTTTGCTTGTGTTGAATTCAACACTGTTAGCAATTCCCTAATCTAAGATTGCTTTTAAATCAATATTTAATGACTCTATCAAATTTGATCCAGCGACATTAAGATTTGATGTTGCATACAAATTTGGCATTTCATGTGACGCATGAAGTGTGCTATTATCAGCAAAACTATGGATGGGATTAACGGTTGAATTTAGCAAGTCATTAATATAGAGAAGAAAAAGAGTAGGTGATAAAACGGAACCTTGAGGAACACCAGCATCAGTTGAAAAGCTGTCTGATGAGACACCATCAACATTAACTCGAAAATTACGCTCAGATATAAAGCTTTGTAGCCAAGAAATAAGTTTCTCGCCTAAGCCGTAGCTTTTGAATTTACAAATAAGATTATTGTTCCATACTTTGGCAATATCAAGAGCAACGCTAAAAGTCTCACCATGGTTTTCAAGCGACTTGTTCCAGATATGCGTGACAAAAGAAAGTAAATCTCCCTTCGCTTTTCCACTACGGAATCCGTATTTTCCTTCATTAAGTAATTTTTACGACTCTAATAAGCTCATAATATTAAAATTAACATATTTCTCAAATACTTTAGAAACAACAAACAAAATTGATATATGTCTGTAGTTTCAGGCCGTCGTTACAAATGTTGGAGTTTTATACACAACATATGAATTTTATAATAGCTCATAATTTTTTTTTTTTTTTTTAATAAAATGTGATGTGTAGTAGGCATTACAATATGTGTCACAACAACACATAAAAACCTTTTAAGACCAAGGTCCCACAACAACATGCGTTCTAAGGATGTTAATGGACGCAAATCTGTTTTTTTTGGTTTTTTTAATATTTTTTGTTAAATAATGGACAACTAAACTATAAATCCTATCACATATAAAATATGACATAGGCCAATATTTCGTGATAGGATAGGGAAAATAAAAATAAAATAAGAGACAAAAAGCAAATTTGTTTTAAAAATTTGCAGGAACAAAACTAAAATTGGTTTGCCAATAGTCCAGCTAATGGCATAATCCTTGATTATGGGACGCAGTATATTTTTCAATGGTTAAAGGTCAGATATTTAGTTATATGGAGGCTCGTTTCTTCGAGCAAGCTACAGCGTTCCCGCATCAAGGAATATTCATTAGCTAAGATTGAGAGTGCTACCGTTGACTGAATACAGTTCATCCGCCAGCACCCCTAAGATATCACCTTGGCTAGTGATATCTCACTGCTATTGCCAGTGGTATGTGATATCTCAAGTTAACTCATGTGCCAATAACAGGGACTGGAATGCGCAGGGTTGTCACACCCGTGGATCAAAAAATAGAAAAAAATTAACAAATTAATAAAAACTGATCCCTCCATGCGAAAATAAGGGGACATAGTGCTCTAATTCCTTTGTACGACGACATGCATGAGACGACATTGCCGGAGCACTCGCTCATCATAATTCCATTTCAAAGTTTGACAATAAAGGTTATCGACACCAAGGCTACTGAAATATGATAGCCAAAGTAAACTGTCTCCCAAGGATTTTCCGTTGGTGGATGGAAAGCTATATCTTCGAGTAAAAGCTAAGGTTGTACTGTACCTAACTTTACTGGTATGGAAGCTCTGGAAGCCAAAAACGTAACCTGCAGGATTGATCAAGGAACTTCAAGATAACTGTATAACTGCTCATGGTGTGGTGAAGAAGACTTTGGAGGGTCTTCGTCATCCTTACTACTGGCCGAGCATGGCGTCACAACTCACAAGTTCGTAGCTATATCTTATTGTGTAATGTCTTCAAACAGCAAGTTTCAACAAACCAGAAATTGTGTCCTCCAATGTAACCTCGGTTTGTAACTGAAAAACCATGGCATATATATATATATATATATATATATATATATATATATATATATATATATATATATATATATATATATATATATATATATATATATATATATATATATATATATATATATATATATATATATATATATATATATATATATATATATATATATATATATATATATATATATATATATATATATATATATATATATATATATATATATATATATATATATATATATATATATATATATATATATATATATATATATATATATATATATATATATATATATATATATATATATATATATCTATATATATAAAATTCTCGTGTCACAGTGTTTGTAATTAAACTCCTCCGAAACGGCTTGACTGATTTCCATGAAATTTTATGTGTATATACGGTAGGTCTGAGAATCGGTCGTAAACTATTTTTTATACCCTTAAGTGATAAGGGGGGCCCTCCCCCCAAAATTTTTTTGTATTTTTCAGACAAAATTTTTTATTTTTATTTTTTTATGATTTGACATTAAAAAATACATATAATCCCTAATTTTCCCCCTTCTACCACCAACCTCCATTTTTTAATTGCGATATTAGTACTGAAATACTCTTCAATTACTCCTCCGAAACGGCTTGACTGATTTCCATGAAATTTTATGTGTATATACGGTAGGTCTGAGAGTCAGTTGTAAACTATTTTTTATACCCTTAAGTGATAAGGGGGGCCCTCCCCCCAAAATTTTTTTGTATTTTTGAGACAAAATTTTTTATTTTTATTTTTTTATGATTTGACATTAAAAAATACATATAATCCTTCATTTTCTCCCTTCTACCACCAACGCCCATTTTTTAATTGCGATATTAGTACTGAAATACTCTTCAATTACTCCTCCGAAACGGCCTGACTGATTTCCATGAAATTTTATGTGTATATTCGGTAGGTCTGAGAATCGGTTATAAACTATGTTTTATAGCCTTAAGTGATAAGGGGGGCCCTCCCCCCAAACATTTTTTGTATTTTTCAGACGAAATTTTTTATTTTTATTTTTTTATGATTTGACATTAAAAAATACATATAATCCCTAATTTTCCCTCTTCTACCACCAACCTACATTTTTTAATTGCGATATTAGTACTGGAATACTCTTCAATTACTCCTTCGAAACGGCCTGATCGATTTCCATGAAATTTTATGTGTATATACGGTAGGTCTGACAATCGGTCGTAAACTATTTTTTATACACATAAGTGATAAGGGGGGCCCTCCCCCCCAAAATGTTTTGTATTTTTCAGAAAAAATTTTTTTATTTTTATTTTTTTATGATTTGTCTTTACAAAATACATATAATCCCTTATTTTCCCCCTTCTACCACCAACCTCCATTTTTTAATTGCGATATTAGTACTGGAATACTCTTCAATTCTCAGTAGTCAACAACTGATCAATCTATTAATCTATCTATCTATCTTCTATCTACATATCTATATATGATAAATACAAATGCAAATGTTCGTTGGTTCAAAATAGGCAATCTAGGAATGTACTGGATCGATTCTCTTGAAATTTGGACACAATGTTGCATTCAGAAAGGTTATTATATATTTTTTTTTAGCGATATGCGTTTCATATAGGAATGTAAGCTGTCGACAAGCGCCCCTCACCTGCATTAATCTCAATTCAATCTTTTTATGGTCGAGTTTCACTTAAAGACTTAATTTAATCGATTAGTTATGTATGGGTGATCTAATCACCCATATATAGTTTTGTCCAATTTATCAACCATATTTGCTGATTACCGGTTAATTGTATAACCACTCCAGTGTCCAGTGTTATTGTGTAACCAGTGTGTTTATGTTTGTTAATGACTTTGTATAACAACACTTTGACCTAAATGGAAGTAGTGCTAACCACCATACATTTATATACATACGGTCATAAAAATGTTCTATTTCATTTTTGCTCATTGCATGGAAATTGGCTCTATTGTATATTTTACCAAATACTTCTACACGGAATGGCATTTTGATAATTTTTTTGAAAACCAGATTTCAAAAAACGATTTTGTGCATTTGTTCAAAACAGCAGTTGACATGATGTATGTGATACATATATAAGTTTCAATAGGTCAGGTTGACAAAACGCCTGCTTGAGAACATATGAGAAGATTCAATGCTCGGACAATAAACGAAGTGACAATTAATAAAGTCGGCAATAAATTTCAACCGGGATATAATTTTTGTCAATAAAAGAGGGATTAATGATTCGAGGGGAAGATTTCCACATTTGGAAATGCCGTCAATTGTTTCACCAATACATGGTAGATATGTATGCAAAAACATTCGAAACAGAACGTTTAATATTCATTCGATTAAATCAAACCAAGCTTTTCTCTGAAGTACCAGTATATTTGCGAGAGCCAATTTAATATGACGGTTATTCACAACTAACGCACACACACAAAATCATCTCAAATGCACACGGCAAATATCCGATGCCAGCTTCGATAAAGATTTGTAGGAAGTTGTGACGAAAAATATGTAACATGAGCTTTCCAGAACACTGAATCCACTGAATCCAAAGTACGCAAATTGATATCACCAAGGATTCAGTCAGTTACACGAAATTCAGTTACATGAAACGATGATCCTTTATATAAAAGAAGAGCCGCAGCAGATGGCGGTAAGGTAACAATATATAGATATGCGAAACGGGAACATGGAAATAGTTCCATAAACATGGATGGTTGTTCCATATTAATCCTTTGCTACAAAGAACATACAGATCGCACATAAACTTTGAATACGGTATATACGTCAAATCAGTCAAATACGTAAGTTAGAAAGTACTTTAATAAAGGCAACATTTCAGTTTTAGCGTGCTACAATGAAGCAGCACTGGGATGTATGTATCATTCATCAATGACACGTGCAGCACTTCACCTCCAAACTAAGTTCGAGCTATGTTTAAAATCATGCTGACCGCTTACTGTTCTTCATCTACAAGAACGTTATGGGAAAAAATATAAATCGCACATGGTTGATGATATTTCCTGTCCTATATAGCAAAATGATTGAAGATCTGTGCGTAGTATTAGCGAACTTAGTTCTCAATCAATTATTAATGCTACCGTCGAATCGATCTGCTCCGTCGGTCAATGTGAAATTACGTCGTTAATATAAATACAATACTGATGATTAGGTTTAATATAAGTACAATACGGGTGATTAGCATTTCAATTCAAAAGATCACAATTGTCAATTAAATTGATGTTTGCAATCACCATAAAAAAAGATCACGCTCAATCATTAAAAGTGCGCGCTTTAGATGTAGAACGGATTGATTTTCGTATGGACAATTATGTTGCGTAGATAGAATAGAGGCATAAAACTAGATAACCTCTATATCTGAACCAACAATGGAGCCACAACAAATAATGTATAACCTGCAGAAGCATCGAGAAATTGAACATTAGAAACCTGTAAGTTCTCTTATATATATATATATATATATATATATATATATATATATATATATATATATATATATATATATATATATATATATATATATATATATATATATATATATACTAGCAGGACCCGGCGTGCTTTGCTACGCTTATAAATAAAGCTTGTGCACAGACATTTTGTTGACGTAGTAGCAATGATTTCAAAAAGTGGTAATGAGAATAATCGCATAATTTTTAATTTATCTTTTTAAAAATATGGATGAAAAATAATCAGCACTCTTACTGATCAGTTCGGATATATGAAAAATTAGCGATCAAATAAGTTTTCAAGTAAGCAAAAAAAAATTTAAGCAACTTGTTGAATTAGTAGAGGTGTGTCATCTCTATATATAACATAATACAGAACATAAATAGATTTACAAATGTTCGCAGTACCCATATGTTCAATGTGCTGAGTGCTCACTAAGAAAAGAGAACCTACAGGTTTCTAATGTTCAATTTCTCGATGCTTCTGCAGGTTATACATTATTTGTTGTGGCTCCTTTGTTGGTTCAGATATAGAGGTTATCTAGTTTTATGCCTCTATTCTATCTACGCAACATAATTGTCCATACGAAAATCAATCCGTTCTACATCTAAAGCGCGCACTTTTAATGATTGAGCGTGATCTTTTTTTATGGTGATTGCAAACATCAATTTAATTGACAATTGTGATCTTTTGAATTGAAATGCAAATCACCCGTATTGTACTTATATTAAACCTAATCATCAGTATTGTATTTATATTAACGACGTAATTTCACATTGACCGACGGAGCAGATCGATTCGACGGTAGCATTAATAATTGATTGAGAACTAAGTTCGCTAATACTACGCACAGATCTTCAATCATTTTGCTATATAGGACAGGAAATATCATCAACCATGTGCGATTTATATTTTTTCCCATAACGTTCTTGTAGATGAAGAACAGTAAGCGGTCAGCATGATTTTAAACATAGCTCGAACTTAGTTTGGAGGTGAAGTGCTGCACGTGTCATTGATGAATGATACATACATCCCAGTGCTGCTTCATTGTAACACTCTAAAACTGAAATGTTGCCTTTAAAGTACTTTGTTGCCATTAAAGTACTTTCTAACTTACGTATTTGACTGATTTGACGTATATACCGTATTCCAAGTTTATGTGCGATCTGTATGTTCTTTGTAGGAAAGGATTAATATGGAACAACCATCCATGTTTATGGAACTATTTCCATGTTCCCGTTTCGCATATCTATATATTGTTACCTTACCGCCATCTGCTGCGGCTCTTCTTTTATATAAAGGATCATCGTTTCATGTAACTGAATTTCGTGTAACTGACTGAATCCTTGGTGATATCACTTTGCGTACTTTGGATTCAGTGGATTCAGTGTTCTGGAAGGCTCATGTTACATATTTTTCGTCACAACTTCCTACAAATCTTTATCGAAGCTGGCATCGGATATTTGCCGTGTGCATTTGAGATGATTTTGTGTGTGTGCGTTAGTTGTGAATAACCGTCATATTAAATTGGCTCTCGCAAATATACTGGTACTTCAGAGAAAAGCTTGGTTTGATTTAATCGAATGAATATTAAACGTTCTGTTTCGAATGTTTTTGCATACATATCTACCATGTATTGGTGAAACAATTGACGGCATTTCCAAATGTGGAAATCTTCCCCTCGAATCATTAATCCCTCTTTTATTGACAAAAATTATATCCCGGTTGAAATTTATTGCCGACTTTATTAATTGTCACTTCGTTTATTGTCCGAGCATTGAATCTTCTCATATGTTCTCAAGCAGGCGTTTTGTCAACCTGACCTATTGAAACTTATATATGTATCACATACATCATGTCAACTGCTGTTTTGAACAAATGCACAAAATCGTTTTTTGAAATCTGGTTTTCAAAAAAATTATCAAAATGCCATTCCGTGTAGAAGTATTTGGTAAAATATAAATAGAGCCAATTTCCATGCAATGAGCAAAAATGAAATAGAACATTTTTATGACCGTATGTATATAAATGTATGTACAAATGTGTTGAATGGTCTAGTGGTTAGCACTACTTCCATTTGAGTCAAAGTGTTGTTATACAAAGTCATTAACAAACATAAACACACTGGTTACACAATAACACTGGACACTGGAGTGGTTATACAATTAACCGGTAATCAGCAAATATGGTTGATAAATTGGACAAAACTATATATGGGTGATCAGATCACCCATACATAACTAATCGATTAAATTAAGTCTTTAAGTGAAACTCGACCATAAAAAGATTGAATTGAGATTAATGCAGGTGAGGAGCGCTTGTCGACAGCTTACATTCCTATATGAAACGCATATCGCTAAAAAAAACTATATAATAACCTTTCTGAATGCAACATTGTGTCCAAATTTCAAGAGAATCGATCCAGTACATTCCTAGATTGCCTATTTTGAACCAACGAACATTTGCATTTGTATTTATCATATATAGATATGTAGATAGAAGATAGATAGATAGATTAATAGATTGATCAGTTGTTGACTACTGAAAATTGAAGAGTATTCCAGTACTAATATCGCAATTAAAAAATGGAGGTTGGTGGTAGAAGGGGGAAAATAAGGGATTAAATGTATTTTGTAAAGACAAATCATAAAAAAATAAAAATAAAAAATTTTTTTCTGAAAAATACAAAACATTTTGGGGGGGAGGGCCCCCCTTATCACTTATGTGTATAAAAAATAGTTTACGACCGATTCTCAGACCTACCGTATATACACATAAAATTTCATGGAAATCGATCAGGCCGTTTCGAAGGAGTAATTGAAGAGTATTCCAGTACTAATATCGCAATTAAAAAATGGAGGTTGGTGATAGAAGAGGGAAAATTAGGGATTATATGTATTTTTTAATGTCAAATCATAAAAAAATAAAAATAAATTTTGTCTGAAAAATACAAAAAATTTTTGGGGGGAGGGCCCCCCTTTATCACTTAAGGCTATAAAACATAGTTTATAACCGATTCTCAGACCTACCGAATATACACATAAAATTTCATGGAAATCAGTCAGGCCGTTTCGGAGGAGTAATTGAAGAGTATTTCAGTACTAATATCGCAATTAAAAAATGGGCGTTGGTGGTAGAAGGGAGAAAATGAAGGATTATATGTATTTTTTAATGTCAAACCATAAAAAAATAAAAATAAAAAATTTTGTCTCAAAAATACAAAAAATTTTTGGGGGGAGGGCCCCCCTTATCACTTAAGGGTATAAAAAATAGTTTACAACTGACTCTCAGACCTACCGTATATACACATAAAATTTCATGGAAATCAGTCAAGCCGTTTCGGAGGAGTAATTGAAGAGTATTTCAGTACTAATATCGCAATTAAAAAATGGGGGTTGGTGGTAGAAGGGGGAAAATTAGGGATTATATGTATTTTTTAATGTCAAATCATAAAAAAATAAAAATAAAAAATTTTGTCTGAAAAATACAAAAAAAATTTGGGGGGAGGGCCCCCCTTATCACTTAAGGGTATAAAAAATAGTTTACGACCGATTCTCAGACCTACCGTATATACACATAAAATTTCATGGAAATCAGTCAAGCCGTTTCGGAGGAGTTTAATTACAAACACTGTGACACGAGAATTTTATATATATAGATATATATATTTATGAATTTTTTGGGTTATATATTTATATATATTAATTTTTTGGGTCCGTATCCCAGATCGTAATCACGAATTAAGGTGATCTTGATTGTTCCCTGTTTGCAACCTCACCTTCGGTGAATGCATTCTTTAGGAATGAAGCCTTCTTAACATATGGAGTTTCAGAGTTTCTACACAGCAATAATGGTAAACAGTGGCTTAGTAAATCTTTTCAAGATTTATAAGCCGGCTTTAGTATACAACATGTAAAAACTGGAGTCTACAGTCGCCAGATCAACGCCTCGGAACGAGTGAATAGGACAGTACTATCAGCTATTCGATCCTATATGTGAAGAGACAGCTAACACTTAGGATTCTTTTCTGGTGAGAGGTCGCTTATGAACTACGTTCAGCAGTGCATAGTACTAGCATTACTCTTCATACTACGCGTTGTTTGGTCCACATCCAATACCAGATTGAAAAACTTATAAAACGCTTCGAACCTTTCATAATCTCGGTGAGCCAATTGACGAAAAGCTTGATCACGCGGATCAATGAGCGATAATCAAAGCCAGCATTTAATAACATAAGGAAGCTGCATTCAAGAACTCCCAACAACATTACAATCTAAGGACGCGACCACGGATGTTTCAGCCACAACAGCGAGTCTTGGTATGACAACAGCACTTATGTGATGCCGTGAATATATTTTCAGAAAAGCTGGCTTCAGCCATAATTCAATGCGAGGTTGGTAATTCTAAGGAACATACCCCAAATTTTGTTTTAACTTTTAGTTTGTACCTCTATCTAAATAGTCAATAAAAAAAGGTGTATGTCTCTGGGTTGGTGGGAATGTGGGTCTGGTCTAGGATCTGAAACTTTTGAATGATGAAACTTGGAATATGATCCAGGTTAACTCAAAAATCAAAGATCTGGATTCATTATAAAATTGGACAAAATGGCGGGAGGTTTTCAAAACACGTTTTAGTTTTAATCTTCAATCACTTCTAATCCCAGCTTTTAATCTTAATGGAACTCGGAATATAATGTTTTGGTACTGTTTTCAATAGTTGTGCATACCAGCTTCCGGTTTGTCACTTCCGGTTAAAAATAATTTTTTTAAGTGTATGCCTACTGTAGCCTATACAGTTTCAAATCAATTTTCATGAATCGTTGGTTAAAGGTCTTGGTTTGAAACCTTTCTCATTTTGATTGATCATCAAAGTGAGAAAGATTTGCTAAAATGAGAAAGATGAGCTTTTGTGGATCATTGATGAGCTTTTGGGGTTCAATACAGCAGATGGTTTTTGTCAAGAGAAGGAAATGATCCAAAATACTGTTTTTGTATTGAAAATGCTGAAAAATTTCCTCACATTGTGCGAGAATGTTTGGCTTCCTTAGTGTTCCGAAGCTTTGGATCAATCATTTAATAAAATTTGCTGTTGAGTAGGAGTTACAATATATGACATAACAACACATAAAAACCTTTAAAGACCACGGTCCCACAACAACAATTTTTTTTATATATAATAACTGGAAACTAACTTATGGAAAGGGATATAACTTATGGAAACGGATGAAAATAGTTCTGTCAACCCACTTTCAAATCAGAACTTTTACATATTTTTAATTCAACAACAAAGTGTTTGTCACTACAGTCTTCGTTTATTTCTACAATACTTGGAAACATGTTCTAAATCTGTATACAATAAAGAACTTGGGTTTTGTTATTTGAATCACATGATGCTGGTCTATCAAACAGTTGTTTGAATTAAACTTCAAAATCATCAAATTCTTTTTGAAGACTCACAATTATTCGACTTTTTATCTACTGGCTTGATATATGTGGGTAAATATTTTTCGTTGGACTTAAATTATAATTAAGGTACACCTACATGATCAAAGTAAGGCTTCAATTGATATATAAATCAAATAAAAATTTAATAACTTTTCAAATCACCATATGTAAAGAAGTAGTCCTGAAAATTGTCGTTATGTATGAATATGAAATTTTTACTTTTTTGCTTAACGATAAGTTCTTGGCGTGGCCCCTAAGGACATACACACTGTTTTAATTTTTAATCAAACTTCAGTGAATTTTTGGAATTAATTTGGCCAACGAAAATGTTAAACTTGAACATGTTTTATGTTTGGGCTCAGCTTGATAGTCGATGTTCACTTTTTAGTATTAATAGCTTAGTGCTAGATAATGGATGATTAGAAACTGCACCAATGGTCTATAAATGTTGGTTTAGATTATAGATTCTCTTTTGCTGAAAACTCAAATTTTAAAATAGTATATTATTTATCTAGGAGGGAAATAAAGTGCTACACTTTAGCTCCGATTTAAATACACTATTTTTTCGGCAAACGTTTAAATTTTTTATAAATCTTTCTTATATATATATATTATATATATTAATACGCTAGATTAAAACTTTGTGGAGCATTAGGCTTTTTTATTCGCAGATGGATTCATTTGAAATTTTCACAGCTAACTGATATTAGTGTAACCTATAGTCGGATCCGGATTCAAACAAATCGGATCATAAATAAAAAAGTTATTATATACGGAAAACTTTTTCTATACATATGCATTATAAGTTTACATACACATAAAAACGAAATTAAAAATTTATTTTATTTTTTTATATTTTCTTTTTTATATATTAGCGAACAACGAACAACAAAAACGAAACTTTTTTTTCTCATTCATTTCAGAATTCAGTCATCTTTTGTCTTTGAACAATCAGTCGTCTTTTGTCTTTGAACAAGGATGGTTTTCGATATTATTTCGATTATTTTGTTTATTGATATAAAGATATTTGCATAATATTTTTCTTTGTTTTCTTATTATAGGAGGGCTATTATTTTGAAAACGTACATTTTTTTGTTGATTTTTAAGTTTTTGATTTTTAAAAAATCTGAAATTTTGATATTTTGTTGGTATTGACGAAAGGAAAAAAGTTGTTTCTGCTTTTATTTTTTGTGTACTCTGAATCGGAGTTATGCGCGGTTGAATTTTTGAGGCTTTTTCACGTAGTTTTGGTATTGGTGTCAATGTTTTGTGAATAGGTGCCACAAATTTCATCCGACTTAAGTATATTTTTGCAAGTAAAAAGAAAAATAACTGAATAATTGAAGCTAGGAGGGCCCGGCGTGCTTCGCTACGCTTATAAATAAAGTTTTTGCGTAGACATTTTGTTGACGTAGAAGCAATGATTTCAAAAAGTGGTAATGAGAAATGCTAGCATATAATTTTTAATTTTTCTTTTTAAATATATGAATGAAAAATAATCAAAACTCTAGCTGATCAGTACGGATATATGAAAAATTAGCGATCAAATAAGTTTTCAAGTAAGCTTATTTGATCACTAACTTATTTGATCGCTAATTTTTCATATATCCGAACTGATTAGCTAGAGTTTTGATTATTTTTCATTCATATATTTAAAAAGAAAAATTAAAAATTATATGCTAGCATTTCTCATTACCACTTTTTGAAATCATTGCTTCTACGTCATCAAAATGTCTACGCAAAAACTTTATTTATAAGCGTAGCGAAGCACGCCGGGCCCTCCTAGTATGAAATTAATACATCAAAATTTTTATAAATATGATTTATTTTCGTTATACTTACTTGTAAAAAAGAAATAAAAACATTTAAATTTGTATAAATAAAATTTTTTATCAAAGCAACCCTTCAATTCAAAATTTTATAATCCAATCAAAATATTTATTTTTTGTTGTCATAGTTATACAAGTTGTTTGAAAAAATAACAACTATTATTTATAATCTCATGTACTTAATGTTACTGATACAGTCGATAAAATATGGAAAAAAATAACGACAATTACCACCGTAAAAATAAGAGTTACTTTTTCTGTCGCCGTAAAAAATAGATTAAACTGGCGTTATACGTCAAAAAGTAAGACTTTAACCTTCTCCCTAGCGGCAGTAAAGCTCAATTTTACAGTCGTTTGCCGAAAAACTAATTTTCTAAGCTGAGGGTTCATTATTTTTACCTTAAAGGTGCCTTACACGAAAAAAAATATTTATGTTTCATTACTATTCGTTAACCATTTACTTTAGATTTCTTAGCCATTTTATTAATAAAAAAAAGAAATATAAAAATTAAAGGAATGAAAAAACCCACAAGCAGAAAAACAAAATTTAATTTAATTTGATTGATTTTGTTATTTATTTTATTTAATAGGAAACTGATGAAAATCAATCAAAATATTTTCCGTTTTGGCTTTTTTTGGTTAAAATAAAATTGATTGAATATATTATTTTTTGTTCGGATATGATTTATTATGAATAATAAAAACGAAAGTTCTTATCTTATTTTATTTTCAACTGATGCCTAATATGGATAATAGCAGTTTTCATTTGAATTTTTTGATAACGAGTTTTTCGATTTATTTTTGAAAGGGTGACTTTAACTGTTATTATAATTTTTATGGTATACGGGCGATAAACGGCAACGTAGGCATTTTAATACAATTTTTTTAAACAAGTTGTGGTTTAAATTGAATCAAGAACAAGTTTTTTACAATATTTTCAAACCAATTTTTAAATTTATAAAACATCCCAAGTAAAATGGTCATTACTTAATAATATTTTTCATTTTTTTAATTACAACATGCAAAACAGCAGCACACATATACATTTTAAGATCTAAGTCCCATAATAATATGTGTTCTGAATTAAGGAACCGTTGGTGATTGAAACCATCTGATAATATTGATGCCTTCAAATTGTTCTATGCGGACAAAGGATTCCTTCTGCGTGCTGTCTTTATGACGTGATAGCTCGACAGTTTGGGTGTTGGTACTAACTAGCAAAACGGGGAAAAGAATATATTTGAGGCACTATGCATCCAATTTTATCTGAGTACTGTTAGTGATGTTGAAATCCTCATGTAGGGATATACATATTTATAATAATTCATTTATAGTGAAATATTTCTACTGTATAATCTGAGCTTCCTAGGGACACCTATTTATCATTGCCATTATACTAACGTTATATGAGTGATCAGGAAACAATCAACAGCTATGATTGTGTAAAATTATATTTGACCAGATTTCGGTCACTTCAGTCGGTATTTTTTTTAAGGTCGCATAGTATTTTTTTCATTTTTAAAACCAATCGTAGTTTATGCTATTTTTTTTTAGCTTAAATAGTATCCTAGTACCCTTTAATTTGTTGTGGTTACGTTGGCTACTCCATCATTATCAATCAATGAAATTATTACTAAACCTAGCCAAACATACTAAAATGATATTCACATTTGCGAAAAATAGTCGATGAATCTATTGAAATCGTAAGACTCTTTTATAAAGATCACGTTGAAAAACAGCAGCTCTACACTTTGTTATTTGAATCGTTAGAATAGAACAATCTTTAACTATAGAACAATCTTTAACTAGAGCTTTCCTCTTTCCCGTAGACATAATTAACGATAAAATTTACCATCATCGAAATTATTGATGTGATGTCATTTTCTTTATTGAAAGAGTTTTAAAATAAGAATATAAAATTTGTCAAAACTAAACCTTAATACATGGAACCTGAAAAATAGCTGAAAAATAAAATTTTAACACCAAGAAACATTTTTCATTTCTCCTAATATGCTAACAGTACCGATATAATAATTGATTTCTGCGATGGTCATTTTATTTAAACTCCGCATACTCCAAAAACTTAAAATATTTTAATTAAAATGTTCGCTACAACATTTCCACGTAGCACCATCGAAGATCGTACGATGTAAAAATGAGAAATAAGGAGAGGTTTTAGTGTGACAGAGCACTAAACAAGCAAGTGGGTATGGACATTCAAACAAAAATCGACAGCTTTAAAATGGAAAACTTTAGGAAAAGTGTGTCTTATAACAGCAGAGGGCAACAGGTAATTAAAATGTTGTTTCAGTTGTGGAATGAAATAGAATACGTGTCCAGTTCGTATGGTATTTAAACTTGATAGCAGTTTTTAGGGTTCGGATCTAATGTTCGATGAGCCCTGTACCTTGCGGTTGGGCTATCCACACCTTGATTAGTTCACTAGAGTAGCTTCAGCTGGCTTTGGATCAATTTAGAGTATAACCTGTACATGGACAATAAAAAAGATGTGTGAACGGTAAAACTGATAAAAAAAACTTAGATAAACTGGGAACTCCTAAGGAAAACGGACGAGTCATTTTGTACGTCGTGACACTATTTTAAAACGAAATTACTTCGAGCTTCATTTCAAGTTTGAGTATTTAAAAAAAATAAATCACTTAATATTAAATAAAAAAAAACTTACAAACAACTAACGGTGTAGCGAGAATATGTTTCCAGACTCCTTTCAATTCGATAGCATGATATGTTTTTCATAACTCCGTTTTATAAAACAAAAGATGATACTTCTGAATTCCACAAATATATAATAGGGTAAAATGTACTGCAGATCTCATTCACAAATAATCCTTGATATTATAATCGAGTAATTCTTTGTTTAATAATCGAGTAATTATTTGTTTTAAATCGTTTTCGATTTGCACTGAAACAACTAAACTGAAAATTTTTATTCAATTTTTATTGTTTTTTCAGTTATTTCAGTCAAATCGAACGCACCTTTTATCTGTTGAGCAATTTCACGGAGATTCAATAACGTTTTGACTTGATCCCTTTTAATTTTGATTATTTTTTGTTTATAGATAGTCTTTCAAAAAATAACATGTTCTCTTAGAATTTTTTCTCTTTTGTGATGGCATAAGTTAATGAGGTTATGTTTATTTTTGTATTGAGAAGGTGCAAAGTCGGTGTTATAAATTATTTTCCTAATAATTTTCCTAATATATGCGTTCTGACGAAATCAATAAGTTTTGTAATGAAAAGATAGACTGTAGTACTGTTGTGATTGTTTATATCCGAAATGAGTATAAAACTTCGGTGCTGTATATATTTACTTGCGTCACTTTTAAAATAAACAACGAATGGATGAATATTAACTTATGCATTATTATAATGATAGCCTTGAGCCGAATCCTGAATTATGAAGGCGTAGTTTAAAAAAAAACTGTTCTTCCTAGAACTCGAAGAAGTCATCAATAACATCCCGCGGCACGATATAAAAATCATGGTAGGTGACTTCAATGCGCAAATTGGTAGAAGTGCAGAACTTAAAACACATGTCGGCCCTAACAGCTTGCATCATGCTAGTAACAATAACGGCTTTCGCACAGCTGAACTGGCTATGATGTATGATCTAGTAATATCTAGCACTTTCTTTCCTCATAAGAGAATCCACAAAGCAACGTGGAAATCAAATGATGGAAGAACTGAAAATCAAATCGATCACGTCATGATTTCTAAGAGACACTCTACAAGTGTAACTGACGTTCGATCATACAGAGGTGCTGATATGGACACCGATCATATGCTTGTCATCTTTAAGTATAAGTGCAAATTATCATCTACATTTAATAGGCAAGCAAAAAAGACCGTGCGCTGGAATGTCGAAGCATTTAAACACCTGGAAACACTGAATAGATATCAGGAAATTGTAACGCAAAACATAGAAGAGCATGACATCCCATCTGAGATGCCATTAAACATACAAGAAGAATGGCAAACGCTTCAATCAACCATCATATCCGCAGCACAAACTACAATCGGAAAACGACCACCGAAATCACGTAACGAATGGTTTGATGACAAGTGCCGCGAAAGCATTGAGCACAAACAAAAACTGCGAGAAAAATGGTTAACAAGAAACACCCGAAGCTCCCAAACTGATTATCTATGCGCCAGAAAAGCCTCAGCAAAACTCCTACGGAAAAAGAAACGCGAACACATGAAGAGCTGTATCGAAAACATCAACCAACATGCGGCTAATGGAAATTCGAAAGAGTGTTTTGCCAATGCGCGGAATCTGACCAAAGATTTCCACCCAAGATCTACAGCCATCAAAAATGGAAACAACGAGCTTACAACAAGTGAACGTGATGTGCTGGAAGTATGGCGATCCCACTTTCAAGACCTACTGAATAGGACGAACGAAGTTCATCCTATTCGAGCAATTGCTCCGTCAAGTGAGGAGATTTTTGTCCCTTACCCAACAATAGAAGAAGTGGAAGCTGCCATCAAAAAATTAAAAAATGGCAAATCACCAGGTATCGATGGAATCCCTGCAGAACTACTTAAGAATGGAGGAGCAGCTCTGGTCTCACGTATATATGATCTGATTCTTGCAATCTGGGACCAAGAAGAACTACCTGCTGAATGGAAAACAGCTCTCATTGTTCCGCTACATAAAAAAGGTGACCGCCTAAAGTGTGCAAATTATCGTGGAATCGCACTGTTGAACACTGCATATAAAATACTAGCTAATGTCGTACTCGCTCGGCTCATCCCGTTTGCCGAATCTATCATCGGCGACTATCAGTGTGGTTTTCGTCCCAACCGTTCAACCACAGATCAATGTTTTACCTTAAGGATGATTCTGGAAAAATGTTGGGAGTACAACATCAGCATTCACCAGCTCTACGTTGATTTCAAGCAAGCATATGATAGCATCATCCGCGACAACCTCTGGTCTGCACTCATATGCCTTGGTATTCCAGAGAAACTTGTTTCTCTGTGCAAACTCACAACATCGGGATCAAACTGTAGAATAGTAATCGAAGGGTCAGTTTCTGACTCTTTTGATATAACATCAGGTGTTCGACAAGGTGATGCACTCGCACCCGTACTATTTAATTTGGCGCTTGAGTACGCGATAAGAAAAAGCCGCATTGAGACACAAAACTGTATATTTAACAAATCTAGTCAAATTCTTGGCTATGCAGATGATATTGTGCTTCTCGGACGTAGAAAAAGCGATATCAAGGATAGTCTCTCTCGGCTTGAAAGAAATGCTAAACGACTTGGATTATGCATTAACACCGGCAAGACTAAACTATTAACAACATCCAGGAATAAACCTCCCGGCAATCTGAATACTGGCGACTATGAAGTGGAACGTGTGGAAAACTTCAAATACCTCGGGTCTGTAATAACATCGTCAAATGACATGCAGGCCGATATTAAAGCTCGTGTCTCAGCCGCATACAGAGTTTTCTACGCATACTCAAAACTTTTGCGATCTAAACATCTTTCGCAGTCGTGCAAACTCACACTTTACAAAGCATTAATTCGACCTGTGCTTACCTTTGGAAGCGAAAGCTGGACACTGACTTCCTCCGATTGTAGAATTTTATCAACATTCGAGAGGAAAGTCATACGAACAATTTATGGTCCATGTAAAGTTGCTGAAAATCAGTATAGAATCCGAATGAATCATGAAATCAGACAGCTTCTTGGAGGCTGCGATGTAATCGGATTCATTAAATCTAACCGGATTAGATGGTTTGGTCATGTAGAAAGGGCACCATTAGATAGAATGATTAAAAAAGCGTCCCAACAACAACCAGCTGGTGTTCGTCGAAGAGGAAGACCTAGACAACGCTGGCGTGATGACATCATCCAAGACCTTCGTGATATAGGATGTCGAAACTGGGGTCAACTGGTCATGGAACGAGACGATTGGAAGCTGATTGCACAGACGGCAAAATCCCTCCATGGGATGTAAACGCCAGAGAGAGAGAGAGAGAGAGAGTTTAAAAAAAAAACCCTTAAACGAAGTACTCTCCTGGTTCTAATATTTTTTTCTTTCCTCAATGAATGTAGATTGCTGTTTTGCTATAAAGTTGTGTCATATCAAAATTAGTAAACTTGTATTGTAATATGTAATTGTATCTCGTTTGTCTGGCATTAATCTACTGATTTAATCACTTTTATAGAACTGCTCCACAACATTTATATCTGCTGTGGATACACCTCTTTTATCCGTCGCAGATGAATGCTGAAAATGATTTTCATGTAGAGTTTTACTTTCTTCAACCAAATGACGAGTAGCATTACTTCCAAATATATCTTGAATTTCCTGCATTTTCATTTCTTGCGGTAAAATTGACAAAATTTTTTGTTTTTCAGCATAATCCCCATTGTCGAAATGTATCTTTAGGTTTCTAATAATTTCTTCATAATGTTGCCTTATTTTTGCAATTTCAGACAAATTTAATACTTCTCCAGTCAAATGTTCTTGAATAGACTTAGTTTTGTTTGGCTTTTTGTTTTCTGTAGTCGAAACTGCCACACAATCTTTTTTTAAGAGGTGAAAGATGATCCGATATATGCGGCACAATATGTATGTTTAAATTATTAATTAACTCATCACGCTCTAAGTTAATCAAGTTTGGTGTTTGAACATAATCTCGATTAAAGCTGGTTGCACCAATCACTCTATCGGTTTGCGTTTCATCTGATGTTTCATTTGAAGATGCGTCATTGGATACTGCATTGTGACCCACTGTTAGTGATGTTGATAAATCTGAACCAGAAGGTTGTGTTGACTGTTTTTTTAAACTAAATTAACAAGAGCAACATATTCGCTTATACTCCATTTCACTAATCCCAAGAACATCTAAATGTTGTCGAACATTCTCCGTGATTTTCCTTTTACTTAATTGAACACTTAGAATTTGATAATGGTTTTGAAAGTTTTTGTTAAAGTAATAGAATTTAACTGATAGTGACTAATTTCAAACTTTATTTATATAACAAAAATGGGATTTAAAATAGTAATTTACGCCTATGCTCACTTAAAATTAACAGTAGGATTTTCAAATTTTTCAATCATGCATATCTTAAAATAACAGCCTTCTTTTAATGGGATTAACGGTGTACTGAAGAACAATATCTGTTTTTTTAAAATACTTTTTACAAATCAGATTTTGGAAAAGAAATATGACGTTGTTTTAAAAACCTTTAAACTAGCAACCGAGGAGAAGAAACGTTTTTCCCTACTTTTATATACTCGAAGTGTTTTAGTTTTAAAACCAAAAATAACGCCTATCTTAAACTTTCACAGTTAATTAAATAAAAACAAGCTTTAATTTTATTTAAAAAAAAAAATAGTAAAAGTGGGCATAGATGCTAGTGCCATCTTTTAATTTGGTTTGTTATGTAACACCGTTAAATAGGATTAAAAAAATAACAATGTACAATTTCAAAAATTTCTTTTTAACACCTATTCAACGACATATCATTTAGGAAAATCAATTAAGCAGTTTTCTACAGTCGTTCGTCAAAATGAACTCTACATGGTAAACTAACAAAAATTCAAGGGCACCCAGTAAAGGACCCTGTTGGAAAAAAGATTCTACGAGAAGTCGTATTTTTCATTTATCAAAACAAAAACAAAACAAAAAAATAAACCAAATTAAAAAGGGTCGAGTCAAAATGTCACAAAATTTTGCTGAGCTTAACTGAAATAGCTTATATTTTCTTTATTGTACAATGTACATATATAATTTGTATTATATTTTAAAAAGTTTATTTAATAATACAATATTTGATATTTAACATTAAAATACAATCTCTTCCTTTATAGCACCATTTTTATAATTTTCCTTCAGAACAAAAAAAACTGTTTCCCGACAGTCATATGCACAACGAATTTTATCTTTAAAACAAAAAATAAAGCATGTCCTTAACTTTCACAATTAGTTAGATATAAAATAAGCTTCAATTTAGTAAAAAAAAAAAAAAAAGGCTGCGCCATCTTAAAAGTTGTTTTTCTTATGTTACACCGTTAAAAATTATGTCAAAAATTAACAGTGTACATTTTTAAAAACTTTGTTCTAATACCTATTCAACGACATATCATTTATGAAAATCGATTTAGTAGTTTTTCTACAATCGCTCGTCAAAATTGAGGGGCACCCTGTATGACCTCTGGTTGAAAAAAAAAATTCTAAGAGAACTTGTATATTTTATTTATGAAAGACTATCTATCAAAAATAAAAGGGGTCAAGTCAAAATTTCCCAAAAATTTGCTGTACTTGTTTGAAATTGCTCTGTCAGAAGTTTGACAGAAGTTGAGAAGATGATTGAGATAAATAGAGAGAGACTCTTGAAAACAGATTGGCGAAATTACTTTGAAAGGTTGAGCGTTGCCAGAAATGATATCACATAAAATATGTTGTATAGATCTTACTGTAGGTACTTGTTGAAACATTGTAATACTTAGATTAATTAAACACTTGTTGTTTCAAATTTTGAGATTTTTATTTATTATATTATTTCATATATATTAAACGGCTCCATCAATTTCCACTTAGTATGTCATTGTCAGGAGCTTACAAAAAACTGTTACAGTTACAGTTTTTTGCAAGCTCCCAACGATGACATAATAAGCCGAAAACGGTTTGGGAATAGTTATTAAAAACATTTTAAAAACATTGCAATGGATCAAAATATTTGTGCAACTTCTGCTTTTTCAGTCGCAATGGAGCTACAGTTGCGTTACATATCAAGTCTTGCGACTCTTTTATTTGTTAGATTAGCTTCTTTACTACATATTGGTCCTAGCTAACGGTTTTGAAATCTCTTTTTTTTTGGTGAAAAACCTACAGCTTTAACTATGAGTCGGATTTTGCTGATGACGAACTTGTTCTAGACATAAAACACATATTTTCAGACTTTTTTTATCTAGCTCACCGAATTTTGATCTAGTTCAGCGTTTACTCAGACCGTGAGAGTGCCAGTCGTTTTTTGACTTAGAAGTTTTTTGTTGTTGCAAACTTTTTTGTTGGAACCGATTACTTAGAAACTTCTAACAGCGGCAGTCTATATTTTGAGGAAGGAACTGATAAAAAAAATTCAAAAATTCTCAATTTTTTAAAATATTTGTATCCAAACGGCAATGGTCTTAAAAATTCAATTATTTTTAGTAAAAAGCCTCTAGTTTCTTAACCATGTGTTGGATTTCTTAATCATGTGTTGGATAAGCATAAATGTTTTTATAAAAGATTTACACATCATACTTTCTGTACTAAATAGAACTAATTAGCTTTCTTATAGCATGATTAAACAGAGTGCAACGGGATCTATACTATTTAGTTGTTTGTTTTAAACTTCAATACTTTCAAACACTGATTACCGATTTTGATAAAATTTGGTTATTTGAAGCTTTTGCAAGCTCACAGTAATTCTGCGTTTCCTCTTTTTCGAAAATTACAACTATCAAAATGGGATATCAGCTCACAATACATTTTCATTATGAACACTTTGTTTCCAGAACTTATTGCGAAGTCAGCTTATGTATGCATCAGCATTTCACATATGTGGTACCAATATATCTTACTAGACTATTATTTAATCTTAATTAGACGTCATTTCTCGGATTACACAGCATTTTAAATGTGCTACCTAAAAACAATTTTCCACGGTTTTAATGATAATGGTTAAATACATGATAAGATGATCAAACATTCACTAAATAAAAAACGATTCTTTTAACATAATTATTATTTTTTTTTTTTTTTTTGAAAGTGAAAATAAATTCATAGATTATTATAACTTTTTTAATAATACTGCTTTGTTGGCCGCTTTGAGACTAAATATTTTCCATAACATAAAATTATTTGTCTTGTGTCCTCGTTCAAAAAATAGTATTCCCTAGCTTTCCAAGTTATTTCCATTATAAAACAATACAAAATACTATAGATTATACACCAAAGAAGATAAGACCATGTTTTTATCCCGAAGTGTGTTTGAAGCCCGAGGGCGAAACCTTAGGGCTACATATAACTGAGGGAGATGACAAGCTCTCTTTCGAGGTGCATATATACCTCTCTTATGAGGTGTATATTTTTGCACGACCACAATATAATTATGATATAAAAAAACTAAATCTAATCATGTTAAGAACACGAAAATTATAATTTTTATGTTCATCTTTGTATAAGTATGCGGTATTTATACAAATTTGTTTGAATTTATCGTAAACCATTTCTGTTTTCGTAAAAACTAGCATTGTTGTCATGGTTGTTTCCCTAGGGAGTAAAAAATGCAATCCGCTCCCGCAAATGAGGAAGCAAAATTGAACTTTATATACAACTCGTGCAAAAATATTATTCTCTAAATATTTGGATAACTAAAACAACAGCTAATAAAATTTTCGAAAACATAAATCATTAAATCAACTAAATTAATTGAAAACGTTTTACAAAATTTATTATTCAATTTTTTTAAATTAATTATTTTAACGACAGGTCTATTTCGATTTTGACTCTATAAAACAAGGGTTAGCGTATTTAAAGAAATTCTTTAATAATTTGCATATTTATTTCTTTGAACTGTAACAAACGTAGAGACATTTTTGTGTGCTACTGTTCAATTAACCAATTTTTTTCGTTCATTGTTTTGTTGCGTTTTTTAATGTTAATTAATACAACATGTTTTTTGTTTTATAGAACATGTTAATAAAAAAATATAATTGTTGTCGGTAGAAGAGGCATTTTTCTTAATGTTTATTGAGATGATAGGGGAAATTGCAATCGTTGAAGGGCAGGAGATGGAAAGTCGATCGGTATATAAGCGATCAAATTATTTGATCACAGTCATTATGTAAATTTAAATTAAAAATAAAACATAAATAAACATAAAGATGAAATGTTTAGACTAAGTTGAAATTTGCAGATAAAAAAAATAAAATTTTGTAAGTGTAAATAAATTGTATTATCATTTATCAAATTTAGTTAAATTTGCTTTTCATTGGTGCTTTTCTTATGTAATAGAGAAACAATTTTCATTTAGTGTTGCTGGTTAACGAAAAAAATAAAACTAAATGTTTTGCAAAATGCTGATAAATACTCCAGATGAATTGAAAAGTTGGCTTACCATTGTATTCGTATTGATTCGTATTGATCAAATTGATGATGCATTAAAGATATCAAATGGTGTGGATAATCTGGAATATTAAGCGTTGCAGTTTCAATGTTTTTTATTAAAAATTAATCGCCAACAACATTGCAAGAAAAAGATGATGATGGAAATTCATCTATGTATAGCTTGGTCAAATATGGAAATTGATAGTGAAAAGTTACAGGATGTTTAATATATATTCCAATAATTTTGTGATAAATTTCCACCAACCGTGTCGCTATTAGACGAACAAGCTGGTTGATTTATTGGACAAAAGAGATATGAGAGTGGATCATCAATCAACATAGATTGATGTAAAAGTTTTGTTTTATTTGTTTTATAAAATTTTTTTTATTTAATTTATATAAAATTTTGATTGTGAATTTTTTTGGTGTTAATTTATTTTCTTTAGTTAAATTTTACTATCGTTGTGTCAATGGAGTTTTTTTTCTGAAATTATTTGTGATGTATTAAAGATGCCGCAGTCAGAATGCCCAATGTTGTTTTTATAAAAGTCTGGTTCTCAACATTATAACTCTTGAAATGATAATTAAAAGTTTATGTTTTTATTTTAAATTTTTATCGTTACTAAAATTCTTCGTGTAAAAATTTGACATCTTCATTTTCACTTGCTATTTCAGAATGCGAATCATTATTTAAGTCATTTCTTATATAAATTTAAAGTTTCATATTTTCCGCACTAAATATTACCTGAAAACAAGTCTGATCCGAAACTACATTCCTATCTTCTTTTTAAACCTTTTTCAACAATCAAAGGTTCTTTATAGTAAATTATTTTAATTTGACATATAAAATTAATGTAATTGATTACAGTAATACCCCGTTTAACGTCAAGGATGCGTTCCAAAATTCCTTAACGTTATTCAAATCAAAGTTAAACGGGGTATGGGGGTCGTGTAAAACGAAGAGATAGGTGGTTAATTGTTAATTTTTTCGTAAATTTTTCTTCCTTTTCAATAATTATTAA
Organism: Diogma glabrata; assembly: GCA_963693315.1. Classification (NCBI taxonomy): domain Eukaryota; kingdom Metazoa; phylum Arthropoda; class Insecta; order Diptera; family Cylindrotomidae; genus Diogma; species Diogma glabrata. The sequence continues at coordinate 260,073 of CAVNZG010000969.1, forward strand.
CTGATTAAGTAGAATATTTCGTGCATTTTGATCTTAAATTCATATATTAAGCAGATTTTCGATTTTGAGATACTGTAATGTTGCCGTAGAGTTTTAATTAAGTTGTTGTATCGGAGACAAGCAGAGTAAAAAATGCTTTACTTAGTTAATGACGCTTCACGACGGTGAGTTGGCGCATTAAAACCAATGCGACCCATGTATCTGTTCTCCATGTTAGAGGCCGCTTGGAGGGGGCGTCCGTCTTGAATTAAGCGGCTTGCTATATGAACGTGCAAAAAAGTTATTATGATGACCTGGAACCGGACCCGTTCACGAAAATATGGGTTGTGCCTTAGGTTAACACCCTAACCTCGGAAAAAATTTGTTAAATTTGGAAATCACAAAGAGAATAACAGACTTGGACAAAAATACAGTATTTAGCCTAGACAACAAAAAAGACGGACGGAATCGGAACGTGCGAACTTGAGCGCTGCTGATGCTCTCAAAAGTCGAAACAGACCCTAAATGTTATGGGTTGGATATCATTGCTCCGCAAGAAACAGCCAATAATAGAAAAATTAGATTTTAAGAAAGCCAGAAGTATTAGTAAATACAGAATAAACTTGGACAAAGACGCGTTTATCAAGACGAAATCAAAGAAATTCACCAAGCACCCATCTGGCTCACGTAGTTTCTTTCAGGCAGTTAAATCAGTCCAGAGTAATTTTACTTCCAACTTGGGTTCTGAATGACTGAATAACATTCCCGTCAGCGACTCAAAAGAGAAGGCGGATCTTTTGGGTTGTATTTTCGCAGAAAACTCAAACATAGTTGAACCTCCCCATTCTCCCACACTCATTTCCCCAGTTGTAACGAAAATGAAACCAATTATTTTTCGTTGCAAAATTGTACGGAAAATGCTTCTTTCTATCAATATCAACAAATCTGCTGGCCCCGACGGCATTCCACCCCTCATTCTTAAAAACTTTGCTAGACAACTAGCTCCAATTTTAACAAAATTTTCTATTTTTCTTATTAAACCGGAATATTTCCCGATTCCTGAAAGCTGGCCAGCGTTCAACCCATATCAAAGAAAGGCAGTAGGATAGACCCTAACAATTATAGACCAATTGCAATTCTGTCGGTTTTGGCTAAAATATTTAAAAAATATAATAAAAATATGTTAACTTCAATCTATTAGATTATTTGGAAATGTCGCGAATTATTAATGATAAGCAGTATGGTTTTCGTAGAAGTCATGCAACAGGTGATCTCTTAGCCTACGTATCCCATCTCTGGAACAAATCGATGGAAAACCATGATGAAACATTCAGTGTTTCACTTGACATTTCTAAAGCATTTGATAAAGTGTGGCATAAAAATCTCATTGCTAAATTAAGATCTTATCGCATAGACCATCTTCCTGTCTCATGGATTAATAGTTTTCTTACAGGTCGCCAATTTCATGTTAATTTAGATGGTATCACATCCAATATTTTCACAACCAATGCTGGGGTTCCCCAAGGTTCTGCACTCTCACCAAGCTTGTTTCTTCTATACATTAATAATTTACTTATTTCCACAGTGCACCCAATTCATAGTTTTGCTGATGACAGCACATTGCATGCATCACATGCATCTCCGAAATTTTAATCTCATACTACAGTTACCACTGATAGAGAGCTGCTAATTGATTCTATCAACAAAGACCTGGATCGTATAATGGAATGGGATGATCGTAATCTTGTTTCATTTAACCCAACCAAAACCAAACTTTGCCGTCTTTCACGATTAGAGCGACAAAAAAATTTCCATATTAAGATAAACCATGAGGAACTGCGTGAGGTTGAATCAGTTAGACTTCTTGGAGTGGATATTCAAAATAACCTGAAATCGAATAAACATGTGCGCAGTATAATCGACAAACAAGAGCTGCCGAGTTATCCCATCCATTTGTTGTACAAATACCTCGTTGTAGTACTTCCAGAACGACTATTTTAATAGAGTGACCAAATTGTGGAACTCAATGCCCTCCTCTGTATTTCCCGATTAATTTTCCCCTCAGGCATTTGAAGAAAATGTAAATCGTCATTTAAAACAATTGGTATAGATGTCCCTATATCCTCTTCCCTTCCATTTTCCTCATCTCCTTCCTTCATAGTTGACATGGTATCTTCGGATATTCAAAGAGTCTGAATAATGAATATTTCATATTTAGTGTGCTAAACATGTCTAACTAATTAATAAAAAAAGAAATAGGAAAACAAGATTTGGGTAATCACTCTTTGTACTGTAAGGGTCATTCTTCTCGATTTCTTGATTTAAGGGATTTTTGTTATTGATCCAAATATTAAATAATCTACGTTTGTTTCTAAAGACCAATTTGGCTGCCTTATAGGAAATAAATATTTTTGTTGGGATTTCATTATTGAGAAGAGAACGAATTTATTGATACCGAGTTGAATGGTTTCAGTAAAGTTTTGGGCAGAAACATTTACATCGTCAGTATAAAAACAACGACGAATTTTGATTTAAATAGTAGACGAAACTATTATACGAGTAGAGAAACTTATAAAAATATAAAACTATTAATTTTTCTTGTGTTGTAAAACTTTTCAAATTCGCTGATTAACTTAATCAATTAAAATTAAAAATGTTGATTAAATTCAAAAGAATAAATAATTTAGGAGAATATTTTGTTTGTTCCTCGACAATTCGAAAAAAAAATTCATTTTCCTTTTTTAAAATTTTCAAAAATATTTGGAATAACGTTAAAGTGAATCAACGTTAAACGGGGTAACGTTATACGAGGTCTGACGAGGTAATGTAATTGAATATGATATTGAACATGGAATATGGTTCTATCCAGCTCCAGCTACTCCCAACTAATAGGAACAGTTATATCAAGTTGTTGAAAATTAAATGCCGTTTTTTAACACAAATTTTAATTATTAGGAAGATGTTTCTTAAATAATGTTTTGTAGGATTCCAGATTCCACGATTTCTGAATAACAGGAACAGTTGGAAAATAAGTTTGAATTTTTGATAATGCTATAATTTTTGCAATATTTTTGGAATTTTGAAATTTCAATCTTTGATTTTGGATTACTTTTTGGAATATTTTGAGAATTCTGAATAAAATTTAAATTTTTGATTTTATTATAATTTTTGGAATATTTTTGGAATTTCGAAAAAAAATTTTATCCTACGCAATATTTACAATATGTTTAGAATTGTGAAAAAGTTTAAATTTTTGATTTTATTATAATTTTTGGAATTATGAAAAAAGTTGTATTTTTGATTTTGGTATAATTTTTGTAATATTTTAAGAATTTTGGATAAGGTTTCAATTTTTGAATTTGTTTTAATTTTTGCAATATTCTTAGAATTTTGAAAACAGTTTCAATCTTTGATTTTGTAATAACTTTTGCAATATCTTTAGAATTTTGAAAAATTTAAAATTTTGATTTTATTATAATTTTTAAAATAATTTTGGAATTTTGAAAAAAGTTTGAATTTTTGATTTTGTAATATTGTCTTGAATATTTTTGGAGTTAAAATTTTTGATTTTATTGTAATTTTTGGGATCTTGGAAAAAGTTTGAATTCTTGATTTTGTTATAGTTTTTTAAATAAATTCAATCAGGACCCTCTTTTGGAAAAAAATTAACTTAGTTTTTTGTATAACATGAAATGTAATTGAACATCAAATTGGTAGATAATGGGTTGTTTGTTTTTGAAAAGTTGATATTGCTGAACGCTTAATTTGAGTAGTTTGCTAAGTGCATCATCTTTTCACTAATTTATTTTTTACCAGATCTCTGATCTGTTGTAATTTTACGGCAACGTATTGATGTTTTGTTTTAGTTTTTTAATAAACTTCTAGACAGAGATAAAATACTTGTACTTTTACAAAGAATTTTATTTTTAATATACATTGCTGCCCCAAACTAAAAACAGTTTTCTCATAAAATGCTTTTGCCGAAAACTATATAAAAACTTTAAACACAAACCGAAGTCTTGATGTCTCAAAGCCTTGAGATTTCAGCCCCTTCATATTTTTATATTTTTTCTCTTTCAATTCGTTTTCAAAAGAAGAAAATTAGTATCTTTTCGCCATCCTTTTTAAATATTTTTATTTTTATAATACTTGCAAAATTGAACAACACATTCACAACAATTTTTTATTTTTCACGTTGGAAAGTATCAATTTGAAAGTAAAAATTAAATGTGTGAGTATATTAAAGAAAATATTTATTACAATATAGGAGTTAATTAAGAATGAAATTTTATTATTTTAACTCCTGTATTTGGGAGTGTTATATTTTTTTAAGTTACTGGCTCTGAAAGATTGGAGTAAAGGAGTGATATAAGGAGCGTTTCAAATTGTGCAATAATCAAATCAGTTTTCATTGTTTTATTGGAAAATTTGAAAAATTTTAAATTAAAGTACAAATAAATTTTAGGTGGTACGAATTGTACCATGCATGTAAAATTTTGTTCTCATTTTTGTTCTGATAATTCTCTAAATTACATGACGTCTTTGAATTTTTATATGATGTTGTTGAATTGAATTTTGAATTTTCATTTCAATTTTCGAAACTATGCTTGGTGCTATTACAATACCGGTTCACTCAAGAAAGATTTTTTACAGTTGATGGATTTGTGTCCTAATTGGTATTATTTAAAATATGTGAACGGTTGGTCGCAATTTTCCACACAATATCATTATAATTCTTCATTAAGAATTTCAATTATAGTAGATTTAATTTGCATTCGGTTGCCATTAATACGATTATCATTTTGCTCCCATCAAATTTATTGTAACTTGAGGAAACTCGATTGCTGGAAGTTTTTAATTTTAATATTTCTATTCGACTCTGCCTATTTAAATCGATTGATTGCAAAACTGTTACGGTAAGTGTGCAATCTAATCATAATCGCGAATAAAATATTACTAGGTGTGAGAAGCCTAGAACAAAATTTGCTTTTTATCTCTTCTTTTATTTGTATTTTCGCTATCCGATCATTAAATATTAGTCTTTGCCAAATTTTATATGTGATATGAATTATGATTTATTGTTTGGTTATATACCTTCTTTCAAAAAAATATAAAAACAAAAACAAAGATTTGCGGCCATAGAAATTTTAAAACGCATGTTGTGATACATATTGTAATACCTACTACGCAACACATTTTATTAAAAAAAAGTCGCCATCTTGTAAATGGTTTATACTGAAAATTTTACATTAATAATTCAAATAATAATTCAATAATAATTAACAATAATTCAAAAGCTGTGTATCGCAAAATTTTTAAAAAAATTACAGCATTTCTAAAATAAGGTGCTCTTGCGTATGACATCCCTTTAATTTGGGTCAAAAAAGCTTTTTTCACCCTTCCCTACTCTCAACCGCTCAAAATAGAGTTAAATAATTATGTGACACTTCACAGTAGTTTAAGTTCAGAGTTTATCAAATTCCCTATCTCTGTGAGTTTTTCCAAATGTTTCTGTCGATCAACGTCGAAACGTAGGAGGGAAACAAACTTGTAACGTTTAGCAGTGCAACCTGGGCCCCCAGACAGGAGCTAAGATTACACTTGCCAAAGGTAAGGATTTGTCTACCTGGCTGCGGATCCGGATATCCTCCTAGTAATGAGCGGTTAGAACAACATTTACCAGATTAAAATTAGACTACCATCCCTACTTACCTTGCTGTTCCATACACCATCACACAGAAAAAAACAATGTAAAATCAAATAAAATAAATATAATTCAACTTTTTTTAGCTATGATTTTGCTTCATAGTTGTTTCGTGTTATTTCAAAATGTTTCTCCGGCATCTCAAGTACAAAAACTGTTCCTTTCAAAGTAACTAAAATTCTATTTGAATTGAATTAATCCTCACGTTGAAATAACTTGACTATTTATGTTAAATCATTCACCTCTAATGTTAAAATAACTCTACAAATCCAGTTAAATTATCTTGATTTTCATGTTAAAACAACTTGACGGATCCTTTTGATTCGTAATCACTCCATTGTTAAATTAATATGATGATTCCTGTTGAATCATTTTGTTCACATGGTAAAACAATACGACCGTTCTTGTTGAATCGTATTGATACACTTGTTAAAATAACATGATGATTTTTGTTCAGTTTCATTAAGAAAAATCAAATTGGATTTCAAAATTTTTTTATTTCATTTATTATATATCAAAAATATAAATAATACAATGTGATTATTGTACAATGGTTAATTTCAATCAATTACAAAAATTTATTTCTAAAATATATTTTTCCATTATTTATTGGAAAAAGATGAAAAGGTGGGCTTGTAAATTCATGTAGTTCTTTCAAAAATAATTGTTCCTATAACTTACCCACTTCATACGATTGAAAGTGAGCGTCAAACTTAACAAGATCAACTTCATAAAATAAAACGTATAATTTGCTACATGCAATTGCCAAGCTAGAAATTTTATATAACTTTAATAATTCATTATCTATACTTAAATAACAGTTTTTTTTATACGATCTTCCACAAAAAATTATTCTATCATAAAATACAACATTATCATAATTAATTCTTAAGTCAGCGAAAATGTTATTGAAATTGCTATTTGGATTAATTATATTTACAGAACTTAGTTCAAGAGCATCCGGAATTCCATTTTCATAATTGACTAGAAAGCTTGCAAAACTTAATCGCGATTTTGTACATAGTGTTAGAAACATATTTACTCTAGAGTAAATTATTGCAATATTTTTCGGTGTTCTTATGTTTCGCTTCGAATCTTAAACTCCACAAGTATTTAGGTGGACTGCACTTTTTTATTAACTTTGGATAATGAAGCAAAAAAATGAGCTTTGGGTTTAAGTGATCCATAAAGCTCTACAAAAATTTCATTATGGTCGCTTATTAATAATTTTAACGTTTCCAAATCTCTGTCAGTGTAGTTATTTTTCAAAAGATTGTCTATTATTTTTACAAGGGCAATTACTAACTTCCAGTGGCGATTCGATGTAAGAACTAAGTCGCCAATAATAAGAAGAATAAAATCGGTTAAAGTCCAAAGCTCTCGAGCAATCATTTTCAATTTTAATCGTTGAAGTCTATTTTTGAATATATCGGGACCAATATTACCTACTTCGTCTTCACCATATGGCAGTGGCGAAGCGTGCTTCTGAAACTAGGGTAGACATATTCAAAAGTTTTATTAATTTGCCAGTAGAAACTAATTATAGTACATTAAGATGAGAGTACAGAAAGCTAAGGTTTTTGGACGTATGTGGAGTTTGTGAGTCGAAGCGCCAACCGAGATTTGCACCCACATTTAAAATGACTTACGTCCGTGCATCATATACTATATTTTTTATTCGCGGCAAGCAAAATATTTAAAAAAAGATTGTTCTATCTAAATCAAATAAAAAATTTTAAAAATTTTGAAATAAAAATATTTTGTTCAAAAGATAAAGGGTATTGTAGATTAACAAAAACATTGTTTTAAGTTTTAGGGAGCGATGAATATTAAACATAAAATTCTTTGTAAAAGTATAATAAATTTTTTCAAAATTCTAAAATATTCCAAAAATTATAATAAAATCCAAAATCTAAACTTTTTCAACATTCCAAAAATTTTCTAAAAATTATTACAAAATCAATTAGGCCAATAGAATTACGGATTGTACGTGTTGTTGTCGGTAACAGGTCAGAAATTTTTAATAAATAATAAGCTAAATAAATAAAATAATGGACATGCCGAGTCCACTCGCCCGGCACCTGGGGACTGGAGTTATGCAACAAAGTGTGCTGGAATTTTTGTTTTGCTTCCCTGTAAGCGATATAACTCGTAAATGGTGCACTTTAGGATACTGGAGCCATGGAAATGTTTTTCTATAATTTAAAATAAAAAAACAAACAAAAATAATTTGTTTTGTTGCAAATTTTTGCCAAAAATTGCGAAAAAATGTCTCAAAATCGATATTTTTCAATTGAATTTAGTTATTTGCAAATAATTGTTTATAACATAATTGACCCATCTATCTTGTAGTTGAAACCTCAACAAAAAAAGTAAGCTTCAGAACGATTCATTCGGCTTGATAGTTTTTGAACAATTCCATTTTGATCTTAATGCCCCCAAAAAAGTTGTTAAATTTGGACAGGCCGCAAGGTCTGAGTTTTCATCCGATCGCAATCTGCTTGACGGGAATTGAAAGGGTGTAGTGTCAGCTTTAAATAGCATTTGTGTTTCCTATACCCATATTCAATATTAACAACAATTACAGTGGTTCAAAAAACCGAGAAAATTCCTTAGTTGCAAAATTAAATTTCTTAAAATTTTTTAAAATTTGCAAATTGCTTAGAAAACCTCAGATTTTAGAAATAGACCTCTCTAACATGATTTGTGACATGATTGCACATAAGTAGTTCATTACTTTTTCATTAAATTTATTTGTCATTACAATAATTCTCAATTATACATCGTGTCGCTAAGTGCGTTTTACGTATACTATACAGTACGTTTTATTTTTTCATAGAGTACGTTACAAGCAGGAGTCAGAGTAGCCAATCGCGTGTTGGGTAGGCACAGACCCAGCATCTTGTGAGCACAACACTCATTTTGGAGGGAAATTCTCGGTTCCTGTCGATATATTAATGACTTACTTATTTCCACAGTGCACCCAATCCATAGTTTTGCTGATGACAGCACATTACATGCATCACATGCATCTCCTAAATTTCGATCTCATACTGCAGTTACCACTGATAGAGAGTTGCTAATTGATTCCATCAACAGAGATCTGGAGCGTATAATGGAATGGGGTGATCGTAATCTCGTTTCATTTAATCCAACCAAAACCAAATTATGCCGTCTTTCACGAATGGAGCGACATAAAAACTTTCCTATTAAAATAAACCAAGAGGAATTGCGTGAGGTTGAATCAGTTAGACTTCTTGGAGTGGATATTCAAAATAACCTGAAATGGAATAAACATGTGTTCAACCTCGCTAAATCTGCAATGCAAAAATTAGGATTCTTGAGTCGATGTAAAAAGTATTTCAATCCCGAGCAAATTTTGCTAATCTTCAAGTCCTTTATTCGTCCACGTATGGAGTACTGCTGGCATGTTTGGGGAGGTGCTTGTCAGTCAACAATAAATTGTTTAGACTCTGTACAGAGAAAAGCAATACGGTTGATTGGTAATACCGAACTAACGGACCAGCTTGATTCACTCCAGCACAGAAGAAATGTGGCTGAATTGTCAATATACTATAAATACAACTTTAGCGAATTCTCCTCTAAGGAAATTCAAAATATTCTTCCATCGTGTGCGCAGTATAATCGACAAACAAGAGCTGCCGAGTTATCCCATCCATTTGTTGTACAAATACCTCGTTGTAGAACTGTGTCCTTCCAAAACGACTATTTCAATAGAGTGGCCAAATTATGGAACTCATTGCCCTCCTCTGTATTTCCCGATGAATTTTCTCCTCAGGCATTTAAAGAAAATGTCCATTATCATTTAAAAAAATTAGTATAGTTATCCCTATATCCCCATTCCTTCCATTCCTTTATAGTTGACATGGTATCTTCGGATATTCAAAGAGTCTAAATAATGAATATTTCATATTTAGTGTGCTAAACATGTCTAACTAATTAATAAAAAAAAAAAAAAAAAATATGGTATACAAAATCAATGTCACAATCGTGGTTTCAAATACAAACTGGGCCATAACTCGGTCCAAATCATGTTAGAGAGGTTTCTTTTTAAATCTTCGGTTTTCTAAGGAATTTGTAAGTTTTAAAACCGCATCTCGTTAAGTGGAAAATTCGTTGAGAAATTTAATTTTGCAACTAAGGAATTTTCGCGGGTTTTTCAAACCACTGTAATTGTTGTTAATATTGAATATGGGTATAGGCCACACAAATGCTATTTAAAGCTGACCATACATTCTTCAATCCCCGTCAAGCAGATTGCAATTGGATGAAAACTCAGACCTTGCGGCCTGCCCAAAGTTAACAACTTTTTTAGGGGCATTAAGTGCAAAATGGAATTGTGCAAAAACTATCAAGCCGAATGAAACGTTCTGAAGCTTACTTTTTTTGTTAAGGTTTCAGCTATAAGATAAAGGGCTCAATTAGGTTATAAATATTATTTGCAGACAACTAAATTCAATTGAAAAATATCGATTTTTAGACATTTTTTCTCAATTTTTCGCAAAAATTAGCAACAAAACAAATTATTTTTGTTTGTTTTTTTATTTTAAATTATAGAAAAATATTTAAGGAACAAAAAAGTTCCATCGCACCAGTATCCTAAAGTGCACCATTTACGAGTTATATCGCTTACAGGGAAGCAAAACAAAAATTCCAGCACACTTTGTTGCATAACTCCAGTCCCCAGGTGCCGGGCGAGTGGACTCGGCATGTCCATTATGTGAGTACCCTACCCCAGAGATTAAAAAAATTTCTGACCTGTTACCGACAACAACACGTAAGCCATATCTTTTTCCGTTATTCTATTGGCCTAAAAATTGAAAGTATTTTCAAATTCCAAAATTAATGCAATAACTATAACAAAATCAAAAATTCAATCTTTTCCCAAAATGCCAAAAATATTGCAAAAATTATAACATAATCAAAGATTGAAACTTTTTTCAAAATTCTAAAAATATTCCAAAAATTAATCCAGAATCAAAGATTCAAATTTATTTTCCAACTTTTCCTGTTATTCAGAAGTCGTAGAATCGAATTCACAATCACACAATCACACAAAAAATTGCTCAAGAAACATCTAACTAATAATTACAATTTTTGTCAAAAATATTTCCCATAATATGTTTCTCAAAAAATTTGGAAACAAAATATATAAACAGAAATAGACATAAACAAAACTGTCTATCCAAGAAGGAACAAAAGTTGAAAATTTGTTGTTGTTGCTATTGCTTATTTTGGTAGTCATAATTTGAAACGTCTACTGATGTTTCTCAGCAAATTTGGAAACAAAAATAGACAGAAACAAAACTGTCTATCCAAGAAGGAACAAAAGTTGAAAATTTGTTGTTGTTGCTATTGCTTATTTTGGTAGTCATAATTTGAAATGTCTACTGCAGTGAGAAAAACATTTTTGTTTGTTTGTACATGAAACTGGGAAACGTTTGTATTAAAGTTTCGGGAACATAGCTGAATTGTTTTTGTTCTAATTATTGTATTAAAACTTAATGATTTTCTTAGAACGTTTGACAAAATAGTATTAAGTCGACATTATGCGAACAATATGAAAATAAAGTTTCATATTTATATTATGTTTGGGTAGACACTGTCTAGTGTGTCTATACCGACGCTTCGCCACTGCCATATGGAAACAATCTTCTTCGACTATTAAATGTATCTAAAGAAAATATATTGAGTTTGGTTAACGACATTAACGTATGGCAAATATCGTAAATACAAATGCCTTCGAAAAGACCATGCATTAAATCTAATAATATATTTTCGGTTACATGAAAAGCTTGAAGCTCATTAAAAACACAATTTTCTTTTACGCCAGTTTCTTTAAAATCATCAAAAGATAAATCATCGGCATAATTTTGATAGTTTCTTAATGCAATATTGATTTCCGTATTATCCTCCTGCATTTCAGAGCGCTCACGCCGACAAACTCTACAAATTCTTTTCGATATAAATGATCTAGTAAATCCTAACATAGAATTTAATGCTACCCGAGCAGAAATTAGTTAGGGAAAGCCTGAATACAGTCAGGGCCTGATCAGGGTCAGATAGGGCAAGCCCTATTAGGGCAATCTGATGTGGGCCTGTTCCGGACCTGAATTAGAACACCCTTTTAGGGCAAACCTTATTTGGATACATCCGGCCCTGATTTGATTTTTCGTATCTGACCCCTAGTTGGGCAATCTAATCAGAGCCTGATACAAAATGCCTTACTAGGGTTTGCCCTATTTAATTTTATATGGAAAACTTGATCAGTGCCTGATCCGTTTATCCCAATCAGGGCCTGATTAGGCAAAAGCGTTACACTCATGATCAGGGCTCTATCAAACTAGGGCTAACCTGATCAGGGCCATACTTGAGCCCTAAAAAATTTCTGCTCGGGTAAGTTGTCACCTAGAATTGTTCCCACTGCCCACAGTAAAATACATTCGTTGGGTTTTGTCAGATGTTACTATTTCGATTCTTTCATCTACTAAAAATTTTAATTCTTTTATTAACCGACGGAATACCATTGAGTTTTCAAAAGTTTTTATATCACTACTGTTGATATATCCCAAATTAAAAATAAAATCTAGCTTTGATAAAACATGTTTAGGCAAATTTGGTAAACTATAATATCCTGCTATAATTGATGTTGAGTGAGGACCTAATGGGTTATTTATTCCAAAATCATCAAAATAAATTAGCAATGGTATTATTAGCCTATTAGGAAAGAGAACTTTCTGAGCCTTGAAAATCTCCCAACTAGCAAAATTGTTAATTGTGTTTTGTGATAATGATTGATCTATATTTTGTAATGTTTTATCCAGAAGGCCGGGTATTTGTAAAAGTTTTTTTATTTGGAACTGTATTGGCATATAATAGCAGCGAAAGGTTTTGTAGTCAAGAACGGGGTTTCCGTGCCTTACACATTCCGAGATTTGATTTGTAAAAGTTGAACACATAGGGCGTTCAAAAAGATTTTTACTTCGGTCTGAAAGACCTAAGTATTACATTCATGAGCTCAAAATCAAATTCTTACCCCCACTTTTTTGACATTTCTCGACGTTTTAGGACCTCCTGATTCTAAAAAAGCAAAAAAAAAATGTATGTCTGTCTGCCGGCCGGCCGGCCGTCCGTCTAGCGGGTCGTCATTGCCTACGCTGCAGGGAAAACCGCTGGAGGGATTTCAAAATTTTTTTTTTCTAAAAATAGGTATACTCAAGGGACAGGTCCGAAAGGACGCTGTGTTCGATAACTGTACCGGAAGTGTGTCAAAAATCATTATGTGTGTCAAAAATAGCAAATTTTCATATTTTTGGCTTAAAAAACGTTCATTTTAAGTGATTACGAGTAGGAACATTAAATTTGGAGCGTTCTTGATGGTAGGGATTGGTATGTGAGATCAAAAACTAGATTATTGCATTATAAGTTTGTCAAAAAAACGTTGTCAAGTGTGTCAAAAGAGAGATTTTTATTTATTTTTTTACCTAATTTTTTGGAAAAAAAAATAAAATTGATTGTTTGTTTGAAATGAGATTTTATTATTATTATTGAGAATTATGGCATTATAAGTTTGTCAAAAAAATGTTGTCAAGTGTGTCAGAAGAGAGATTTTTATTTATTTTTACCTAATTTTTTGGAAAAAATAAAATTGTTTGTTTAAATGAAATTTTATTATTATTATTGAGAATTATGGCATTATAAGTTTGTCAAAAAAATGTTGTCAAGTGTGTCAAAAAATAATTTCATTTATTTTTTAGCCATTTTTTTGGAAAAAAAATGTGGCTGTTTTTAGACGTAAATGTAATTGAAAATGAAATTGAACATGGAAATTTTTGAATTTGTTATAGTTTTTGAAATATTTTTGGAATTTTGAATAAGTTTATATTTTTGATTTTGTAATAATTTTTGCAAAATTTTTAGAATTTCGGCAAAAGTTTTAATTTTTTGATTTCGTAAGAATTGTTGGAATATTTTTAGAATTTTGAAAAATTTTTAATTTTTGATTTAATTATAATTTTTGTAATTTTGAAAAAATTTGCAATTTTTGATTTTGATAATTTTTGCAATATTTTTAGAATTTTGGAAAAAGCTTGAATTTTTAGGAATTTTTGGATTATTATTGGAATTAAGAAAAAGTTTCAATACATGATTTCATTCTGATTTTTGGAATTTTGAAAAAGGTTTCAATTTTTGATTTTGTTATAATTTTTGCAATATTTTTAGAATTTTGAAAAAAATAGAATTTTATATATATATATATAT
>CAVNZG010000969.1:274238-308324 GCA_963693315.1 Diogma glabrata
TTCGTTTATTGGGTGTCACAGTTTCAAATGACCTACTCTGGAACGATCATGTAATGGCGATGGCAAAATGCGCGTCTAAAAAACTCGGCCTCCTAAATAGATGCAAAAAATTTTTCACTCCATACCAATTGCTCCATGTTTATAAGTCCTATATTCGTCCCTGTATGGAGTACTGCTGTCAAGTTTGGGGTGCTGCCTCTGTTTCCATCTTGGCCCTCTTGGACTCTGTTCAAAAGCGAGCTATACGAATTGTAGGTGATCGAACTTTGACATCACAACTTGATTCCCTACAACATCGTCGCACTGTTGCTGAGCTCGTTGTTTTTACAAATATCGTCATCAGCAGTGCTCAGATGAAATCAGCGGCATCATGCCTCAAACTTATTCTTACCCCCGTTCCACTCGGCAATCGGCTGCCGCAACCAGTGAAACGGTAAAGATCCCGCGCTGTCATACTGGCAGATCGCAAAGAGACTTCTTTGTCCGAACTGCGTACAAATGGAATAGTTTGCCGGAACACTTAGTCTCAGGTGGCTTCAACCCACAGATGTTTAAAAAAAGCGTTAATCTACACCTCAGAACGCCAGTTGTTGTGGGACCCAGGTCTAGACCTAGGTCTTAAAAGGTATTTATGTGTTGTTGTGACACATATTCTAAACCCTATTACACAACACATTTTATTAAAAAAAAAAAAAAAAAAAATATGAAATCAATTTTACGACATAAATGTCAAGTAAATTAGTGAATCGTATGAATTTTTCAATTCGAAATCAGTTTTTGGGTTTATCGGAATAAACCTTATAGTTATTTGTTAATAAAAACAACTTTTATCTCTGAACGTGTTTCGGTTGGGATTCGAACTTAGAACCTCATCAGTACCAACTAAGTTTGAATCTTTTGGTAGACACGCTACCAACTGCCCCTCGGCGTCGACATTTAGAAACATTTTTAATTACGATGTTGTAATTTCTTTTTTCCTTAGTGAAAATCTTTTTTGTCATACTTCACTAACTCTGTAGTATTTTTATTATATAGATTTTATACGTCTTAAGCCCGACAAGGTAGGAATTTTTTATTGAAAGAGATAATTAATTTCTTTAACCTCACTATTTGTGATTTTCGAAAGTTAGTAGGTATATTCCATACTATTCCATTCCATACTAAATATACGTTTCTTATTGAAAATTGAACGTAGAACACGATGATTACATTAAACACTCTTTATTTTTTTTATATGATTACTAAAAACTGATTTTAAAATTTTATTTGTTTATAACAATAGGTATTTGTTAATAATTTTTATAATCAATAATTTTTTTAAAAATTGCATCTCTATTCTTTAAAATAAAACAAACAAAAAGTGTCTATCTCTACCAGAACCGAAGTTATAAATCTTTGAAAGCAAGTCTTCAAGCCAAAAATCACAAGATTCTCGGAATTTAGAACCGCTCTATTTCCCCTAAAAAACAAAAAAAAAAAGAAAAAAAGTCGGACAAGTGCGAATAAAATTCGCTCGCCAAGGGTTCCGTGAATGTAAAAGAACACAATATCAAAAATAAATGACATAAAGTTATGTTGTAAAGTCTTTATATCGCCAGACTATGGACGCATAACAGAATAAATGTTTAATCGTAAACGTCTATAGTAAATGTCAATCACATCTACATTGATCAAAAATGTTACTTGAGGTTAAATCTTATCCATAGCTGTTTATGTTAGCTAAAGAAAGATTTAACCAGTATTTTAACGGTCTAAATTGGGAATATTTGTTCTATAAATCAGCGTCGAAATATAGGGTGGTATACATACACTTAAATAACTTTTTTTTCATCAATAACTAAAAAAATTGTGCATCGCAGAATTCTAAAAAATGTTGCAATGTTTCTTAAATTAAGTGTTCTTTCAAATGACACCCCATTCGTTTGGTTCCAAAAAAGTTTTTTTGCACTCCCCACACCCATCCTCTAAACACACAGAAATATAATTATTTGAGAGTTCGCTATAATTTTCGTTCAAAATATAGCAAACTTCCTGTCTCCATGAATTTTTTTCAATTTTTTCTGTCAATCAGTGTCGAAACGTAGGGGGGGGAACGATCAGGAACTTGCACATTTTTTAGAATAACTCAAAAACGGTTGTACCGGAAAATTCTAAAAAAAATTGCAATATTTTGGAAATTTGGTGCTCTTTCAAATGATACCCCACTCGTTTGGGTCAAAAAAAGTTTTTTTTACCCCCCTTACACCCGTCCCCTAAACACACAGAAATATAATTATTTGAGAGTTCGCTATAATTTTCGTTCAAAATATAGCAAATTTCCTGTCTCCATGAATTTTTTCAATTTTTTCTGTCAATCAGTGTCGAAACGTGGGGGGGGGGGGAACGGTCAGGAACTTGCACATTTTTTAGAATAACTCAAAAACGGTGTACCGGAAAATTCTAAAAAAAATTGCAATGTTTTGGAAATTTTGTGTTCTTTCAAATGACACCCCACTCGCTTGGGTCAAAAAAAGTTTTTTTTTTACCCTCTTTACACCCGTCCCCTAAACACACAGAAATATAATTATTTGAGAGTTCGCTATAATTTTCGTTCAAAATATAGCAAATTTCCTGTCTCTATGATTTTTTCAATTTTTTCTGTCAATCGGTGTCGAAACATAGGGGGGGGAACGGTCTGGAATGTGCACATTTTTTAGAATAACTCAAAAACGGTGTACCGCAAAATTTTAAAAAAAATTGCAACGTGTTGGAAATTTGGTGTTCTTTCAAATGATACCCCACTCGCTTGGGTCAAAAAAAGTTTTTTTTTACCCTCTTTACACCCATCCCCTAAATAAACAGAAATATAATTATTTGAGAGTTCGCTATAATTTTCGTTCAAAATATAGCAAATTTCCTGTCTCTATGAATTTTTTCAATTTTTTCTGTCAATCAGTGTCGAAACGTAGGGGAGGGGAACGGTCTGGAATGTGCACGTTTTTAGAATAACTCAAAAACTGTGTACCAGAAAATTCTAAAAAAAACTGTAACGTGTTGGAAATTTGGTGCTCTTTCAAATGATACCCCACTCGCTTGGGTCAAAAAAAGTTTTTTTTTACCCCCCTTACACCCATCCCCTAAATACACAGAAATATAATTATTTGAGAGTTCGCTATAATTTTCGTTCAAAATATAGCAAATTTCCTGTCTCTATGAATTTTTTCAATTTTTTCTGTCAATCGGTGTCGAAACGTAGGGGGGGGGAACGGTCTGGAATGTGCACATTTTTTAGAATAACTCAAAAACGGTGTACCGCAAAATTCTAAAAAAATTGCAACCTGTTGGAAATTTGTTGTTCTTTCAAATGACCCCCACTCGCTTGGTCCAAAAAATGTTTTTTTTTACCCTCTTTACACCCGTCCCCTAAACACACAGAAATATAATTATTTGAGAGTTCGCTATAATTTTCGTTCAAAATATAGCAAATTTCCTGTCTCTATGAATTTTTTCAATTTTTTCTGTCAATCGGTGTCGAAACGTAGGGGGGGGGGAACGGTCTGGAATGTGCACATTTTTTAGAATAACTCAAAAACGGTGTACCGCAAAATTCTAAAAAAAATTGCAACGTGTTGGAAATTTGCTGCTCTTTCAAATGATACCCCACTCGCTTGGGTCAAAAAAAGTTTTTTTTTTACCCCCTTTACACCCATCCCCTAAATACACAGAAATATAATTATTTGAGAGTTCGCTATAATTTTCGTTCAAAATATAGCAAATTTCCTGTCTCTATGAATTTTTTCAATTTTTTCTGTCAATCAGTGTCGAAACGTAGGGGGGGGGGGGGAACGGTCTGGAATGTGCACATTTTTTAGAATAACTCAAAAACTGTGTACCACAAAATTCTAAAAAAAATTGCAAAGTGTCTGAAATTCGGTCCTCTTTCAAATGACACCCCACTCGCTTGGGTCAAAAAAGTTTTTTTTCACCCTTCCCCACCCCAATCCCTTAAAAACACAAAAACATATTTATTTGAGGGTTCGCTATATTTTTCGTTCAGAGTTTATCAAACTTCCTGTCTCTGTGAATTTTTTCAAATTTTTCTGTTAATTAGGCTCGAAATGCAAGGGGGGGGACCAACTTTTTGTGTCACTTTATTGATAATAATTCAAAAACCATGCATTGCAAAATTCTAAAAAAAATGACAATATTTCTAAAATCAAGTGCTCTTTCAAATGACACCCCACATGACCTGGTTTTAAATGATGTTTTTACCCCTTAACATTCCCACCCCTTTAATAAATATAGTTATGAGTGTCTGCCACTTTTCTATATTTTTCATTAAAAACCTCCTCAATTTTCTATCATTCCAAATATATTTCAAGATTTTCGATGAAGTAGGGTCGGAGTTAATCGGGGCAATTAAACATCCCTAAAACGTCATTTTTCAAAATTATACAAAAAATGGTGAGATGTAAAATTCCAAAATATACTTTTAAAAAATGCTGAAATGAAGCCCCTTTCATATGATACCCTACTCGTCTCGCTAAAAAAATGTATGTTTTCAAAGGCTTTACATCGTACCTCCTTAAAACAAACGAACACAACTTTATTTATTTTTTAACCCGCCATCTTGTGTGGATAGGTTAATTTTATAAGCACCTCAAATTTTAAGTTCATCGGATTAATGGTTCACGAGATAATCGAAATAATGTGAAAAACACGTTGTACTCTCACCAATAGTGTTCCGTATAAAAAACGGAACCCTAAAAATCCGAAAACAAGTATATCGTAATGTTTATATAAAACCCTCAAAAAAATTTTCAGCTGAATCAAAAATGTCTTAGTCACATTATGTCTTATTATGTTCGGTATGACTCATATATGGAATATATATTATATATTATGTAATGACCCATATATGGAATTTTTTGTCGTCCCGCGCTTGATAAATTAATTTATTTCTAACAGTAAATATCATTTCTCCATTAAAAAAAAGTACTTTTTTTTATAGAAAATTGAACGATAAATACGATGATAATATTAAAATAGTACATTATATAACAAGGTTGAGAAGTAGGCTATTATTGACCGAGAACTTTTAGATCCTGAGGCGCGTAGCGCCGAGGGATATAATGTTCGAGGTCTATATTAGTCTTCTCAACCGAGGTATATATAGAATTTTTTTAACTACTAACACTAATTATCATATTTGCTTTCATTAGATTTTTATATTAGTCATTTTCCATTTCATTTTTTAAATATCTTAAAATATCAAGTAGCCTGGAAGTTTAGTTTCATACAAATAAAACGAAACAAAGCAATGCAATTATTATTTGTTTGTGTTTTTTTGTTCATTTCAATTAAAAATAAAAGAAAATTTGTCATTATTAACCTAGGTAATTGTTTGTTATTATTATTGACCTAGCTTGAGAAAAATTACTTCTCATTGGGGCATTCGAGTAAATAATGACGATTTCTCAAGTTAGTAGTTAAAAAACTAATTTATTTTATTAAAACATTTTATTTGTTTATAACAATATGAATTTGTTAATAACTTTAGATGAAAATATTTATTTTTAAAAATTCCCATCTTTTAACTTTCAAATAAAGGAAAAAAAAACCTTCTATCTTCTATAAAACCGAAGTTATGAATTTTTGAAAATAAGTCTTCAAGCCGAATTACACGAAATTCTTGAAATTTAGAACAGCTCTATTTTCCAAAAAAAAAAAAAAAATCCTCGAACACGTATATCTTTTTTTTCGATAGAAAACCCCTAAAAAAAATTTCAGCCAAATCAAAAATGGGTCGGTCAGATTTTAAAAGAAAAAAACGAATCAAATTTTAAAAGTGTTTTGTCAAAATACACGTAAAATTCTGTCAGTTGATAAATACTTAAACCTACAACTATTATAAATGGTTGTACTGTTAAACCTTTGTTATAATATTTGTCTCGTAGCTCTGATATCACCTTTTCATAATTGCTAATTGTTGTTGAAGGAACCATAAAGCTCTCGTTAGCATCCGAAATAGAAATTTTCTTTGTATGCTTTGTTGACCTATCCAAAAAACGTGCCGTTGGTAAGATGACTGCATTCAAGAGAACTGTATATATATAATCTAAAGAACCTGGAAAGAAAAAAAAATTTGTAATATTAAGTATGTAAGTTAAAATGTAAAAGTGTTTTACTTATGTCAGTTATATCTTTAGAACTAGCAAAAAAATTTTTCGCTTTTTTATCGTTAATTTGTGTGGAGTAATATTTGCCAACTTGTTTTTGGAATTCCCCCCACTTACTGAATAGCAAATGGCTCTTGTTGGGATGCAATAACTCAAAATCAATATTAATCTATATACAAAAAAAAAATTAATTTGTATATTCCAAATATACTTAAAACAACTTACCAATTCGTGAGCTCTTGCATTAGTATAAAGCGGCCAGTTACTTAGGAATTCATAATTTGTTAAGAAAATTTTTAATTCCCTCTGCCTTAACAAAAATGTGCGTTGCCATTTATCTTTCACATCCTCCCAAATAGAAAAATCCCGCGATAGAGATACTTTCAAGGCCAGCAATATTGGTTCATCAATATCGATATTGGTTTCTGTTTGTACAATCGGATATGTAACCTCAAATTTATCATTCAGATTATTTGATAATCGTGTTCGCTTTGCTTTCTGGTTTACATATTTGTCCCAAAGCTTTCCACCGGGATTTCTTTTTTTACCACGTGGTATAAAATAATATTCCTGGAAATTTAAAACAACATTTTTTAGTTTACTATTTGGTTCAGCAAAAATAAAATATTTACTTGTATTTCGTTAGGAAATTGATCAATAATTTCTTCTATTATTGGTGGGAAATTCCTTGGCGATAGTTTTGATCCGTGAAAAAAAATATCTTCTAGAATTATATTGATTAAATCTAATCGTAACGAATCAATTAAATGACCATTTTTGTCATAAAACTCGGTAATGGCGTTTCCTCTTCGGCTATCTTGTAAAACCAGTTTAAGTTTCTAAAGAATGAGAAAATGTACAGAAATCATATATGTTTATGCGGAGCTAGAACATAATTTGTATCTTAGAAAGTAAAGAGCCTTCAGCTGCTGTAGAAAAGGAAGGTGGTGTCGTAGACGTTACGGCGAAACTAGATTGGCTTTGCAGCAAAGAAACTACTTTGCTGGCGATTGAATCAGACAATGTTTCATCATCAATTCCGTACTAAAAGATAATCACGTAATTCCATTTTATTTAGAAAAATTAATACAATCGCGTACATACCTCGATTTTTACTTCACCACAATTTTAAATTGTGTGAAGTAATGCAATCTATCGTGAAAAAAAAAAATCTTACATACCCCAAATTTTATTTTATCTTTTGTTTTGGACCATCCTCTATCTAAATAGCCAAAAAAAATTTTGGTGTACGTCTGTGTGTGGGTGGGTGGGTGGGTGGTTGGTTGGTTGAGTTTTCTGCATAGGATCTTGATGAAACTTTGGCAAATGATACAGGTTCACTTGAAAATGGAAGATCTGGATTCATTTCAAATTTGGACAAAATGGCGGGGGGTCTCCCGAACACCTCTAAGTTTAAATCTTGAATAACTTCTGATCCCGAGCTATGATCTTATTGAAACTTAGTATATAAGGTTTTAATACTGTTTCCAATATTTCTGCATACCAACTTCCGGTTTGTCACTTCCGGTTAAAAAGTTTTTTTTTCAGGTGTTTATCCCTACTGTAGCCTACTATTACCGATCGATTTTCATGAAACGTTGCGAAAAGCTTTTAAATAAAATGAGAAAGATTTTATCAGCTTTTGGAGCACATTGGATAAAGGGTTGGGGGGTCCAGCATACAACAGGTGGTTTTTTCCACAAAGTTTTTAAGTTTGTTGGGAGCATAAAACATTCATTCGTGAATGAATGTTGATGACACTTTTGAGAAAGACGCAAACATGTATGACAAAGAACTGATTAGTTTTTGAGCGATAGTGAACAAAGTGGTGGGGGGTCCCTAGAGCACCTGTTTTTTTTAAAGCTCTATAACTTCTGTACCTGATAAGCGAATTGGATGAAACTTGGTACATGAGTATGTAATACGGTTTAAAATAGTTCTGCATCCCAACTTCCGGTTTTTCACTTCCGGTAAAAAAAAATTTTTTGTACTTTTTTGAAGTTTTTTCAGTGTCTTTATGCACACTACAGCCCACAATAATGAAGTGATTATGATGAAACTTATGGAATAGGGTTCCAATTAGTGTGAAAAGATAATTATCATGTTTTGGGACACATTGATCAAAGTGGTGGGGGGTCTACCATACAAATGCTGACTTTTCACACTTTGTTTTTTAAGTTTGTTGGGAGCATACAGACTTCATTCATTAATTTATTTTAATGAAACGTTAGAAAAAGATGGAGACCTAAGTAACAAAGAACTGATTAGTTTTTGGATAATATTGGAATAAGTGGTGGGGGTCCTCCCGAACACCTGTTTAATGTGTCACACTTTTTTCAATGTTTGTTGGGAGCACACAGCATTCGTTCGTGAACGAATTTTGATGACACTTTGGAAAAAGATGCAAACATGTATGGCAAAGAACTGATTAGTTTTTGAGCGATAGTGAACAAAGTGGTGGGGGGTCCCTGGAGCACCTGTTTTTTTAAAGCTCTTTAACTTCTGTACCTGGTAAGCGAATTGGATGAAACTTGGTACATGAGTATGTAGTACGGTTTAAAATAGTTCTGCATCCCAACTTCCGGTTTTTCACTTCCGGTAAAAAAATTTTTTTTGTACTTTTTTGAAGTTTTGTCAGTGTCTTTATGCACACTACAGCCTACAATAATGAAGTGATTATGATGAAACTTATGGAATAGGGTTCCAATTAATGTGAAAAGATAATTATCATCTTTTGGGACACATTGATCAAAGTGGTGGGGGGTCTACCATACAAATGCTGACTTTTCACACTTTGTTTTTTAAGTTTGTTGGGAGCATACAGACTTCGTTCATTAATTTATTTTAATGACACTTTGGAAAAAGATGGAGACTTAAGTAACAAAGAACTGATTAGTTTTTGGACAATATTGGGATAAGTGGTACGGGGTCTCCCGAACACCTGTTTACTGTATCAGCATTTTTTCAATGTTTGTTGGGAGCACACAGCATTCGTTCGTGAACCAATTTTGATGACACTTTGGAAAAAAATGCAAACATGTATGGCAAAGAACTGATTAGTTTTTGAGCGATAGTGAACAAAGTGGTGGGGGTGTCCCATACACCTGTTTTTTTTTAAAGCTCAATAACATCTGTACCTGACAATCGAATTGGATGAAACTTTGTACATAAGCATTTAGTATGATTTACAAAAATTCTGCATCCCAACTTCCGGTTTTTTACTTCCGGTTTTTTACTTCCGGTTAAAAAAATTTTTTTTAATTGTTGGCAGTTTTTTCAATATCTTTATGCACACTACAGCCTACAATAATGAAGTGATTATGATAAAACTTATGGATAGGTTTCAATTAGTGTAAGAAGATAATTATCATCTTTTGGAACACATTGATCAAAGTGGCGGGGGATCTACCATACAACTGCTGACTTTTCACACTTGGTTTTAAAAGTTTGTTGGAAGCATACAGATTTCATTCATTAATCAATTTTAATGGCACTTTGAAAAAAGATAAAGACTTTATTGACAAAGAATTGACTAGTTTTTGGACAATATTGGGATAAGTGGTGGGGTCCTCCCGAACACCTGTTTATTGTTTCAATGTTTGTTGGAAGCATACAACATTCGTTCGTTAAGTAATTTTGATTACACTTTGCAAAAAGATGCAAATATGTATGGCAAGGAACTGATTAGTTTTTTTAGCGATAGTGAACAAAGTAGTAGGGGGTCCTCCAAGCACCTGTTATTTTGGAAGCTCAATAACTTCTGTACCTGATAATCGAGTTGGATGAAATTTGGTACATACACATTTAGTACGGTTTACAACAGTTCTGCATCCTAACTTCCGCTTTGTCACTTCCGATAAAATTTTTTTTACTTCTCGTACAAATTCTTTTTCTCTTCTCGTACAACAGAATTTATGTTTGTTGGGATAATACTGCCTGCTTTAATATTTTTATTATTAGAACTACGAAATGCATAATATTGGTTAGCTTTTAATTTAAGTATTTAATGGATATTAGCTCATTATATATCCAGAACACTATGTTTCCAGAGCTGTGGTGAAGTCAGCCTATGCATCAGCGTCGCAATATTTTTCCAAGTAAACAATTTTTTCTTGGAACTGTACACGAAGTCCAATAGGTGGTATAGCTTCTTTTATTTCTTCCTTTGACAGATGCTTCAAACTTTCATAAGTAATAGCAGACCCTACAACAAAAATACTATTATATACAAATGAAAAGCACTCTTTAAAAAACGTAACGGTAAGTTCAACGAGTTCCATTATTCATACTCGTATGTAATTGAATATACGTTTTGTTATTAATTGAAATAGAAATTATTTTCAAAAGATTTTATATAGACTTATATAATAAAACAACTACAATAGGGACTTACGTGTTAAATAGTATTTTATTTCTGTTAAATTAAACTTTTTTAACAGGTTGCCATCGTAACTAGCTCATCATCATTTTGGAAAGTACTCTCAATAACTGGTAAATAAAAAACCACTACCTACCGTGCTCGTCACATTCAAAATTTTAAGTTTCATCCAATAATGCTTCTTGTTGCACTGCACTACAAAAATTCACTTTATAAAAGCTATTTGTATTCATAATTTCAAAATTATTTTTAAAATAAACCGGAATTGAAATTGCTTGTTGACGTTTAAATTTGTTTAACTTAATGACAATATTATTACTTTAAGATTTTAATGCTACAAACTGATGCTAATATGATTTATTGTTAAACCAAATATGAACCAATTTTGTTTTTACTAGAAGTAAATATAAATTTATATTTATTTTCAGTTGGTGTTTCAAAAATAACGGAATAATCATATATAATATAACGAGTCGTCAAATAATAGTCGATTATTTTTCATAATCATTATTACGAATGTCATTTGAGGTCCCGAGTGCGCGTAGCGCACGAGGGAATTTTTTGACCTCAAATGGCATGAGTGGTAATGTTGAAAAATAATCGACTAATAATTTGATGACGAGTTGTATTTAGCAGACAATTTAACGAACAGAAATAGTAACATTATTTCATACAACATATTCCTTTGTTGTCAAACAAAATTAAATATTATTTCATCCTAGTAGGCTCATAAATGTTATAAATTTGTAATGTATTTTTAACAAATAAACAAACATTCAATCATTTATGAATGAAAACGGACATTTTTACTATTTGCAAATTGCATTTTCACATAATTTTGTATGTGCATTTTGGTTTTAAATTAATATATTAAGTAGGCGGAAAATATTCGAAAATATTCGCTGTTCCTTCCTACCAGAAAAAAATAATCGAAACAAATCGTTTTGATTTGCTAAAAAATAGTAAATGAAGCGTTTTGATTGGGCCTTATTGAAACTTTTTTTAGAGAGTTGAATTGTCATATATAATATCACGAGTCGTCAAATAATAGTCGATTATTTTTCATAATCATTATTACGAATGTCATTTGCCTCAAATGACATGAGTGGTAATGTTGAAAAATAATCGACTAATAATTTGATGACGAGTTGTATTTAGCAGACAATTTAACGAACAGAAATAGTAACATTATTTCATACAACATAATCCTTTGTTGTCAAACAAAATTAAATATTATTTCTTCTTAGTAGGCGCATAAATGTTATAAATTTGTAATTTATTTTTGATAAATAAACATAAACATGCAATCATTTATGAATGAAAACGGACATTTTTACTATTTGCAAATTGCATTTTCACATAATTTTGTATGTGCATATTTGTTTTAAATTAATATATTAAGTAGGCGGAAAATATTCGAAAATATTCGCTGTTCCTTCCTAACAGAAAAAATAATCGAAACAAATCGTTTTGATTTGCTAAAAAATACTAAATGAAGCGTTTTGATTGGACCTTATTGAAACTTTTTTTTTTGAGTTGAATTGTCCAAAATATTTTCATAAATTTTGACATCCAATTTTATTTTAATACGATTCAATGTTGATTTAACATGAGTAAATTTTGTTATATCCTTAAAATGCATAATATTACTAATTGTTTACAATCTCAAAGGAAAACGTGTTTTAGGAAACATTTTTCGGTGATTCCATATTTTTTTACAGTCGTTTACAACATTGATTGATGTTATTTTAACTCGACTTAATATTAATTATTCTATCAAATCTGACGTTTAAATAATAAGAAAATGATTTTTAAAATATTGTAGTGTAGCATTTTATTTTAAAATGATTTAAGGTTGATTCTAAAATGCCTAAGTTTGTTTTAACCGAAACTTAATGCGGCTTTAATAATGATAGTTCGAAAAAGTTGAATTAAACACTTTCCGATTAAAATCAATTACTTAAAATATCATTTCAAAACGAAAACCATTTAAAATCATATTAATTCTTAGATACTAAGTCGATATTACCATATTATAAAATCAACATTTATTCTATTTAATTTTACAATTGAGGATTTTTCTGTGTGCATGTTCTCAAACTACTCTAAGCCTAATTCGTTTGCACGCATAGTTGCGTGCTCTGAAGGAACACCCGCAACCTATCGCCCATCCCGACCTCAACGTTTTCACTTAATTCATGATATATAAAAAAAAAACTAAAACCTTAAAGTAACAAAAACTAAATAAGTAGAACTCACCTCAACCGATGATAACGCCAGTTTCTCAGAGTATGGTGATGATAAAGGAAAACATACCCTACCTGTTGTTTCTTCCAGTTTTGATTTTTTTTTATAAATAATACAAAATTTCTCACTCCAAATTCCGTTTATTTTTTTTCTCTGCTCTTCTCCAAGTTAACAGTTTTCAAGTTAGCTTAATAAATTCAATTGTGTCGACTGTCGGCACTTGGCGAAACATTTTAATATAAATTAAAAATTGATAACACTTGTTATTATTTCGCAAATATTTTGTTTTTTAATTTTTATTTTCTAACCTTTTGCTCAATGCATTTCGGCTTACGCAATTATCAAGAGCGATTCAAAAATGTTAACATAACATAATATAACATAACAAATGTTATGTCAACATAACATAACATTTTTGAATCGCTCTTGATAATGGCGTAAGCCGAAATGCATTGAGCAAAAGTTTAGAAAATAAAAATTAAAAAACAAAATATTTGCGAAATAATAACAAGTGTTATCAATTTTTAATTTATATTAGCTTAAAAAGTTTCGATACAACAATATTTAAAGAAACAAAAATAGAAACAATTTCATATCGAATAATACAATTCACTTTTTAAAAATTTTTTCCCCGTTAACAGTTTTCAACGGTTTAATTTTTTTTCCCTTTATTTTTTTAGCTTAATTAGTATTTTGTTGAGGCTCTTGTTAACAGTCTTTAACGGTTTAATTTTTTTCCTTTATTTTTTTAGCTTAATTAGGATTTTGTTTAAGGTTAATTAGTTTCGATACAAAAACATTTAAAGAAACAAAATTTTAAATTTCAAATATAAAATCGCAAAGAATCACTAATTGTTACATCAAAATCAAACACTTATATAAAAAAAGGTACACAAATAAAATACGGAACAAAAATTATACAAAAAATTAAAAGAAAATTAAATAAATATATCCAAAGCAAAACAAAAAAAAACACCAATAAAACCGAACTCTCGATCAGAAACAAGGTATATTCTCGTCCGCGTACCGTGATAATCTTTTCGAGTCTCCCGACCAACCATTCTTTCACTTAACTCATAACCTCGCTTTCATTTGATCCGCTGACAAATCAAAAAAAAAATTATAAAGTTAATAAAAAAACACAATTCCAGAAACCTAATTGTGAGAAAATAAATTTTCTCACAACTAAAACAAAGGAACCTATTTATTTTAAAACGACTGAATTTCAGTCGAAAAGACAAAAAATTAGAAAATTTGAGTATAAGTTTTTGCATACATTACAAAAACGAGTTATGAAAATTGACTACAACACGGAAGTTGAGCGACCCATATTTTTAAGAAATTGAAAAAAAAAACTGAAATGTGGGAACATTTTAATTTAACTAGATGAGTTTTTGCATGATTAGCAAAACCGAAACATGGAAAACTAGCTTTGAAAATGGGTGTAATGTAATGCAACATCAAAATAAGTTGATGGGTTTATTCCTGGAATTGGGCAACTTGAGACGAAGGAAACTAATAAAAAATATTGGTAGAGCGGCCTGTTTGGGAATATCCTTCGTCACAAACTTTCAGTTGCACTTTCTTGACAATAATTCTAAAACTGTGCACTGCAAAATTCAAAAAAAAATAAAGTTTTTTAAGTAATATGACCCCCACTCGTTTTGATTTTTTCTGCCCTTCCCCAATCTCACACCTCAAAATACAGAAAAATAATTATGTGACACTAGAAAACATGAAAAAACTTTACTATTCAATTTTATTCGAAAAACTGTGTAGTGAAAAATTCTAAAATACATTTTTAAGGGATACTGAATTCAAGTATAAGAAAGGGGTATAATAAGAAAGGATTATACCCTACTTGAGTCGGTAAAAAAAAATATTTTCTTAAAGGCCTTACAGCCCCGTAACACAAACGGAAACAACTTTATTTTTTTCGTATCCGTCATCTTCAGAGAACAGATAAGTTTTATACGCACCTTGAATTTCAGGTCCATAGGATTTATAGTTTATAAGATAGTCGATTACACATCGAAGTCTCACCAATAGTGTTCCCTATAAAAAACGGAACCCTAAAAAAGTAAAATAAAAAGTTTCAAAGAAACCGACGAGAATGCGTAAAAAATATGGTTTTTCTTATTTTCTGAAAAACAGTAGTTTTCACGTCATAGATAAAAGTTCTGGCCCATTTCGGCAATCGGTGAGCTTATATAAAACAAAACATACGTGAGAAACATAGAACCTTCCTTCTTTTTTTAAGTCAGTTAAAAGCAACTGACAACATAGAAGAAAAACATTTATAATAGAACTGAGACAACGTACCATGCAATATATGGGACAATGTGGCCATTTAATTATGCAAACATTAATTAAACTAACTAAAGTGAACACATCAGCTGGTTAGTAAAAATATCTTATGACCGTTGATAGAAAGGGAAACGTTTGTCACACATGTTGATAGAAAGGGAAACGTTTGTCAAATCATTAATTTTGTAGGACAATAGTTTTTTTTGTACTTTATCAAACTGTCTAAAAATTTAAACAAAAAACTTACTAGGCAAGGTAACCTACTAGGTAACTTAGTAAGTAAGATTAAACATTCAACATTTTTACACAAGTTCTCTTTATTAGCTACTTCTACCGATAATTGTCGGAAAGAAAATGTTGGGCGTCTCGTCAAAACAAAACAACTTACGAATATTCAGTCTGATATTATTCATTTTCAAAAAATTGAAATTGGATACAAACTTTGACTTTTAAGAATGCGCATTAGCAGTTTTCTGAAAACACCATATTGCTATGACAATCACATCACAATTTTAGTTTTCATACTAGGCTATATGTCTCAGTTTATATAGTATTGACTAACAATTAAATCGTTTGTATTTTCTATTTTTTGTTTAATGTAATTTAAAGTTAATTCAATGAATTATTTGTGATATTACATCACTCCGATGAAAGTTATCCCACCATGAATAATAAGACCGAATCTAACAAAATATGGTGTGCAATTTATGAAATTTTTTTGCTATCCACAAAATTGTCGATCGATCTAGTTTCGAACCGATAAGAACTTTTTATTACACTTTAAAAAAAAGTATATCATTCTCATGAAGTATATCTATATCATTCTCAAGAAAACAAAAAACTTTCATAACCATATATTTATTAGATTCAGGTTTAGTCAATTTATTTCTCCAGTTGATCACTATTGTTGTTATATCACAAATAATTCATTGAACTAATTGTAGATAATGTGTCGATAGACACAAGTGAAGAAGGTCATCTTTTTCTCGCCGATACAAGTTTGTTATCCAATTCTAACTTGGTTAGAGTATAACAACAATAGTGATCAACTGGAGAATTAAATTGACTAAACCTAAATCTAATAAATATATGTTTATGAAAGTTTTTTGTTTTCTTATACTTCGCTAGAGTAGTAGACCAATCTTGGTTTATATAGCGTTAAATTTTGTTGGTAGTGTATCTAGTCGGCTAGCCTTGATGAGAATGATATACTTTTTTTTAAACTGTAATAAAAAGTTCGTATCGGTTCGAAGCTAGATCGATCGACAATTTTGTGGATAGCAAAAAAATTTCATAAATTGCACACCATGTTTTGTTAGATTCGGTCTTATTATTCATGATGGGATAACTTCCATCGGAGTGATGTAATATCACAAATAATTCATTGTATTAATTGTAGATAATGTGTCGATAGACACAAGTGAAAATGGTCATGTTCTTCTCACCGATACAAGTTTGTTATCCAATTTTAACTTGGTTAGAGTATAACAACAATAGTGATCAACTGGAGAAATAAATTGACTAAAACTGAATCTAATAAATATATGTTTATGAAAGTTTTTTGTTTTCTTATACTTCGCTAGAGTAGTAGACCAATTTTGGTTTATATAGCGTTAAATTTTTTTTGTAGTGTATGTAGTCGGCTAGCCCTGATGAGAATGATATACTTTTTTTTAAAGTGTAATAAAAAGTTCTTATCGGTTCGAAACTAGATCGATCGACAATTTTGTGGATAGCAAAAAAATTTCATAAATTGCACACCATATTTTGTTAGATTCAGTCTTATAATTTAAAGTTGTTTTACACTATCTATTAACTTAGTTACCTACAGATATTACAAATGTATAAAGGTTAAATTCATAAATTACCTAGAAATAAAATGTCTAATTCGGCTATACGTTTTCTCTCCAACTCTTATGATTAACGATTCATCTGCATCTCAAAAGTGTAGCACTGGTTTTATTATGAAAGTTTTTGTCGTTTTTGTCAAAAATGTCGTTAACTTCCAAATTACTTACTATATGTAAAGATTTATTATTTTTATGTTGATTTTGTATGTTTTTATCTTCTTGCAATTTTAAGTAAATAAAAAAGAATTCCATAGGTTGTAAACTTTTTGTTAATGTTTTGATGTTATGATGTAATGTTTTGAAAACAATTTCAGCTTTTATTTTACTTTAGTTATTTTACTTTAGTTATTTTACTTTACTTTAAGCTTCGATTTGACTTACTGCAATATTATTAAGTGCAAGTGTTATCAAATGAAATTTCAGGTAATAAATTTTCTTTTATACTCGTTATAGTAGGTAAGTGTTTGTCACAATGTATTCTAACATTTTTGGTTGGTTTTCTAGAGCAAGGTTTTTTATTTCGCATAAACTCAAAAAACAAATAAAATAATAAGTAGTTCAATCCATCTATTATCACCAATTTATTGAATGACGTCATGTAGAAGAACAACAAAACTGTCTAAATAATTTTATTCTCTTCCAATTAATAATAACAACTTTATTTGTATATTTTTTCCATAATAATAGTATGTATTATTGTATTGTTTTCTAACCTATAGACTGATGAACTTAAACTATTGTCTAATGAAAATATTCTAATTGTTTTGATTGTATTAAAATTATTGTTCAAATGATAATCACAATAGCTATGCTATTTTTCTCAAAAATCAAACTAGGTTTAATTCTCTTATTATTTCACCACAATTTTAAATTGTGTGAAGTAATGCAATCTATCGTGAAAAACAAAATCTTCCATACCCCAAATTTTGTTTTTTTCTTTTGTTTTGGACCATCCTCTATCTAAATATCCAATAAAAAATTTGGTGTACGTCTGTGTGTGCGTGGGTGGGTGGGTGGTTTGGTGTTTGTACTTTCTCCATAGGATCTTGATGAAACTTTGGCAAATGATACAGGTTCACTTGAAAATAGAAAATCTGGATTCATTTCAAATTTGGACAAAATGGCGAGGGGTCTCCCGAACACCTCTAAGTTTAAATCTTGAATAACTTCTAATCCCGGACTCCTCTTACTGAAACTTAGTATATAAGGTACAGTTAGTACAGTTTCCAATATTTCTGCATACCAACTTCCGGTTTGTCACTTCCGGTTAAAAAAATTTTTTCCCAGGTGTTTATCCCTACTGTAACCTACAATTACCGATCGATTTTCATGAAACGTTGATAGAAGCTTTCAAGTAACATGAGAAAGATTTTATCAGCTTTTGGAGTGCATTGGATAAAGGGTTTGGGGGTGCACCATACAACAGGTGGTTTTTTCCACAATGTTTTTATGTTTGTTGGGAGCATAAAACATTCGTTCGTGAATGAATTTTGATGACACTTTGGAAAAAGATGCAAACATACATGGCAAGGAACCGATCAGTTTTTGAGCGATAGTGAACAAAATGGTGTGGGGTCGCTGGAGCACCTGTTTTTTGAAAGCTCTATAACATCTGTACCTGATAATCGAATTGAATGAAACTTGGTACATGAGTATTTAGTACGGTTCACAATAGTTCTGCATCCCAACTTCCGGTTTTTCACTTCCGGTAAAAATTGTTTGAAGTTTTTTCAGTGTCTTAATGCACACTACAGCCTATAATAATGAAGTGATTGTGATGAAACTTATGAAAAAGGTTCCATTAGTGTGAAAAGATAGTTATCATCTTTTGGGACACATTAATCAAAGTGGCGGGGGGCCTACCATACAACTGCTGACTTTGCGCACATTGTTTTTAAAGTTTGTTGGGAGCATACAGACTTCATGCATTAATCAATTTTAATGACACTTTGAAAAAAGATAAAGACTTAGAAGACAAAGAACTGATTAGTTTTTGGACAATATTTGGATAAGTGGTGGGGGTCCTGGCGTACACCTGTTTATTGTTTCAATGTTTGTTGGAAGCATACAACATTCGTTCGTTAAGTAGTTTTGATGACACATCTCAAAAAGATGCAAAAATGCAAATATGTTTGGCAAGGAACTGATTAGTTTTTGAGCGATAGTAAACAAAGTGCTAGGGGGTCCTCCGAGCACCTATTTTTTTTTTTTTTTTTATTAATTAGTTAGACATGTTTAGCACACTAAATATGAAATATTCATTATTTAGACTCTTTGAATATCCGAAGATACCATGTCAACTATAAAGGAATGGAAGGAATGGGGATATAGGGATAACTATACTAATTTTTTTAAATGATAATGGACATTTTCTTTAAATGCCTGAGGAGAAAATTCATCGGGAAATACAGAGGAGGGCAATGAGTTCCATAATTTGGCCACTCTATTGAAATAGTCGTTTTGGAAGGACACAGTTCTACAACGAGGTATTTGTACAACAAATGGATGGGATAACTCGGCAGCTCTTGTTTGTCGATTATACTGCGCACACGATGGAAGAATATTTTGAATTTCCTTAGAGGAGAATTCGCTAAAGTTATATTTATAGTATATTGACAATTCAGCCACATTTCTTCTGTGCTGGAGTGAATCAAGCTGGTCCGTTAGTTCGGTATTACCAATCAACCGTATTGCTTTTCTCTGTACAGAGTCTAAACAATTTATTGTTGACTGACAAGCACCTCCCCAAACATGACAGCAGTACTCCATACATGGACGAATAAAGGACTTGAAGATTAGCAAAATTTGCTCGGGATTGAAATACTTTTTACATCGACTCAAGAATCCTAATTTTTGCATTGCAGATTTAGCGAGGTTGAACACATGTTTATTCCATTTCAGGTTATTTTGAATATCCACTCCAAGAAGTCTAACTGATTCAACCTCACGAAATTCCTCTTGGTTTATTTTAATAGGAAAATTTTTATGTCGCTCCATTCGTGAAAGACGGCATAATTTGGTTTTGGTTGGATTAAATGAAACGAGATTACGATCACCCCATTCCATTATACGCTCCAGATCTTTGTTGATGGAATCAATTAGCAACTCTCTATCAGTGGTAACTGCAGTATGAGATCGAAATTTAGGAGATGCATGTGATGCATGTAATGTGCTGTCATCAGCAAAACTATGGATTGGGTGCACTGTGGAAATAAGTAAGTCATTAATGTATAGAAGAAACAAGGTTGGTGAGAGTGCCGAACCTTGGGGAACCCCAGCATTGGTTGTGAAAATATTGGATGTGATACCATCTAAATTAACATGAAATTGGCGACCTGTAAGAAAACTATGAATCCATGAGACAGTAAGATGGTCTATGCCATAAGATTTTAATTTAGCTATAAGATTTTTATGCCACACTTTATCAAATGCTTTAGAAATGTCAAGTGAAATACTGAATGTTTCACCGTGGTTTTCCAGCGATTTGTTCCAGAGATGGGATACGTAGGCTAACAGATCACCTGTTGCATGACTTCTACGAAAACCATACTGCTTATCATCAATAATTTGCGACATTTCCAAATAATCTATCAAATTGTAGTTAACATATTTTTCAAATATTTTAGCTAAAACCGACAGAATTGCAATTGGTCTATAATTGTTAGGGTCTATCTTACTGCCTTTCTTTGATATGGGTTGAACACCGGCCAGCTTCCAAGAATCGGGAAATATTCCGGTTTTATAAGATAAATAGAAAATTTTTGTTAAAATTGGAGCTAGTTGCCTAGCAAAGTTTTTAAGAATGAGGGGTGGAATACCGTCTGGGCCAGCAGATTTGTTGATATTGATAGAAAGAAGCATTTTCCGTACAATATTGCAACGAAAAATAATTGGTTTCATTTTCGTTACAACTGGGGGAATGAGTGTAGGAGAATGGGGGGGTTCAACTATGTTTGAGTTTTCTGCGAAAATACGACCCAATAGATCCGCTTTCTCTTTCGAGTCGCTCACGGGAATGTCATTCAGAACTAAGGTTGGAATAGAGGATCGAGTAAAATTGCTCTGGACTGATTTAACTGCCTGAAAGAAACTACGTGAGCTAGATGGGTGCTCGGCGAATTTCTTTGCTTTCTTCTGGATAAACGCGTCTTTGTCCAAGTCTATTTTGAATTTACTAATATTTCTGGCTTTCTTATAGGCGCTATGGGTTTCAGGTGTTTTATTAGCGTTATACGTCTTGAATGCTTTGCGTTTATTCCTCACTGCTTCATCAACATCCCGTGTGAACCAAGGCTCAGTTTTAGGAGTGATTAATCGATTTGGAATAAACCGCCGCATTCCTTCTTTTATGATTTCAGAAATTCTTATTACCGATGTGCTAGGATCTTGATCAACACAACAAATAGTTTTCCAAGGTGTTTCGTCATAAAAGTTTCTCAGTCCCTTCCAGTCAGCGCGTTTATAGTTCCAAACCCGGCGAGGATTTGCTTTAATTTGTGTCGGTGATGTAAATTGCACAATAGTGATATGACCATTTACTAATATGCTGATATTAGTAAATGGTCTGATGTTCCGAGGGGTTGTTCAACTTTTGTCTTCGTAGTATCTGGTTCGTTTGTCAAAAACAGATCCAGCAAATTATTGTTATGAAGTGAATTGTCTGCGATTCTAGTGGGACACTCTATCATTTGCGTCAAACCGTGATAATCTGCGAGTATCAGTTCGGCTTGTCTTCCTACGTCGTCAGTGCGCGATGAATACTTAAGCCATTCTTTATTATGAATATTAAAGTCTCCAAGAATGGCCAGTCTTGCTTTGGGGTAGTCCGTGGTAATCTTGTCTAGATTAGCCGATATTTGATCGAAAAAGGGACATCCTGGGGGAGAATTTGGGGATCTATATAATCCTATTATAAACATAGTTTCATCAACACCTGAGATCTTCAGTGCTATAGAATTATGGTGCTTAGAGTTCAACTCGTAGGCCTTAATTCTCACACATGAAAGTGAATCTCGAACAAATACACAGACACCATGCTTGTTATAAAAGGAATGTTCCAATTCGTAACTAGGTATCCGGTATTTGTCGGGATCCAACTTCGATGCTTTGCCACTAACAATTGTTTCGGTAAGAAACAATATGTCAGGTTTATTTTTTTCGATGTAGTGATGAACCTCGTTTAGATTCGAATTGAGACCTCTTATGTTGGTGAAGTCAATGCTAAGCTGTTGGTTCACTCTGCGGCCATTTTGTTGAGACAAAGACTTACCCTTTGACATTGCAGGCATAGCTACTGAAATTCGGCCAGGCCTAAATTTCAACACTAAACAGTACAAAAGAAACTGGGTATCTCTGTCACAAAAACACGGTAGCAAATTTCATGCAACAGTAGCACGATAAGAGAAAAGCAAAAGAAAAAAAATGGGGACACAAAATACACTAACAAAATTGACGAGCACAAATAAAGGGTTAAATTCGAAATTCCTAACTTTTGTCAAAAAAAAATATTTCACTATCAACCAACTGACACTTTCCAACTCCCAAAATAAGTCCGAGGTGGGAGGAGCTAGATCATGTCACAAAACTTCAAATAAAAAAAAAAAACCCAGGCAATCCAAAAAAATCAATAACAACTAAAACAAGATTTTTGGGTTTCTATTACCAAGACAAATGCTTTAAAATAATAAATAAATTTATTACATCAAAGCAATAAAAGGTAAAATTTTACCTGCCTACCTCTTGATAATAGTGAACACAAAATACCAAATAATTTTTTAATAAAGAACAATCTCACCAATTTTTAAATTACGCGTCCGTTCTTCAACACTTTTATTTTTCATAAACATTAACACAAACACTATAACACTTATTTACTTATTAGCTACTACACTTACTAACACTTATTAACACTTATAACACTATTATTTATCTATTTTCGATTATTATGTTTTTCGTTCTTTTTATTTTAAAATTTAGGAGACGTCGACTCGTCTGACTCCGAATGATGAATGATTACCTATTATTTACCTATTATTTTGGAAGCTCAATAACATCTGTACCTGATAATCGAATTGGATGAATCTTGGTACATAAACATATAGTACGGCTCACAACATTTCTGCATCCCAATTTCCGGTTTGTCACTTCCGGTTAAATTTTTTTTTTACTTTTTCTCGTACAACAGAATTTATGTTTGTTGGGATACTACTGCTTTCTTTAATATTTTTATAATTAGAACTACGAAGTCTATAGCATTGGTTAGCTTTTAATTAAAGTATTTGATGGATATTAGATCATTGTATATCCAGAACACTATGTTTTCAGAACTGTGGTGAAGTCAGCCTATGCATCAGAGTCGCAATATTTTTTTTTTAGTTAAATTTGGTTGATTATATGGAATGGTTTTTTTATCATCAGGGTGTTTTTTAATCAGAAATTTGATTTTTCTGTTAAAACAATAAAGATTTATTGAATTAATTGTAGAAAACGTTTTTATTTTATAAATTTACATAATTCTTTGTCAGAGAATAAAGTAGTGTAATCGATTCGTGTTTAATGAATTTTGATCTCTCGTAAATGAAAAATTTTCATATGATACCCTACTTGACTCGGTAAAAAAAAGTATTTGCTTAAAGGCCTTACATCGCAAGCCCGTAACACAAACTGAAACAACTTCATTTTTTTTTGTGTCCGTCATCTTCAAAAGGACTGGTAATTTTTATCGCAAATAAAATATTTTCGCTCAGTCTCGCTCTAATTTGGCTTGAGACTAAACTATCTCATTAAACACTAATTGCTTAAACTACTATTAAAATTTCAAGCTCTATGTTTATCGACTATTGTACACCAAGAGAAAATAAAAATTCAATTTCGATAAAATTCTAAAGCAATCAATACAACTGAAAAATATTTATTAATTCGGAAAAAAAACAGAAACGAAAAGAATTTTGATGAAAACCAAAATTTGCAAACTGAATTCAAGGTTTGATGATTCAGAAATGAAATTACAAATAGGGAAAAAAATTAATTTTCCACTAAACATTTGTTCAATTTTCAACGATCTAAAACATAAAAGGAAAAAATGAAATATAAAAAAAGGAAAAATATTTAAATGAAATGCTTTAGGTTTCCGATACGCATTCAGAATAATAAATAATAGTTTGATTATTTTATTTTTATTTGAAACAAAGCCCAGAGTTTATGAAATGTTCAGTTTATATAATATAAAAAAGGGGTTTGAAATCTCAAGGTTCTGAGATATCAAGTCTCCAGTCTGGGTACAGGAATTTACATATTTTTTGGCAGAAGGCTTTAATGAGGACAATGTTTTTAGTGTTACATTTGTTTGTTACATTTCCTAAATTAATATGATAAAACATAAATGAAGTGAATCTCCAAAATACTCAGCAAACTTCTCAAAAACCTCTTTAATTAGCTTTCAAGAAATGCAAATTTTTTGAAAAGACGGCATTTTATCTACCCATACTTAATTTTTTCTGTTAGTTCAGAAAACATTCCAGAATTTTTTTCATTTAGGTAAACGCTTACTTCAATAATTATAACTTACACGAACTGATATTTTCCAACCCAACTTATCCAGTTAGTTCAAAAAACTTCTTAGAAAACCTCTCCATTTAGCGTAAGTTCTGCTTTTGAAAACGAGATTCAGGAGCTTATGATTGAAAACGTGTGGAAAACGCAAAAGTCAATAAAACGCGTGAAACGTTGAACTTATTTTTCTGTATGATTGAAAACGCATGGTATCAGTTTCTTGTACAAAATTGAAACGTCAGGTTATGCTTGCGTTTAAAGTAATTTTAAAACTGAAAAATGTATGTTTATCTTTTTATTTATTAATTTCGAGTGAAAAAATGGAAAATGTTTTAAATGTTAAGCACGCATTAATTATTTTAAAGTTTTAGGAGAAAAATAATAAATCAAAACTAGGTAGTATTCTAAAAACAATGGTTGCATCATCCCAACACTATATATAGAAAAACCAAACTACTGTCTGGTTTTGCGAATTGAACATGCGGGATAGAACATTAGCTATTTCGAAACATAACGATCCGACCAAGTCTTTACCCTAGCAATTCATACTTATAATAAAGCAATTAAACAAAAGGAAAAAATAACAACCACTACATATATTGAAATTAAAAGAAATTTTCCTGACTGTGGTGGCGATGATAGCCGAGCATCCAGAACATTCAATCTATGGTTAACTGTAAAAATTTGCTCAGTCAAAAGTAAATTATGAAAGTGTATTTCCTTTTGTAACTCCAATAAAGTTATCAATCGTACTTATTAATTATACTCCTGTACTCCAAATTTATTCCAAACTCCCTCAAACTTTCTTTCCTCTCATGTGAGAGTCTGATATCATCTGTTCTTTCTGGCAAAAAAATAAACACCAAAAATTTAATTGAAACTTTATTTACTAAGGCTATTAGCATTGCACCAGTATACATAAGACTTTTTAACACGTGGACATTTTTTTTTGTACTTTTGGTTACGGTACACAAACTTATTACTAGTTCAATTGGACTTTTTAGCACGTGAACATATTTTTTTCGTTCTTTTGGAATCTGTGCACCAACATAATATTTCTTTCAATTTTAACATTTTTACTATAACAACCACAACCGATAAGACAACCAAATCATCACTAAAAAAAAACAAAACTAAAACTCACTTATCCAGTCATGCCTCTGACCGCTTCAATTGCTTAAACGCAAAGCGTCCCAACCAACTAGCCTACTCAATATTTTATAACTCACTCTTCCACCAAACTCATGCTTTAACTACCAAACTCCAACTGATTAGCTAATCTCTCCAAAAAATATTGCGACGCTGATGCATAGGCTGACTTCACCACAGCTCTGGAAACATAGTGTTCTGGATATATAATGAGCTAATATCCATAAAATACTTAAATTAAAAGCTAACCAATATTATGCATTTCGTAGTTCTAATAATAAAAATATTAAAGCAGGCAGTATTATCCCAACAAACATAAATTCTGTTGTACGAGAAGAGAAAAAGAATTTGTACGAAAAGTAAAAAAAATTTTATCGGAAGTGACAAAGCGGAAGTTAGGATGCAGAACTGTTGTAAACCGTACTAAATGTGTATGTACCAAATTTCATCCAACTCGATTATCAGGTACAGAAGTTATTGAGCTTCCAAAATAACAGGTGCTTGGAGGACCCCCTACTACTTTGTTCACTATCGCTAAAAAAACTAATCAGTTCCTTGCCATACATATTTGCATCTTTTTGCAAAGTGTAATCAAAATTACTTAACGAACGAATGTTGTATGCTTCCAACAAACATTGAAACAATAAACAGGTGTTCGGGAGGACCCCACCACTTATCCCAATATTGTCCAAAAACTAGTCAATTCTTTGTCAATAAAGTCTTTATCTTTTTTCAAAGTGCCATTGAAATTGATTAATGAATGAAATCTGTATGCTCCCAACAAACTTTTAAAACCAAGTGTGAAAAGTCAGCAGTTGTATGGTAGATCCCCCGCCACTTTGATCAATGTGTTCCAAAAGATGATAATTATCTTCTTACACTAATTGAAACCTATCCATAAGTTTTATCATAATCACTTCATTATTGTAGGCTGTAGTGTGCATAAAGATATTGAAAAAACTGCCAACAATTAAAAAAAATTTTTTTAACCGGAAGTAAAAAACCGGAAGTTGGGATGCAGAATTTTTGTAAATCATACTAAATGCTTATGTACAAAGTTTCATCCAATTCGATTGTCAGGTACAGATGTTATTGAGCTTTAAAAAAAAACAGATATATGGGACACCCCCACCACTTTGTTCACTATCGCTCAAAAACTAATCAGTTCTTTGCCATACATGTTTGCATTTTTTTCCAAAGTGTCATCAAAATTGGTTCACGAACGAATGTTGTGTGCTCCCAACAAACATTGAAAAAATGCTGATACAGTAAACAGGTGTTCGGGAGACCCCGTACCACTTATCCCAATATTGTCCAAAAACTAATCAGTTCTTTGTTACTTAAGTCTCCATCTTTTTCCAAAGTGTCATTAAAATAAATTAATGAACGAAGTCTGTATGCTCCCAACAAACTTAAACAATAAAGTGTGAAAAGTCAGCATTTGTATGGTAGACCCCCCACCACTTTGATCAATGTGTCCCAAAAGATGATAATTATCTTTTCACATTAATTGGAACCCTATTCCATAACTTTCATCATAATCACTTCATTATTGTAGGCTGTAGTGTGCATAAAGACACTGACAAAACTTCAAAAAAGTACAAAAACAATTTTTTTACCGGAAGTGAAAAACCGGAAGTTGGGATGCAGAACTATTGCAAACCGTACTACATACTCATGTACCTAGTTTCATCCAATTCGCTTATCAGGTACAGAAGTTAAAGAGCTTTCAAAAAAACAGGTGCTCCAGGGACCCCCCACCACTTTGTTCACTATCGCTCAAAAACTAATCAGTTCTTTGCCATACATGTTTGCATCTTTTTCCAAAGTGTCATCAAAATTCGTTCACGAACGAATGCTGTGTGCTCCCAACAAACATTGAAAAAAGTGTGACACATTAAACAGGTGTTCGGGAGGACCCCCACCACTTATTCCGATATTATCCAAAAACTAATCAGTTCTTTG
The DNA here is from genome assembly GCA_963693315.1 of Diogma glabrata. Taxonomy (NCBI): domain Eukaryota; kingdom Metazoa; phylum Arthropoda; class Insecta; order Diptera; family Cylindrotomidae; genus Diogma; species Diogma glabrata. The sequence continues at coordinate 301,844 of CAVNZG010000969.1, forward strand.
TTACTTAGGTCTCCATCTTTTTCTAACGTTTCATTAAAATAAATTAATGAATGAAGTCTGTATGCTCCCAACAAACTTAAAAAACAAAGTGTGAAAAGTCAGCATTTGTATGGTAGACCCCCCACCACTTTGATCAATGTGTCCCAAAACATGATAATTATCTTTTCACACTAATTGGAACCCTATTCCATAAGTTTCATCATAATCACTTCATTATTGTGGGCTGTAGTGTGCATAAAGACACTGAAAAAACTTCAAAAAAGTACAAAAAAATTTTTTACCGGAAGTTGGGATGCAGAACTATTTTAAACCGTATTACATACTCATGTACCAAGTTTCATCCAATTCGCTTATCAGGTACAGAAGTTATAGAGCTTTAAAAAAAACAGGTGCTCTAGGGACCCCCCACCACTTTGTTCACTATCGCTCAAAAACTAATCAGTTCTTTGTCATACATGTTTGCGTCTTTCTCCAAAGTGTCATCAACATTTATTCACGAATGAATGTTTTATGCTCCCAACAAACTTAAAAACTTTGTGGAAAAAACCACCTGTTGTATGGTGGACCCCCCAACCCTTTATCCAATGTGCTCCAAAAGCTGATAAAATCTTTCTCATTTTATTTAAAAGCTTTTCGCAACGTTTCATGAAAATCGATCGGTAATAGTAGGCTACAGTAGGGATAAACACCTGAAAAAAAAACTTTTTAACCGGAAGTGACAAACCGGAAGTTGGTATGCAGAAGTATTGGAAACAGTATTAAAACCTTATATACTAAGTTTCAATAAGATCATAGCTCGGGATCAGAAGTTATTCAAGATTTAAACTTAGAGGTGTTCGGGAGACCCCCCGCCATTTTGTCCAAATTTGAAATGAATCCAGATCTTCCATTTTCAAGTGAACCTGTATCATTTGCCAAAGTTTCATCAAGATCCTATGCAGAAAACAGACAGAAAATGGAAGTACACCTGATAAGGAATATTTTGCCCATTACATGTTTCCATATGTATTTTATGTTTCTTTATTCTTTTATATTATTTAAAAAGATCCTAAAAAATATCATTAACACCATATAAATTTGAGACAAATCGCTTCGTGAAAAATTCACGCCAAATCGATTTTTGCAAAATACTAATAATTTTTTGAATTGTAAAGTTAATATTTTAGGACTATAGTTCATTCAAAACCGGATATTTTCTATAGAAATTAGTTGTACGGAATTGCCTACTTGAGTACTTAGTTTCTGAAATTAAAAATGAGATGGCTAAATCCGGTAAGTTTTTGAGTTTTGAGGATCTGCTTTGGAAGATTGAAAACGTGGCTACTCTACAGAACAGACAAAAATAAAAACATTATAAAATCCCATATTTCATGTTTAAAAAAGTGTTATAACGAAAATGCGTTGTAAGAAGAATTATTGAATAGGTAACATGCATTATTGGTATAAGTACAAGTACAATCGAATGTATCACATTAGTTTAAGGAAAACAAGTAGGTCAAGTGCGAATAAAATCTGCTCGCCGAGGGTTTCGTGAACTTAGAAGAACAAACTGTCAAAAGTAATTTTCATAAAAATGTAATGTAGATTTTTTATATTACCAGGCCATATAGGGCACATAAAAATGACCGATTTCCTCGTAAAAATCAATAGAAATATCGATTGAAAATTGATCGAAATAATACACAGAATGTTAGATGTCGTTAAATATTATCAATAGCTGTTAATGGTAAAAATAAAAATAAATTGAAAGGCACCAGCTTGTAAATGGTTTAAATCGGGCTATTTGTTTTTCTTTTTTTAAATAAAAAGTGCTGTGTTATAGGGTTTACAATATGTGTCACTACAACACATAAATACCTTTTAAGACCTAGGTCCCACAACAACTTGCACTTTAAGGTATTATGAATGGTTTTTTAAACCTCTGTGGATCAAAACCACCTAAGACTACGGATTCCCTTAAACTATTCATTTATATGCAGTTCAGACAAAGAAGTCTTTCTGCGATCTGCTGCCAGTATGACAGCACGGGATTTCAACCGTTTGACTGGTTGCGCTAGCCGATTGCCGAGTGGAACGGGGGTAAGAATAAGTTTGAGGCATGATGCTGCTGATTTCATCTGAGCACTGTTGATGACGATATTTATAAAAAATAACGAGGTAGCAACAGTGCGACGATGTTGTAGGGAACCAAGTTTTGATGTCAAATCTTGATCACCCATAATTCGTATAGCCCGCTTTTGAACAGAATCCAAGAGGGCCAAGATGAAAACAGAAGCAGCACCCCAAACTTGACAACAGTACTCCATACTGGGACGAATATAGGACTTATCAACATGGAGCAATTGGTATGGAGTGAAAAAGTTTTTGCATCTATTTAGGAGGTCGAGATTTCTAGACGCGTTTTTTTGTGATCGCCATTACATGATCGTTCCAGAGTAGGTCATTTGAAACTGTGACACCCAATAAACGAATGTTTTTACATTCACCTATTGGTTCATCACACATACTGAAAAAAATATCTTTGGGGAACTCGGTCTTTGATCTGGGAACAATCAACAGCTGTGTTTTGGTAGAGTTGAAATTGACCAGGTTTTGGTCACCAAAATCGGTGACTTTTTTTAGGTCTTCATTCACGTTTATAGCAGCGTCTCTGCGGGAGGGATTAATTCGTTCGGGCATTTTACCTTTTGAAAGAAGGGGTTCGAACGACTTGTGCAGAGTACTATCATATGCAAAACTATTTATTGGGTTGCTGGTGATTTTCAAATCAAAAATAGGGTTGGGGACAATACTGAGCCTTGAGGTACACCAGCGTTAATTAGTTTAGACTAAGACGAAAATTGGATAGAACATTTTGAATCAGCTCCACAACATTGGGATGAAAACCATACGCAACGAGCTTGTTGATTAAGTTGGCATGCCAGACTCAATCGAATGCCTTGGAAATGTCTAAAGCGCTAAGGTAGTTGATCTCTTGTCTCGAAAACTGTATTGGCTGTCGGCTATTAAATGATTTACTTTCAGAAATTTTGAAATATGTGTATTAATATAATGCTCGTAGACTTTGGATAGGACCGATAGTAAAGCTATTGGCCTATAATTTGAGATATCAGCTTTTAATCTCTTTTTGGGGACGGGCTGGACATTTGTCAACTTCCAGCACGATGGAAATATACCAGATTTGTATGATTATTAGAATATCTTAGCCAAAGTTGGTGCAAGTTCTTTAGAAAAGGTTTTTAAAATAAGTGTGGAGTGTTGTCCATTCCTGAAGCTTTGTTGATGTTTAACCCCTTTAAAAGTTCATCGACTATTTTGGGTTTGAAGTGGAGTTCATTCACACTATCTCCTGAAGACTGGATTTGGGGCATTTCTTTAGGAGTTTCCAAAACAGTGGAGCTCAAAGCAAAGCGAATAAGTTAGCTTTTCTTGCGAGATCATTGACGATTGAATCACCGTCAATAATAGAGGGAATAGAAGATTTTGTACCAGAATTTAAAGAATTGATGGCACTGTAGATGGCACAGTCTCTTGTCAGAAATAGACATATAGACGTAAGTTTCGAAGCATTTGCTTTGCCAATATCAGACTTTTCGTTTGAGATAATCTGATTAGATATTTTGTTGGCCTTTATATATTGGGATCAATTAGCGGGAGTTTTGTTATGAAACCATATATTAAATGATCTACGTTTGTTTCTAAGTGCCGTTTTGGCAGCTTTCGAATACAAGTATTTTTGTTTGGGTTTTACTATGGAACAGGGACAAATTTATTGATAGCAAATTGGATGGTTTCTGTAAAGCTTTGAGCAGAAATATTTACATTGTCAGTGTAAAAACAATGACGGTTGAAAAGGAAACCATGGAAGAAATTTTGAAGACCACTCTTATCCATTTTTGAGTAGTGAAATATTTTACGGGGCTTGGAAGCTGTGGTTTTAAGTAAATCAGTTTTGGTAACTGATGAAATTAAATAATAATCAGAATTTCCCATACTACCTTTCGCGACATCGACACTCGTAATATCTGGCATTGTGGTAAGATAGAGATCTTATTGAAAACTATTATCACCACCATTACAGGAAGTGAAAATTGGGTTTTTAACAACTTGGGATAGACCGTGAGACGCGGCAAAAATGTCTGCCAGTTTTCCACTATTGTCAACATCGTCGGTCGATTTGGAGAATTCCAACCATGAATTGTTGTGGACGTTGAAGTCACCGGTAACGATAACCTCACAATTAGGGGACTTTGGTTCTAATCTCGTCCACAATTTTTGTAAGTAAATTAAAAATGTTTGGGTTACATTTGTTGGGGGACCGGTATAAAGCTATTGTAAAAAAAGTAATTTCTGGAAGACAAATCTTTAAAACCATTGTATTGAAGCCATCACCGTGTAGTTCAAAATTTGGAAAGCGTGTATTCGCAACACTCTCATGAGTGAATGCGCATACGCCCTGATGGAGTTTGAAAGCTGATTCAAATTTGGGTTTGTCGTGCTCAAGATGATGTTGCACGTGGTCATGGTTAGCGTTCAATCCGCAGATATTTTGAACATGTATTTTAAAATTTTTGTTTGATTCATATATGTGTTGTGCATATATGCAAATACCGTGGACATGTCGCTTTATGGGCGGTTGGATTGCGCATATTTGCTTTACCACTTGCATATACTTTATCAATTCAAATAACAAGACAAATAATTATGTGACACTTCGCTATGGTTTTTGTTCAAGGTTTATCGAACTTCCTATCTCTGTGAGTTTTTCAAATTTTATTTGTCATTTAACGTGGAAAAGACTTTAGATTCCACTTTTTTGACAAAAATTCAAAAATTGCGCACTGCAAAATTTTCAAAATATTACAATGTTTCATAAATTAAGCGCTCTTCTATATGACAATGTTGGGTCAAAAATGCTTTTTTTTCACTTCCCCACTCCCATTCCGTAAAACCACAGAAGGAAAATTATTTGAGACTTTCCAATATTTTTCTTTAAAAATTTATCAAATTTACTATCTCTGTGAATTTTTTCAAATTATTCTGTCAATCAACGTCGAAACCAGGGGGTTTGGAACAAACTTTTTTTGCACTTTAATGACAATAATTCAAAAACTGTTCACTTCAAAATATTAAAATTAAGTGTTCCTTCATATAAAATAGGGTAAAAATAGCTATTTATGTATTAAGGGCGTAAAGTATGTCTTTTCCGCTTGGGAGTGAAATTGTTCTATATTTATAAAGACTTTTGAAGTTTTTCTATCAAATAGCTTCGAAAATAAGTGGGAAAATAAAACTTGGAAAATTGCTATAATTCAATTTTATTCAAAAGCATGTTTAAGGAATACTGAAGTCAGTCTCTTTCATATGACTTGACTCGGCAAAAACAATTATTTGTTTAAAATCCATAAAACAAACGAAAACAACTTTAATTTTTCGTCATCTTAATGGGACATATTAGTTGTAAACGCATCCCAAATTTGAGGTCCATAGGATTTATAGTTTACGAGATAGTCGATATTATGGGCAAAACATGAAGTACTCTCACCAATAGTGTTCCCTACAAACAACGGAACCCTAAATACTAAGTATAAACAGAATCATCAAACAAAACTTACAAATAAAAATGAAACAAACAGAGCCGAAATATCAATAAAGTGGATTGTTTCATATAAAATATATCAGGTAAAATGAAATTGAATATTTGCAAAATTAGTAATATTTACATATTAAATAATCTAACCATTGGTATAAATTAAGGTTTAAAAAATAATGAAAATGTGTTTTAACATTATAACATTAATCAAACTTTTTCATTTATAAAATAATTTTTTAATCAGATGCCTACAATACAGGAGTTTTACGGACACTCGACGCTATTCTACCCATATTAGGGCAATCAAAATTTCGAAACATTGTGTTTATTATAATCAAAGAACCAACCATTTCCTCCTACTAACCGAGTACATTACGGTTATGTAAATATTATGTAAAATAAATAAAAGTCCTAAAAAAATCAAATACAACTCCATGCTTTATTTGGACTATTTTTTCATAAAAAACACAATTTAAAGAACGTATTTTTGTTGTAAATGTTGGTTACACAATTTTGTTTATTTGATCCAAAGGGATGTATCAAAAGATATGCTTTTGTTTACGGATAGGATAATATTTTCTGATAGATCTGTCAAAACAGTCGTAGGATTGTCGAATCGACACTTATATTTATGGACGATGATATAAAAGTATTAGTTTACCTATTTCTCATTTGTTTTTTCATTATTATGGTTATTTTTTTTTTTTCAAAACTTAAATATTATTTTTAGATTGATGCCATTTAAAAACTCCTTAAGACTTCTCCATAAAATGTATAGAGAAATATGTATGTAATGAAGAATGCGACAATCTTTGGCGAATTTACCAAGAAACAGAATCAATTCTCTCTCTCTCTCTCTCTCTCTCTCTCTCTCTCTCTCTCTCTCTC
>CAVNZG010000970.1:0-110340 GCA_963693315.1 Diogma glabrata
TATATATATATATATATATATATATATATATTAGTGTGTCCCAGAAAAATTTTAGTCAATCGTTGGCAATCGATATTCAAAGATACTAATGTTTCACAAAACCATAAAACTTTGCCGCCACCCTGTGTCATCCCTAGAGCGAAATTTAATTTTTTGAAAGAAACTTTTATTTTTATTTTGTCATTGGCTATCTATATATGAAGTTTTATCGAAATCAGAGGGGGTCAGTCAAATGCTAGAACAAATGCTGTTGCGGTGACGTGAAATTGCTCTCCTTTTTTATTAATTGTGAAAAAGTAAAAAAATATAATATATTCTAAATTCACTTTTTTAATACACTACTACTAGCCGTCATAGTCCAAACAAAAAAAACACTATTCAATCGTTAAATCCCCTTCACTACTCCAAATAAATGATTGCATCTCGTTCACAGATCCCCTGTTGCCGATATTTACAGTATTTGTAAATAAACAGATATGTTACACAACAATCTTTTGATACCAACAGCATTCCAAGAATTATATTCAAAAATATCGTGAATTTATTATCGTTAACGATAACAATCCGACATTTGTGATACCACCGTTAATTGACAACCGGCATTTGTGATACCACCATTAATCATTTATCTTGGAGAGACAGAACGATAAAATATTATATCGACTACATTGAAAGACCGTTTCAATGCGGATGAATTCATATTTCATTTCATGGACAGTACAAAATATATTGTAACGCTTTGTAATAAAGTGTGATTCAGACGTCATAATTGAGAGTCGAACCATTTTCCCACACGCATTAAGTTTGCATTAACGGAAACTTTCATAGTTGTTTTCGTTTTCCTTTTGAACATGGTTTCTTGTACTCAATCCGTGGTCGTCATTTACAATAGTTTCCGTTTAAAAAAAAAATTATCATAAAACAGTTGTGCAATATCATCGATTCGTAATCGCGCGATTTCCATATATAATTAGCATCGTTTCGTAATCAATATTTTTTTTTTTAAATTCTTTTTCCATCGTAGCACAAGTTGGTTGAACAAATTCTTTAATGGGTGCAATAATTAACAAAAAGGAAATAAAATTCCCCAAGAAACTACCTTACCGATTCGTTATTGTTAGCAAACGGTGTTAGCTGATTATAAATTGAACGCGATAGATAGCTACGCTCTCTGTTACCTTGTAGCATTTCGCTCGTGAATATCGAAAGGAAGGAATCTTGGATTCTCGTTTCCTGTATTATAATTAATTAGTGAAAATTTTGTGTTAAAAAAAATGCAATTTTTTTTTGTTGTGCAACTAGTTCAATTAGATAAATTTTTTTTTCATGAATGTAATTTTAGTTCAATTAAAAAAAAAAAAGAAGAATTTATGTGTTTGTGCTGTGTTAGAGCAAGTTTAAAAAAAACACCAAATTATATTGATTGCATTTGTAATGATTAAAAATGTCCTTGGCGTTCAATTAGTTCTGTTTTGTGTAGCTACAATTATTAGTTCAAATTTAAAGCAAATTTGTATGTCTGTGCCGCGTTGGTGGTTAATTACAAAAAAAAAAAATTTACTATCCGTGTAAACTCGTAGTCGACTTATTCACTTACAGCTACTAGTCTACTTATGACATTACAGCTGTGATGGCGGTTTTTGTTGACATCTAAGTGTTCAAACGTTTTTGTGTAATTTTTCTTCTTAATTTTAATTGTAATTTAAGAAAATTATGGTAACTAATGCTGTGTGCCTCACACCAACTTTTTGAGCTAAATCAGTGACTTTTCATTTCATACCCAAGTTGCGCTATTGACCACCAGGCGGCGGACGAAAAGTCTCCTCGTCAGCTTGCTTTTCAATTTAGTTGTCCATTCATTTAAACGTCAATATATTTAAAAACAATTATTTAAAAAAAATGGAAAATAATTCAAATTTATACAAAAGAAAATATTTGGTATGATGTAAGTATTTTAAAAAAACAAGCTCTCAAATACAATTTCATTATCATCCTCCATTATGACAATGTTTACAAATTTTGACATTTAAAAAGATTCTAATTTAAATATAAGGCCAGGCACAGGTTGTACGTTTGATACGAGTGACATCTATGAATAGCATATGTGCACTAGCAATTAATTTAGAAAAGTCAGTGATTTAGCAAAAAATACTAGTGTGAGGCACACAGCATAAGCAGATAAAAGAAAAATTAACGTAGATAAATGATTGTTAGTGTAGTGATAGAAAAAAAAATTTATAATGATTAATGATTCCTGTGAATGTTACGGAAATAAACAAACAAACGGTAATGTTAACTGAAATTTTATCTGATAATAATTTGTTCAAAGAAGGACACTCAGATTGTTAGAATATCTATTTAAATTAGTATAATTATTATATATAGTTTCTTTATAGTATGATACAAAAGACTGTGATAGAATAAAATCCTAATTGTATTCATATCATATGGTTGTTGTAATTTTTTTGTGCTGAATCTGTGATAGCTAAAGTTTTTCAAAATAAAACCACCCATTGATTACATCCGACTCGTAAAGTCATTTTGGATTATAATTTACATCAGATACATTACCGCATGCTGCGATTACAGCTCGGATGCTGCAGATTTTTTGATACTGTTACGGGGTGACCATTTTTTTTTCCGGTACTACGAACCATTACTGTTATCACCAACCAGTTTTTGATTTTTACAATTGTTTTCAACGTTGTCATCATACTTCATGCTGAGTAGTGTGATACGTTTTCGGGACTACGAATGATTACTACGAACATCAACAAATTTTTGGATTTTTAACACTTGTGTTGAACGTTGTCATCATACTGCATGTGGAGTAGTTCGATACATTTCCGGCGCTACCAACAAAGTACGGCTATCATCAACAGTTGGTTTTTTTTATTGCAACTATTTTTCAACGTTATCGTCATCATGATGGCGAAAATGATCTAACGAGAAACTTGAGGAGGATGGAGGAGTGATTGACCTATTGGAGCGGGTTCGGGACTGGCCATGGGGTGAGTCATATTCTTTTTTATATATATAAATTAGTAGGTGTGAATGTATGAATGATTATGGATGTGGGTGTGGGAGTGTGGGCCTGTGTAAATGAGGACGTGGCTATGTGTGCATGAACTTAAAATCGTGGATTAAAATTATATGGATTTTTTTTTGTTGTAATGGTGGTTTAAATAATAAAATTTCCTGGTGGTTTTAACTGATAATAATAATATGAATCATGGTTTTAGTAACAATTTTCATATATCAAAAGGTTGTTTAAATTTAATATTCAGTGAAAAACTTCATGAAAAAAAGAAATATTAGTTTAATTTAAAAAAAAAATTAAAGATGGTATTTAATGGATTTCGAATATTTGGAATGGGGTTATAATGATAAGAATAATTCAAAAATAAAAAAAAAAGAGTATCTTCAACGGAATAATCATTCCAGATGATATTATTGATGTTATAATTAATAGAAATAAATTAAGAATAAAAACCAAATGATTTCTCGTTGATCTCGTCTCGGCCAACGTACCTTCTATAAGGCTGTGAGGGCGTTTATTATGAATTAGGACCCACTAGAATTTAATACCACAGCACCATGTGTTCGGTCTATTGTTATTACATCACTATCAATTAATAGTAAAATGTTACCAATCATACCTTATATTAATATAACACATACGGAGAAATTATTTATGCAAATTTTGTCGTTAAATGACCATGAAATAATTTACAATCGAAAATCAATAATGTTAGATGTGAACTATAATTCAACTTTAAATATACTTTTTGATCACTCGTTTATACTGTCTCCTGATGTTAATTATAGAATTAAAATAATTTGGGATGGTAATACATCCATTGACAGCGAATATCCCAGAACCATATTCTCATCTTCTGAGAATCGTAGTTTTTTGTAAACTCGATTTTGGATAAAAATCATAACTGTTGGAATCAAGATGATAATATTCTGAATGGTAGGAAATACGCTATATTGAATTCGTTCTTTTTTTTTGTTACTTCAAATTTATGTATAATTAAATAGAAAAGAATTACAAAAAAAGGGGGATAAATCAAATTTATAATGGGTTCAAATATAATTTTGACTTTAGGGCAATCATCATTATGGCCACTTGTGGGAACTTTATTAATTTTGGCTGTGTGGGCATGGATGTAGGTATAGGAGTTGGTGAGCATGCGTGTGTGTGTATGTGTGAGGGTGTGTGTAGCTGAGCGGATGACGTGTGAGAAACGTGTGACTGGGTTAAAACTACGGGGTTGGACGTGGTGATCGTAGTTCTTCGCATATGGGGGTTACCAGAGTCTGTTTAGTTCACTTTATGATACGCGTACTGTACAGTTATTTGTGTTGGACCAGCAGAATTTCCCACTCGTCCCCATGGACTGAAGCTAGCTTGGGGCTATTAATACAATCTCACTAGGGACGCGACCTGCTATGCCACTTCGGTGTTCGATACCGAAGCATCGCTTCACAACAGCTTTGTAACAATTATTTCAATAATAACAATAAACAATTTTTATATGCGTAAATTTATTCCTATTAATTGCATTGAGCATCAATATGATTAATATTCCAACACCACTTCACATATCGTAACGTCAAAATTTTGATAAAATTAGATCTTTTATCTAGTTTTTAGAACCGTTACACATTTACAGTCTAAGCTTTTTCTAATTTCTATTATTTATAATTTGGCATTCATCATTGGTTTTAAATATAAATCAAACGATTTATTAACTGGCTCTTGATTCAATGGACTCTTCAATGCTTCGATGAATAAACGTTCATAAACATTACCGTCGAAAGCACCAAGTGTTGAATTTAATACTCGATCATCAAAATCAAATCCATCAACAATACCAACTGCATTTGGACGCAATTTTGCTAATAAATCTTCTAACCGACTTTGAAATGATTGTATATCCGGTTCTGTAATAGAAGTAAACTGTAATAAAAAAATGTTAGTAACACATAAATAGAAAAATTTCAATAAAAAAAGGAGATCCAATTGTGTTATGAATTCTAAAATCTCTAATTGTTAGTTATGGTTAGGAACTTGGACTGAATAGGTCAAATTTTGTGTTAAAGCCAAAGATTTGCGTTCTCAAAAACTTTTGATGTAGATTTCACACAAAAATCTACCTATTGCATTATCTACTGCCTATTGCCGACTGTATACCTATTGCTATCCATACGTCATCTTGTAATTTTGGAAAAATTTTGATGCCGAATAATGACTTATATATATGATAAACGGAGACGAAAAGTCGGAATAAAAAAAATTTATATATTTGAGAACGATATGAGTTATAACACAAACGATCGGCGCTCTGACGGACGCTTTTGTTAAGCTAGATCAAAAAAAATGTTTACTCATCACACATAGAATAGAAGGAGAAAAGCATTTCAATGGCGCAAATCAAGGAGCGATTCGAAAGATAAAAAGCATTCTAAATGAAACTTACTAAATTCTGACTGTACGCGATACATTCCAATCAAGATTAATGTTCCTTTCATCGCATGTGGTTGGAAAATGAAACTAGTTCAACGTTTTTCCAGCAATTGAGAACTGTCAACGGCGTCACTTTATGTTGAGCGACAGTATATGCCACTAAACAAATTTTTATCAGCGTCTGATAGTTTACTTAAGTATGAAGTATCCCGATGAGAATGAAAAAACAGGAACAGCAGCGATAAAGCTACGAGAGGGTTAAGAATTATTGCCTAGAAATCTATACAAAAACTTATTCCAGTTTTCTCTGTTGGCCCGTTGGCGACCATGGGGACAAATGGGTGGGTGAGTGACAAAAACACTTGGAATTTTGATAAAACTTTGGTGGCAGTAAGCTAATTAGTTTTTGAGCGATGCTGAACAAAGAGGTGGGGTCTCCCGAGCACCTGTTTTTTTAAAGCTCAATAACATCTGTACAGAATTTATGTCTGTTGGGATACTATACAGCTTTCTTTAATTAACTAATTTTGATGAAAATTTTGCAAAAAACGAAGATTTACATGAGAAGGAACCGATAAGCTTTTGAACAATAATAGACAAAGTGGTGAGGGCCTTCAGCGCACTTTGTTTTATAATTAGAACTACTCGAAATTTAAAACAATAGTTAGCCATTAATTTTAAGTATTTGATGTATATAAGCTCACTATATCTCCATAACATTTGGTTTTAGAAACTGTGGTGCAGTCAACCTATGCATCAGCGTCGTCAATTTTTTTAAATTTATTTAGTTGCAAATTATGTTTTGTAAAAACGAAACGAAATATTGAAATTCAAAACAAGTTGATGGTTGACAAAAGTGTCAATGAGGATAATTTACACAGGACGAGTGATTTAAGATACAGCACTTGAATTTGAGTAATCAACAAGACGATTGCCTGAACCTTATACCTCCTCAGAAGAACCCGTCGCCGATGAAGCCAGTATTAATCAGTTGGTTCTTAAGTGCAGCTGGAGAACATACATCCAAATGTTCAAATTGATAAAATAATGAAGCGTGGCACAAAATTCATACTGAAAAATAATTGGTAAGCAGAAGGGTTATCCAGACCCTAGAACGCCCTCCTTGAGTACGTGCCTGCTTCTCCACCGAGAAAACCACTATGGTCAAACGATATTTGTTTTTTTTTATTATTTATTTTTTTTTTTTTTTTTACTTTTACTATCGGATGCTTAGTTTTGCGTGTGATCCCACGCCTCACATTGTCAATACTCTAATAATTTTGGTGTAATATAGTTACTCGTCCTGATCGCGCCGTTGTGGTAGATGACGATGAAGGCAGAAAAGACAAATCAAATTTAACTGACTTTTTAGCCTTGTGTTGATCTGTAGCTTTGAAGTTTGCATGGTCGAAAGGAAGGAACGACCGGCAGCCTCTTACCGGCAACAGGGCTTCAGCCAATCAATAGAAATTTTGACATGTTTTCCTTAATGTCGATTATGAACGTTTTATCAGATCGACTGAGTGCTCAGAGACTTGAAAACAAAGACTGCGGTATTTGTATTTCTTGTGGGGTTGGTCTTACTTCGTTAAAATGATCTTTTAAGATTAAAACTATGTGTAGTCAGATTGGCATACAATCTCTTTGCAATCCTCGACAGTCCAGGTAGGCGCAATGTTGATCGTAGACGAGTTGTGCAGATGTAGTGTTACAATCCTAGCGAAACGATTGGCGAAGACCAAATAACACGGATGGGAGGATACGGGTTCAATCTGGTCGCTTATAGCACATTACCGCTGCTTTAAAGTGTAATGCCAACGCTCAGTAGATCCATTTGGTTTGGGATTGTAGCTAGTTGTTCTCTTCTCTTCAACCCCTAGCAGTCTAGATAGTTCCGCATACAATTTCAATCCAATTTGAGTTTTTGATCTGTTACAAATCACAATTGATTTTGGAACAGCAAATCGTGCTATCCAACCAGAATATATTGAACAATATCGATCACACAATACCGCTGATTTTCGGATATTGGCATTGGTCGGACAATATCGAGATGGATTTTTTGAGGAACAAGCGGATAATTCCCTAAAGGACTTTTGGTATGATGAGATATTTTTTTCTGTTGGAAAAGCAGGCAGTTTTGAGCCGTTTGTCTTACATTTTTTTGATTGATGGTCAAATGAACTTATATCTGTCAAAATATTTACTGATGCTGAAACCCCTGGGTGAGATCAATTATGAACACTGTTAAACACGGATTTGTGAAAGAAATGAAATTGGGAATTGTTGGAAGTTGAGCGTAGTGTTGGTTTCCAACAATTCCTTAAGTTTGCCATCGTCCGTCTTGTCATGCGCAATTGTGCCATAATTGATTGTTTCTGGAATAAATGTTTGATCAATACGCGATAAGGTATCGGCCACAAAATTTTCAACTCCTGATACATGTTGAATATCAGTTGTAAACAAATGGTAGAGATTTATGGTCAGTGAAGAGAGTAAAATTCCTTCAAGAAGGTAACGGAAATCTTTAATGGCAGAGTAGGCTGCTAGAAGCTCTTTATCGTAGGCGCTATATACCGTTGTTGTTGTGTCTCAGTAAGACGATGTGATAAAAGCTACGTGGTTCCCGAATTCCAGCCTCTTTTTGTTGTACAACGATGCCTAGTACTTTGTGAAAAGTATTTATTATTATGATAAGTTGCGCAGTTTATGAGAGACGTTTATCATTCTTCTTAAACCCTTTCATAAAATCATTTAATGTAGCTGGATTGCTGGCGGTTTATGTAATGAATCTACTATAAAAATTTAACATTCGTATTGTAAGATGAGCAAGAAGCACTTTACTTGTTTCACCATAATGGTACGTTAATACTGGACGATGGCCTCCCCACATTCAAAGGTAAGTTTAATGCCATGATGATCGATTGAAGGATCAAAATAGGTTTGTTTGTATAATTAAAAATAAACAAATTGATGTGGATTATCTGTACTATAAAACAATCACTCAGAGAACAAAATTAATATCGAAAAATGATGGGTTAGGGGAGAGGACGAGTGGCCGGACCCGAGAACCCTCATTGTTTGCTCGCCTAAAGACATTTGCAAAATAAGTTTCCAAGGTATAAGTTATGTGAAATGGATGTATATCAGAGGGTTGCATTTGATGACCAATTTTGTAGCGACCAAGAAAAATTTTCTTTTAAAATCTAAAAACAAACAGTCATCACATTAATCATACCTCCATTCCGTACTATCAAACAACTTAAGATCATTTCATAAATAATATCTGACCGTATACAAAATTTCACTGTATACTGCATAAATTTATCTTTGAGTTTATTATTTCATAATGTATATCTTTCATTCCAACTCAATTAACGAATCTTATATTTCGGTGTACAATCAATTGTTGTTTTATTTTATTTTTTTATGAGAAACAAATATATTGATGGTGTGAGACGGTTTGTTTGAGTAATTTTTCTCTGTCTCTCTCTGTTTCATGTTTTTTTCATATGGCAGATTTTCAATGTATGGGTAGTGTTTATTTGAAAAATAAGACAACTTAACACAACGATGAGACAAATGGATTTCTTTTTTTTTTTTTTAAATAAAGTCGTTCTGTGAAACGATTTTAATTATAATTTTAATTAAGTTTTCATTCAGATTTCTTTGATTCGGTTTGGATTTTGGATGCTTTGGATGGTTTTTCAACACGAAAAACAACGGGAAATCGAAGTGAAACCACTATGAACGTTTTTTAGATTGCGATTATGTGTATCAAATTGATGATTGTAATTGTAAGCAACAACCGAACAGTTATTGGAATGTATAAGTGAGCAGAAAGTGTAAGGAATTTGTCGTTTACTAAGTGTTTTTTAAGGATTATACAAATCGTTTGTTGAAAAATTTTGTGAGAAATTGTCATCAATCCGGTTGCTACTAAACGGACTAGCTGATTTTTTTTATGGGACAAGAACATCGAATGTACTGCAATCAATATCTTAAGTTAAATTTTTTTCTTTTTCTATTATTATTATTCTTTTTTTATTTTATTTACTTTACCTGGGCCAGAGAGCATGTGTTAAATTTTTTCATATTTGTAATCTCGGTATAAACAGAAATCTGTTTATATTACAACTTTTTGTCGCCTATCGAAACAAATACCGTGAAATGCCGCAAAGCTGGTTCAACAGATAAAATCCATGTAAAATGCCATAGAATTGTATCACATTATAATAAAAATATGGGAGGAGTAGATCTTATGGATCACCGTATGGTGTTCTATGAAGTAAAATTAAAGTACTCTCTGCTATTATTTTTTTATCTATTTGATATATCTGTGAATAACACTAAGCTTCATGATCAAAAACAAATGGAAAGAGGTGTGTTGTACGGTGTTCAGACTAGTCGTATTCGAAGTTTTAAAAATGGTTTACCCTTAATAAGTGTAATGCGCACGTCTGCACCTTTCAATCCCATGAAAAAATAAAATATTCGGAAGAGATGCGAAAAATCAACGAATTTTTATAGCAATTACTATGTCCACGCTGATGTTCACATGGGCGAGCAACACAAACAGTAAGCTAAGATTGAGAGACCGAACATTGGTTTAAAATTAAAAATGGTTTAATCTTATGACAATTAATACAACTTACTCTTATTAAATCCCCAACCGATTTAAGGCACAGATCTACCACATAGAGCTCAAATATATGTTTTAAAACCTCATCCAATGCTTGTGATAAAGAAGATGTCGCCTTATTCATTATCGCATATCCAGAATCTACAATAAATGCTCGACAATATGCTTCTGCAGCAGAAACAAGTTCTATTGATGTATTATTTACTGCATCTTCATGTAGTTGTCCGCTTGCTTTCCGTTTCTCAATATGTTCATACGCCAATTTAATTTTATGTCCTGCTACTGTTTTCAACCCATCGATAATACCAAGCATTGATGGATTCCATTGTTTCAGTTGATTATATTCTTGATGACGAGATAAATACGCCACAGTATCGGTTAAAGATTCCCCGTTAATAGCACTCCTCCATGCTTTCATTAAGTATCTGGCCGTTTGTAGGAATAAAACAGTATTTTCTCCGTCGTATGTAATAGCGGCTGTAACCATACCATATGTGTTTGGAAAACTCGATGATGACAAATAGCCATGTCCTCCACAAGCTAAACGACATATCTCAACACTTTGACTACTATCATTTGAAGAAATTGCTTTGAGTCCACACGATAATGCATGTAATTCAGGTAATCGATCTAAATTTCCTGATTCTAAGCTTGAAACAAATTGATAATATTTATCCAACAATGCATCCGAAGCCAATTTAAAAAGAATACTTTTAGCAAGAACCGGAAATAATTTATGTTGCTGAGTTACATGGTCTAAAATTTGTGGTTCTGGCAAGCTAAAAAGTAACAACTTGTTAATTTACATAAATAAAATTCAAAATTCATAATTCTTACTTTGCATGTATTGGACTTTGTCTTCGAACCGCCGAGTATCTGATAGCAATTGTGACTGCCTTAGACAAATAATGTGCCATTTCGTTAACAATATGAACACGAACAAACGTAATGGTACCATATGTCAAATACGATGGCGTTGCTCTTACAAATTTTCCATCCTTCAAAAATATATTTTGAAATTTATTGTTGTACAAATACGTTAACTTATTTCCAACTTACTTTTGAAACTTGTGCGTTTCTCATGAGCATTTGATTTCTAGGAATTCTTACATTTTTAAATCCCAAAAACCCATTGTTGACTCCATTCATTCCGATTTTATTTCCAATCTCACCAATGTGAATACCTTTCATTGGTTCGTGTGTTCCTTCGTCACGTAACTGAACGATAAATGGTTGAACACCACACTTTTTCTCATGCGTGCATAACTGAGCCATAACAACACAGTAATTAGCAGTATGTCCTAATCCACCTGGCCACCACTTGTACGAGGTTAATGTTGGACTATTTAAAACAAATTCTTCAGTTTTAGGATCATATGTTGCTGTTGTTTCAAGACCTCTGATGAATGTTCCATGTCCCAATTCAGTTTGTGCATATGTTCCAATAATTTCACCGTTCCAAGCACGATTTATCCATTTAGCTTGTTGTTCTGTTGTACCATGACCCAATATAGCTGGAAGAAACATTGCGAAATGAACCACAATTGGGTTTCCATCTTCTATTAATCCGCTGTGTATAATTCCATTCGTATATGACCTTAAAACCAATTAAAGAATCGATTAATTTTTTGTGAAATTCGAAAGTGGAATTAACAAAACATACAACAAACTTTCGTTCCTCTTCGCATACTCTTCGTAATTTTGCAGTTGACGTACTTTTTTGAAAAGATTGACTCCTTGATTCACACTTTTTTCATAAACTTCTTTATGCGATAAAAATGAATTTGGTGTGACATTTTTGTAAATTGGATCATCGAAGAAAAATTTAACTAGAAATAAAAAAAATGCTGTAGAGTTAGTATAGTCACTATAGGCTATAGCCTTGGCTCTCAAACTTTTTGAAGTCGGGGAACACTAAACTCTGATATATTTTTAGGCGGAACATCTACAATACAGCAAACACTTTACAACAGGGGGCGAGGGTGGCTAACATTTTGGAAACCAAAAGTGCAATAAAAAACAGAATAATGTTTGCCAAAACACTCCATTATTTACTACGTTTTCTTGCTTAGTTCAAAACGATTTGAAAACCAAATTCGAATTGAATTCACCATGAAAACATCAACAATTACAGTTTTGAATACTATTTATTTTTAAATACGATCTCGATTTTTTTTTGGGATCGTATCGGTATCCAAATATTCGAAAATACATGAAAACGGAAAACTGGATCGTGTCATGCGCAGTAAAATGTTTATGTTTGTTTTTAATTACAAAACAACTAATTTCACATTGATTTATAAAATGTTTATTTCATTAACTTTATCTAAAAGAAAAATACAATATCAAGCATAAAAAAATAAAATATTGAACACAATTAATGAAACACAATTAAACGCTTTTTAACATTTTGGCAGTTTTTCAACACAGTTTTAAAATCGTTTTCAACCCGTTTTCAATCCAATCATGCAAACACTTTACAGTTTGAAAACGGGATGAGGATTCAATTCTTTTTCGATCTGCATGAAAACGTAGTAATTATAAAGCAAAAAGGAAACGGAATCGTGTCGCAGCGTGTGATTGGCAACCCCCTGCTTCCAAGTGCTACTTTTAGAAAATAATATGTATATAAATAAAATATGTACCGATATCGATTGATGCAAATATATTTATTGAAAGCACAATTAAAATTACAATACTTTTAAAAAAATCTCAAACTTAATGCGATCCATGAGCTTGACGATCTTTACAGATCTCAGCGATATCGGGGTGAATAAATGATAACGCCACACGCATTTCTTCTTCTAAATGCCCTAGTCTCTCACGTTTGTTTGTCTTTATATTGATCATAGTTGAAAATCCTGCTTCGCAAAGTTATGTCGTGGAAAAAAACAATAATATGTTTAAGGATTTTTTGCTTATACTCGGGTATTCATCTTTAACAGAGATCCAAAAAATTTCAGTAGTGTTTTCATGGAACTGTAATTTTAATCCACGATCTGAAGAAAGCGACGTCAATTCTTCTTCTTCATTTGAAGTAAAACTAGAAAATTCGGAAGAAGTAAACGGGTTTGTTATCCAATCATTTGTTCATATCGTGTGAAACAAAAACTTCATACATTTTTTATTTATTTATGTGTAAAAGGAGAATTTTTATAACTGCAATAATATTTTATGTTTTCAAGAAGTAAGTTTAACCCGAAAGATATTTTTATTCATACAAAGCCGAGAAACGTGTAAATTTTACGTACATGTAAATTTTACATTGAATTGATTTTTATTTTCAAACAATTTTTAATTGAATTGATTGTACATTTGATTTTTTCGCGAAACAGTGGAAAGTGCATCGCGGAACACCAGTGTTCCGCGGAACACGCTTTGAGAACCACTGGGCTATAGAATATAGATCATGGCAGCCGGTTCGACAGGGTTTGATTTCTATAGAGAAAGCCAGTAACTCAGCACAAAGATCTTCAATCATTACTCAAGAATCATTACGCCAGCTTAGAAACAAACATTCAAACTTAGAAGCAATTTATTATAGTAAATTCTTTTCAACTGTACCGAACAACTTTCAGTACATTTTCAACACCGAGTTATTTTTTTATGTTGAAATTCATTCCAAAAGAATACAAAATTCGATAATTCGGTGTTGGAACGGAGGATTTTGGTGTTTTTATTCGATAATTCGGTGAAAAGAATTCACTATTTGAGTTGCAACAAACTTGCATCATTTCATATCTCCTTGAAGAAAGAATAAAAAACAACAAAATATTTACAAAAATTTGGACAAGATATATTGATGATAATTTTGCTTAATCAATCATGGGCAGAAAACAATATTTTAGATAATTTAATTCACCTTAGAAGAAGAACAAGATTTCTTAATCCGATTCTATAATTAAATTTATTAATTATATAAATATAATTAATAGGGATAGATAATTTACAGGATTTTCTTCTTATACATAATTAGACATGCTTAATGTTACTTATATATAAATTACACTGTGCGACAGCCAAAATCCTCTGGGGTTCTGACTACCGGGAAAAGTTATATCGGTAAAAAAAAAGTTATACGTGTCCCGGCGTTTCGCTGGGTCACGTCTAGGAATCGAGATATATCGATTTGAAGTTAGTAAGTATCATATGGGAGAAATTGTTACGTTTGGGGTTCTTTTTTTGACATAACTCGAGAACGACTAGTCCGATTTTGCTGAAACAAATTTAGAAATTAAGAATTTAATTCCTTTAATCTACTGATATACTATACTGAAAAAGTAACGAAAAAATAAACAAATTAAAATTAAATAAATAAGAAATACAAAAAAAATAAAATAAATAAATAAATGAAATAAAAATAATAAAGTAAAATAAAAAAATAATAAAATAAAAATATAATAAAAATATAAAAAAAAAAATAAAAAAAATTTAATAAATAAATAAAATAAATAATAAATAAATAATAAATAAATAATGTATAAATAATAAAAAAATAATAAACAAATAATAAATAATAAATAAACAATAAAAAATAATAATTAATAATAACAAACAATGAATAATATATAATAATAATAAATAGTAATAATAATAGTAATAAATAATAATAAATAATAATGATAATTAATAAAAATAATAATTAACAATAATAATAATAATAATAAATAATAATAATAATATTGTAACGTTTCTTAGCCGAGTTACAATTATTTAGTTCGATCACTAAATCAGGAAATTTAAAACACAATGGATTTTCTAAACGTTATAATTTTATTCGTTCAAGATTTTACAATAAAAATATTTCTCCTATTACTATTCCCCTTTTAGTTCTTCTTGTACTAACAATGTTTCACCACTTATAATTCTTTTATACTTGTTCACAATATCACTTTTAACTTTCTACTTATAACACTTTTAATTTTACTTCGCCTTTATCACTGCTAAATTTTTATACTTTTTGTATCGCTAACAACTTTATACTAATCCTATCCTCGAAGAACACCTCTTATATATACTACATGAAATAGCCTCGAAACTGCTGTGATGTTCTAGATAGAACACACCCTTTTTTTTTCCTTACTTTATCAACAATAAGACGATCTTCAAATATTGACACCTAGGTGTGAAATCTATTCTTTTCAATTGTTTTATTTACCAATTTTTATTTCGTTAACCAATCCTAATTCGATAAAACAAATACTTCCTATTAAATGTTTACTTTGGTTGCATTGTTATCGTTTATTGATTTTTATATTTGTAGAGCTAACGAGAATTTTCTTGAAAGTTCTATTGTTGTGGTGTTCTATCATCTTCCATAATCGTCACATTCTCCCCCACTTATTTCTGTTCGTCCCGAATAGAATCTAAATCTCCCCCTCTGTAGGGTGCTAATCTTTCTAGATGAACGACTTTTGGTTTCGCTCGTTGACCTTTCTTTATTCGATAAACGACATCGTTTAATTTTGTTATGATGGTATAAGGTCCTTCCCAAGATGTTTGTAGTTTTGGAGATAATCCTTTTCTCCGCTGTGGATTGTGTAGCCATACTAGTTGTCCTTCCTCAAATCCTTTGTTGTTTGCGCGAATGTCATACCGAGCCTTCATTCGATCACTGGATATATGTGCTTTTTGTCTTACAAACGTGTGTACCTCCTCAAGTTCTTTTTGAAGTTTATTAACATAATCTTGGACACATAATGTGGACGTTGGAATAATCCCAAACTTCAGATCACCAGGTAGCCGTAAATCATTTCCAAAAATGGTTGTAGCTGGCGTCGTTTTGGTTGTATCATGCACTGCTGATCTATAAGCCATCAAGAATAACGGAATATGACGGTCCCAATCACGTTGATTCTTGTTTACTACTTTTGCTAGATATTTCTCAAGAGTAGTATTAAATCTTTCCACCATGCCGTCTGATTGGGGATGTGAAGCAGTTGTTCTAGTTTTATTAATTCCAAGTATCTGACAGATTTCTTGAAATATGGTAGATTCAAAATTTCTTCCTTGATCTGTGTGAATCTCCATCGGTACTCCGTAGCGACTTATCCAATTGCTAACTACTGCCTCAGCGATCGTTGTTGCTTCTTGGTTTGGTATTGCACACACTTCTGGCCATTTGCTAAAATAATCCATTATGACTAGCACATATTTGTTGTTGTTATCAGAAGTCGGAAATGGTCCAGCTACATCCATCGCAATTCTCTCGAATGGAGCTCCTACATTATACTGCCTCATGTTACCACGACTTCTTCTTGCAGATCCCTTTGCAGCCGCACATTGATCGCATGCTTGACACCATTCCACTACCGATTGACGTGCTCCTGACCAATAAAATCTACGCCGTACTTTAGCAAGGGTTTTGTTAATACCCAGGTGACCGCCACTGGTTCCTTCATGATATTCCTTTAATCCTTGAGGTATTCTTATTTTGGGAACTACTATCATTGATTCTTTAACTGATCCGTCAGGGCTTTCCCAAATTCTTTTCAAGCATCCATCATCAATACAGAGACTGTCCCATTGTGCCCAATATGCCTTCAACGTTTGACTTTTATCGGCAATCTCACTCCATGTAGGTTTTTCTCCTTTTTCCTTGAACCTTATTATTGGTGCCAAGCTCGGATCTTCCAGTTGCTCCTTCCTTACTACTTCAGGTGTCCAGTCTTCACTAGGAAGCACTTGCAGAAGCCTGACATCAATAATGTTTTCCTTACTCTCCACCCGATTACAGTGCTTGCATTCCATCTGGCATGGCCTTCTTGACAATACATCTGCATCTCCATGTGCACTTCCCCAGACGATTGTTTCGGTATTGGGTGACAGCTTTTCGCGATGTTCCAATCTCATGCTTGATTCTGCACCATTCATCTGAAGAACCAACTCTACGTTACCATACTTGAGTACTCCATTTCCAGCGTCTATTACAAATCCATTCGGCCTCATGAAGTCCATTCCCAAAATTACTTCATCAACGATGTCTGCCACTAGAACTTCATGCTGAAAGTGCGTATTTCCAATTTTTATATCGGCAATTTTGCTTCCCCTGATAGTTGCACTTTCCCCTGTTGCTGTTTGTATTCGATATTTTTCTGCTGGTTGTAATTCCCCTTTTAGTAAATCTGTACGGACTATTGTGCGAGTCGCTCCAGTATCTAGCGTAATGATACAGTTGTTGTCATCAATTTCAGCTCCAATCGTTAAACTGTCACCATTCCTTGCGATTCTTGAAATAGGGATGGAGATTATGGGGCATTCGGTTGTGGGAGCCAGCTTACGCCCCTCAAAGCTGACTCGTTCCAGTTTAGCTGTTTCGACCTCTCTCGTTTGAGCTTCTTCTTCAGATGATCTGCGTCTCATTGGTGATGTTGGTCTTCCCCGTTTTCGTCTGACCTCTCTGCATTCTCGCGATATGTGACCAAGTTTGTCACATACCCAACATCTTATTCTACCGTTGAATTCTCGGAATCTTCTTTGGGGCCTAAAACTATCCTCTTCTTCCATTTCTACACGGCGTACTTTGATTGTTGGTTTGACAATTGCTTGTGCTGTCTCACTAGTCAACGCACAAGCTATTGTTTCAGCAAACGTAGCTTTAGGTGTCATCACAGCTGACTTCCGCGTCTCTGGATCTCTTATGCCGTCGATGAACGCATCTATATTCATTCTTTCCATATAATCTGGTGATGTATTTCCATGTGCCATATGTACCAGACGTTCGATCGCAGACGAAAACTCTTGCAGACTTTCTCCAATTCGCTGATAGCGACCCTTCAACTCAAGTCTGTATATCTCCCGCTTGTGGTCACTACCATATTTGCGATCTAAAGCCTTCATGATCTCATTATAGCTCCTTCGATCTTGTTCTGGAACTGCTTGTATTGTTTCTGCTGCTTCACCCTTCAGTGCCACTATTAAAGCTGCCACACGATGTGTTTCGTTCCAACTGTTCTGATCAGCTGCTGTTTCAAATTGGAATTTGAAAATTCCAAACGATGATGTACCATCGTATGTGGGCGGTTTTAACTTCATGCCCTGTATTTGTTGAACCGGATGTGATGTTTTAGCTATTATTTCAACATCTAGAAGCCTTTTTTCTACTTCTACTTTAAAGTCATCTACTTTCGATTGCACTTTCTGTTCCAGAACTTCAACTTCTTTTTGCACTTTCTCGACTTTCTCATCCACAATTTTCTCTACTTCGATGCGTAGATTCGCTGCCATCTGTAGAAGTTTCTCGTCGATGTGTGTTTTAACCAAGCTAATTTCTTCTCGACTTGAAGCGATGTTTGCAGACTGTTGATTGATGTTGACATCTAACTTCTTCATTTCATTACTCATGCTGTTACTTTGCAAATCTAACTTTTTGTTCATAACCTCCATGTTTGCCTTTACATCCGCTCTCATGTTGAAACTCATTTGCTCCATCATAGCCATTAACTGTGCAAAGTCGTTGTTTGCTGGTACGACTTGCCTCGTTGCTTCAACAGCACCATCTTTATCTTCAATATTTCCTGCATCTGGATTTTCATCTGCTTCTTCTTGCCCAAAACGATATTTTTCTGGATCCAATCCAGCTGCTTCCATAGCTTTTATTAATCGTTCTTTCAACTCATTCTTGGTTCCCGTTGTTGAAAGATTTCTTTTCTCCAATTCACTCTTCAGATCTTGAACTTTTAATCCATTCAACTCCATCTTATTTCCCAATCCCACTTCTGACACCAGTTGTAACGTTTCTTAGCCGAGTTACAATTATTTAGTTCGATCACTAAATCAGGAAATTTAAAACACAATGGATTTTCTAAACGTTATAATTTTATTCGTTCAAGATTTTACAATAAAAATATTTCTCCTATTACTATTCCCCTTTTAGTTCTTCTTGTACTAACAATGTTTCACCACTTATAATTCTTTTATACTTGTTCACAATATCACTTTTAACTTTCTACTTATAACACTTTTAATTTTACTTCGCCTTTATCACTGCTAAATTTTTATACTTTTTGTATCGCTAACAACTTTATACTAATCCTATCCTCGAAGAACACCTCTTATATATACTACATGAAATAGCCTCGAAACTGCTGTGATGTTCTAGATAGAACACACCCTTTTTTTTTCCTTACTTTATCAACAATAAGACGATCTTCAAATATTGACACCTAGGTGTGAAATCTATTCTTTTCAATTGTTTTATTTACCAATTTTTATTTCGTTAACCAATCCTAATTCGATAAAACAAATACTTCCTATTAAATGTTTACTTTGGTTGCATTGTTATCGTTTATTGATTTTTATATTTGTAGAGCTAACGAGAATTTTCTTGAAAGTTCTATTGTTGTGGTGTTCTATCATCTTCCATAATCGTCACAATATAATAAAATATGATAAAATATAATAAAATTATATATATATTTTTATATATAAAATATATAATATATTATATATTTTTATATATAAAATAAAATTATACTAAAAATAATAAAATAAAATAATAAAATCAAATAAATAAATAAAAAATAAAAAAATAAAAAATAGAAAATAATAAATAAAAAAGTAAAAAAAAATAAAATTAATACACAGAGACACATAGACACATGTCCAAATACATTTAAAACAATAAATTTTGGAGTTTATTCCAGTAAAAATATTAAAAAAAAATTTCTATGAAAAATCAATATTCTTGTCAAAATGAGATACCTTTAGTTAATTGTGAATAAAAGCTAAATGCGTTCATCGATTTTCATGATCTATGTCTCGTTTTGTGCACAGATTACGTGACTTTACGTCAAAGTAATAAGACTTGACACTTTTTTCCGTTTTGAATTTTTCATGATTTTTTAAAATAAAATTTTTTTATTTTTTGGCAAAAAATTATTTTTTTTCTTCATAAATTTATTTATAACTGCGAAACTGTTGATTGTGTAAGGAAATAGTGTACAAGTAGATTAAAAGAATTGTAATTTTTAATTTTTCTAAATTTGTTTCAGTAAAATAGGACTAGTTGTTCTCGAGTTATGTCCCCAAAACGTGACTATTTCCCCTATATGATACATGCTAACTTCAAATAGATATATCTCGATTCCTAGACGTGACCCAGCGAAACGCCGGGACACGTATAACTTTTTTTTACCGATATAACTTTTTCCGGTAGTCAAAACCCCAGCGGATCACAGACCCCTACCATTTGTCGCACAGTGTTATAAATGAACGTTTCTAAATAGCCGCAAATATGATTGACATTGACTTTATATTCTTTAGATCTCAGGGCAAACATCCAGTAGCTCTGGTAGGATGAGGCAGAGTAGCAGACTCCGGTAAAATTGATTTGATATCCTCTCTTCAAAAAAGTGTTAGTCCATAATGTATTTGTAGAATATCGTCACAAATGCGATCTTATATGTTGTAATAAATCAAGCATACCGCAATTTTTGAAATGCGTTTTTAGCAAGGTTAAAAATATGAGACTTTCATTTCATATTTGTTTCAACCTCGACTTCTAGAACTATAATGGTTTCTTTTCCTCAAGCTCCTTAGCATCAAACATTCAAACACCATATGTAAGATTGTTAAGCAAGCATTATACGAAGAAAGTATTTGCTTAAAACTAAAGCAAATATTTGTTTGTCCATATAATAATGAAAAATTTTCTTTAATTATTTGCTGAAAAATATTTGCTGTCGTGTTTGATAAAACAAAATGAAGCAAATATTTGCATCATGTAATGTAGTTTTCTCTGATAGCGGCGCCATAACTGAGCAAATATTTTAGTTTTTCTTTGCTCATACCGAATTCTCTTATGAACAAATAGTAGTAAATATGTAATTTTCATTATATTATTTTATTGAAAAAGTTTCATATTGTTACGTTTTTCCAACCTTACTTCGAATTGGCCTTACTCTCAATTCGATAAACGTAGTTCCCATTTTCTTTCTGAGTTCGATCACTGATTAGTAAGCAAACACACCAGGTTTTATTAAGTATTCAACTCCTTAATAGTTCCACAACAAAAGGAAAACAATACTCATGACTAGAATATTCTTTTAACAGCTTCAGAAATTCCAACGGTTGATTGAATAAATTTCCAGTAACACAACGTTCAAAATAATACACAAAATATTTCTACTCAATAACACTTAAAACTTTATTCACAAAAACTAATTTAAAAATCACTTTTACAATTTTAACTTTGCCGTCGCAGGTTTAAAATAAAACTAATCCAGTCTTGCAAGATATCTCTCGATCTTCGAGGTCACTTTTTAGAAACCTTGATGATGATTTGATTCATAAAGTAATTTTATGTTGACCCAAGTTCTAAGAATACAACAACAACACTATTCATTTCATTAATTTGTTGTTGTGTTTTGTTGATTTGATTTTTCTAGAAGTGACTGTAATCGTCTAGATTTTTCTGTAATCGTAACAATACCCTCCACTTAAGCCTGTTCGTCCCGAAGCTCTCCTTTATATAGGGCCAATCTTTCCAAATTTATAACTTTCACCTTGCCTCGATGGCCTTTTCTAATTCTATATAACGTCATTCAACTTGGAAATAATGTTGTAAGGTCCTTCCCATGCAGCTTGTAATTTCGATGATAACCCTCGTTTTCATTGTGGGTTATGTAGCCATATATGTAGTGCCAAAATTAACTGAGGTACACTACTATGATGATGAATATTTCGCCTAACCCTACTTATTGAAATGTATAGTGCAACTGTGGTACCTCACTATTGTTGACTAAATATGAGTATTGCAACTCTATTTTCACTTTAAAGGATCGAGTTACGAGTACCAACCTTAACTAGTTCATTTAAATTCTTCTAATGGTTTTTATAGATTTTGATTTTATTGTAAACACAAGTTAGTTGGAATAAACTTATTCTTATAGTTGACATAAATTTTAGTTAATGATACAAATTTTATTGTGAACACAAGTTAGTTGGTATAAATTTTATCTTATAGTTAATATAAATTTTAGTTATACATAGATATAAATTTTATTTTGAACTCATAATATTAATTACAAAAACTACTTGTATTATATTTATAAATGAAGATTGTTCAAGAACTATACCGAATTTACACTCAACTCACTTAACTCTATTTTTGATTAATCTGTTTACACAAACGACCGACTTGAAAATGACTGACAATGACCGATTTTTAGGGTTCCGTACTTTAAAAAAGTAAAAACGGTACCCTATTGGTGAGACTTCGGTGTCCGTCCGAATTTCAACATAATCAATTTACTCACAAACTATAAGTGCTATCAACTTGAAATTTTCTACAGTTTTTAAACGTATTTTTCCACGCCTACTGATAGCAAAAAAATTCAAATATTTGTTTCAATCTATATTTTATGAACATAGATAAGGAGATAGTAAAACAAAAGTTTTTTGTAAGGAATCGAGTTTGGTCTAGAAAAATCGAGAAAGTTCAAAATATTTCAAAAAAAAATTTCAATGATTTTTCGACTGCTTAGTTTTTTTGATATTGCCATAAACGGGTATTGTCTTTCCTGTCCCCCCCCTTTAACTTCGAACATTAGAAAAGAAAAAATTTGAAAAAATTCATGGTTGTGGTCAATGTTGTAAAGATTGAATCAAAACTATAGCGGTCGGGTCATCATTTCAAATGTGATTCTGAGGGGGTTGAGAGTGGAAATTTTGAAAAAAAATTATTTTTGACCTCAGTGAGTGGGGTGTCATATGAAAGGTGATTTTTTTTCTAGTCCAAGCCAATTATTTTTGCAATTTTTAAAAGCGCAGTTTTTGAGTTATGTTAAAAAATGTGACAAAAATTTCCTGTCCCCCCCTCTTAACTTCGAACATTACAAAAGAAAAAATTTGAAAAAATTCATAATTATGGTCAATGTTGTAAAGATTGAATCAAAACTATAGCAGTCTGCTCATCATTTCAAATGTGATTCTGAGGGGGTTGAGAGTGGAAATATTGAAGAAAAATTATTTATGACCTTGTCGAGTGGGGTGTCATATGAAAGGTGATTTTTTTTCAAGTATAAATCAATTTTTTTTGCAATTTTCAAAAGCGAAGTTTTTGAGTTATGTTAAAAAATGTGACAAAAATTTCCTGTCCCCCCCTCTTAACTTCGAACTTTACAAAAGAAAAAATTTGAAAAAATTCATGGTTATGGAAAATGTTGTAAAGATTGAATGAAAACTATAGCGGTCAGCTCATCATTTCAAATGTTATCTTGAGGGGGTTGAGGGTGGAAATTTTGAAAAAAAAATATTTTTGACCAAGTCGATTGGGGTGTCATATGAAAGGTTGATTTTGTTCTAGTCCAAAACAATTTTTTATGTAATTTTCAAAAGCGCAGTTTTTGAGTTATATTAAAATATGTGAAAAAAAATTCCTGTCCTCCCCCTTAACTTCGAACATTACAAAAGAACAATATTTGAAAATATTCATGGTTATGGGCAATTTTGTAAAGATTGAATGAAAACTATAGCGGTCGGATCATCATTTCAAATGATATTTTGAGGGGGTTGAGAGTGGAAATTTTGACAAAAAATAATTTTTGACCCCCACTCGGCATATGAAAGGTGAATTTTTTTCTAGTCCAAAACAATTTTTTTGTAGTTTTCGTTTTTTTCGGTTTTGATTCATTTGATTAAAATTCTAAAATTGTGTTTTGTGAAGGACTATTCACGTAAAATAATCGTAGAAGAGGATAAATTTTACTACGTTGTAGGAAATGTATATTATAGTAAATATTGAGTGAAACGAAGTAAAGAAATGAACAAACAAGATCAGATTAGATCAACACAGTTTAACAAGTCAGATGAACTAAACTTCAGGCGAAAGGCGTTAGGTTGAAAAATTATGCAATAACATACCAGATACCTGTTTGCTATTCGATAGATTATCATTTAATATGGTTGCATTGCAAATGTTCTCTGTGAAGTTGATCACTAATTACAAACATTTTTGAAATTTTTGAACTATTGAACTACTGTTGAACTAGAAAATTGTTACAGTCAAGTTAATCGAGGTTGGGGATCTGTTCTTTTCGTTAAGTCTGATACAGTACCACCAGTGCAGAAAAATAGTAGCCACCATCACTTTGAGTTTAGCTCTGCTGGCAGTCATTGTGAATGTTCAACTAGCTGAAGTACAAATCCTGTTGGTATACTATACCGATCTCCCTAATGTTCAGTAGACAAATCACTCGACTGTGTTAACAATGCACTCGTTGGAAATAATTTGACGACACTTTTTCTCCGTTTTTTCCGTTGGTTTCAATAAAAATCCTCAAAACTGGCTCTCAAACTATTTTCTACAAAAAAATTTACAAAGAAAAATTCATGAACCAACAACAGTTGAGGCTACCACAATTGATAATGTATTTTCCAATATAAATAATTTAGAAGCTGGCGTTATTGAAGCTTTCTTTAGCCACCATAAACAGCTTTGGGTAAGATTCAACCCAACTTGAAACTATACTTACAAAAACTGTTTTTTTCTCATATTATATACACGGAACCCTCAGCGAGCGAATTATATTCGCACTTGCCTGACTTTTTCCGTTGGTTTCAATAAAAATCCTCAAAACTGGCTCTCAAACTATTTTCTACAAAAAAATTTACAAAGAAAAATTCATGAACCAACAACAGTTGAGGCTACCACAATTGATAATGTTTTTTCCAATATAAATAATTTAGAAGCTGGCGTTATTGAAGCTTTCTTTAGCCACCATAAACAGCTTAGGGTAAGATTCAACCCAACTTGAAACTATACTTACAAAAACTGTTTTTTTCTCATATTATATACACGGAACCCTCAGCGAGCGAATTATATTCGCACTTGCCTGACTTTTTTGATTTATGTTTTAACGACTGATTTTTAAAATAAATTAATTGCTACAAAAATGATTGTATTGATTTTAATTCTGAAACGACTGTGTGATTTATTTGTGTGAAAACGACTCTAAAAACTGCTTGATTATTAATTAAAATAGTACATTATGATGCTAGGACGTAAAGCTAAAGATTTTGGACGTATGTGGAGTTTGCAAATCGAGGCGCTAGCCGAGATTTGCACCCACATTAAGTCCATAATAGCTTACGTCCGTGCATCATATACTATTTTTTATTCGCCCCAAGCAAAATATTTGAAAAAAAAATGTTTATTCTAAATTGAAATTATAAATTTGCATAAATTTTGAAATTAAAATATGTGGAACAAGTTACCTTTGACAAATTTTTTGTTATTTTTTCCAAATTATTGTATAACTATGGCAACAAATGATAACAACTATTTTAATTGGATAATGAAATTTTGAATTTAAGGGTTGCTTTGATAAAAATTAAGTTTGTATAGAATTTAAACAAATATAAATGTTTTTTACTTTTTTGGACGTAGCTATGACAACAAAATATATGGTTAAAAAGTGACACTTTAAGGCCGCAAATCACAGTAATAAAGTAACACTTTAATACATAGGCGAATAAAAACTTACTTATATAATTAAAAAACGATGACTCGTTGACCTTATTATTAATTAGTATAAAATCGATCCACTGACCAAACTTTAGTTTTTTGTTTTTATTTTATTTTATTAAAAATTAGATAATGTAATATCGCGAAATTAACGCTTATTTTAATTTTAATTTAAATAAAGATTTAGGTTATTATCGCGAAAATATTGTTTTAATAAAATTGGAATAAATGTACGATTTGCGAAAAAGGTGTTATGAAATTGTAATTGATTGAAATAGAAAACTAGAGTTTAGGTCAGTGTTGCGTTTTTGTTGGATTTGTTTATAATTTGGAATAGAGATTTATTTGTTTATAATTTGGAATATTGGGAAATGTTATTAATTGTGTTTGGTTTTACTACATATACTAATTGTTCTTCTTCAAAACCTTTATTATTAGATCGTATATCATATCGGGCTTTCATTCTATCACTAGTCAGTTGTATCTTCTGCCTAACAAGCTTGTGAATATCCCCAAGGTTCTAACTGATTCGGTTGACGTATTCTTGCGCAGACAATGATGTTGATGGTACTGCTCCAAATTTGAGGTCAACAGGAAGTTTTAAATGACTTCCAAAAATAGTTTGAGCTGGTGTTATGGTCGTGTTCTCATGAACTGCTGATCTGTATGCCATCAAAAATAAAGGAATGTGTTGATCCCAGTTACGTAGGTTCCTACTTACCACTTTAGCTAGAAATTCCTCCAATGTAGCATTGAATCTCTCAACCATGCCATCTGACTGTGGGTGTGAAGCTGTCGTCCTCGTTTTGTTAATCCTCAGCATTTAGCAAATTTCATGGGATACAGCTGACTCGAAGTCCAGCTCCTGATCGGTGTGGATCTCCATAGGAACTCCATAGCGGCTAATCAAATTATTTATCACAGCTTCAGCGATTGTGGTTGCTTCCTGGTTGGGAATCGCATACACTTCCGCAAACTTGCTGAAGTAGTCCATATTTAGCACATATTTATTCTGATTATCAGTTGTTGGAAATGGTCCCGCTACATCCATTGCGATCCTTTCAAATGGAGCACCTACATTGTATTGCTTCATTTTCCCATGATTTCTTCGTGCGGGTCCTTTCACCGCCGCACATTTATCGCATTTTTGGCACCACCCCACAATTGATTTCCGAGTCCCTGACCAGTAAAGCCGTTGTCGTATTTTTGCAAGAGTTTTATTGATTCCAAGATGACCTCCACTCGTTCCTTCGTGACTGAAGGAGTACTGCGGGTATTTTCCCTTTTGGTACCACTGTAAGGGATTGCTTTTTCTTGGGCCTTTGAGCTGTTCCACACTCTCTTTAAACATCCATCTTGTAAATGGAGGCTGTCCCATTGCGCTCAGTGCGCCTTTAAAGTTGGAGTTTTATCAGCAATTTCTCCCCATAGTGGTTTGCAACCCTTTTCCTAGAACTCGATGATGGGTGCAAGATCCGGATATTTTAGTTGATCTTTCCTTATGGCTTCAGCAGCCCACTCATCATCAGGTAGCACTTGTAGTAATCGTACATGGATGATGTTCTCCTTATTTTCTTGACGACTGCAATGCTTGCGTTCAACTTGACAGGGTCGTCTCGATAGTGCATCAGCGTTCCCATGGGCAGTACCTTTTCGATGCTCAATATTCAAATCGTATATCGTTAGTACCTGTTCCACTAGTCTTTCAAAAGTAGCAGGAACGTTGCATAACCCAAATGGCATGACATTGAATTGCCATAGTCCATTACCTACACTGAACGCCGTTTTTTCCCGATCTTTCTCCGCAACTTCCACGGGCCAGTAGCCACTCTGCAAATCTAGTGTTGAAAACAATCTTGATCCCGATAATGTATCCAGTCTATCATCAATCCAAGACAATGGGTAGCTATCCTTCTTAGTAACTTTGTTTAGTTTTCTGTAGTCAACACAAAATCTTAAACTCCCATCTTTCTTGCCAACTAACACCACAGGTGAGCTCCAGGGACTGTCTGAAGGCTCGATTACACCAGCTTCTTTCATATCCCTCACCATTTTATCAACTTCTTCTCTTGTAGCTATTGGTAATTTCCTTAGTGCTTAGCGTATCGGATTTCCAGCTCCGGTGTCAATACGATATTTCACCATATTGGTTCTGCCATTTCCTTCGGGTGATCTGCAGTTTTGACTTGTGTCGCTCCAAAAATTGACGCACTGCTTTCTTCTGCTCTTCTGAAAGCCCATCTGTCCATTTCTGCACAAGTTGTTCCATTTCTGCCTTTTGTTGTTTTGTGTTGACCAAGCAATTAATGTTTTTCTGCTTGCACTTTATTATTTTAGCTACCTCTTAACATTGTCCTATGATTGATCCTTTCTTAATTGTTTTTTGCGTATCTGACAGATTTAAAACCCTTACTGGTATTTTGTAATCAGCATCCGATCTAACTAAGGTTTTTCCTATACTTAACGACTTCTGTACAATTTTGATGTTCTTTGTTGGGTTCCACAACCCGCAACCTAGGTGACCCAGATCCTCTTTCTAGTTTTCCCCAAATGATTGTTTCCGATTGGGGTGACAGCTTTTCCCTGTGATCTAATATTACTCGACGAACACAATTAGAATCTTCACCATTAAATTGAAGTAGCGACTCAACATTGTCGTACGTGAGTACTCCTTTTCCAGTATCAATAACGAATCCATTTGGCCTCATGAAGTCCATTCCCAGAATTGCTTCATCCACAATGTCAGCTACAACCACTTTATGTTGAAAGTGAGTATTCCCGATTTCAATGTTAACAATTTTCTTTCCTTTAATACTTGCACTTTCCCCAGTTGCCATCTGCATTCGGTATCTTTCGAGTGGTTTTAATTTCCCTTCCACAACATCTGTTGATTTCATTTGTTGCTTTTTTCATCAATATTAGCCCTAGCAGTAAGGCTGTCACCCCCCTCCCCCTTTCTACGAATATTGCTTTTGGCGACAACATTAACGCTTTCCTTGACTCCGGATCAAGGATACCAACCGTAAACACCTTGATTTTCATTTTCTCCATAAAATACGGTGGAGCATTCGAGTGTGCCAAATAAACAAGTCGTTTTTTGAGCAGATTGAAGAATTGAGAAGAAACTACCTTTTATAGAAACTAAGGTAGCAGAACTGTGTAAAGTGCATCGCAAACCACATGATTTATAGAAGAAATAGTTGTTTGCGGAATTCTAAAAAGATACTGTTAGACATGAAACTGTCACCTGAAACTGTCACATGAAACTGTCACCTGAAACTGTCACCATCTTCTTCTTCAGAATCAGTCATCTTCACTTTATATTCATTTTTCTTTCACGACTTTTTTATTCGCACAGAACACAAAACAATGAACAAAATTTATTTACGACTGACAGATGTAATGCAACAAATAATAGTACATTATGATGCTAGGACGTAAAGCTAAAGATTTTGGACGGATGTGGAGTTTGCAAATCGAGGCGCTAGCCGAGATTTGCACCCACATTAAGTCCAAAATAGCTTACGTCCGTGCATCATATACAATTTTTTATTCTCATTTAAAATTATAAATTTGCATAAATTTTAAAATAAAAATATGTGAAACAAGTAACCTTTGACAAAATATTTGTTATTATTTCCAAATTATTGTATAACCATGACAACAAATGATAACAACTATTTTAATTGGATAATGAAATTTTGAATTTAAGGGTTGCTTTGATAAAAAATTCTATTTTTCATTCATAGAATTTAAACAAATACAAATGCTTTTATCGTTTTTGGACGTAACTATGACAACAAAATAAATAGCTAAAAAGTGACACTTTAAGACCGCAAATCACAGTAATAAAGTACCACTTTAATATGTAGGCGAATGAAAAATATGTTTGCTATATTCGATATGCAAGATTATTTTCAAAAAATTACTTACTTTGTCATTTGTGCAATGGTATAGCCAATATATTTGCTACAAATTAAGTAAATAGGCTTTGCTACCTGTTTAGCAAATATGTTATCGTGGCATAACAAATATATTTAGTCAAATATAACAAATATAATATAACAAATAATTGTTTCGTGTAATGCTTACTTTACGTATTAATAATCATATAAAAAGTTTAATTCAAATTTCGTGTTTCTGCGATTTCGTGTTGCATTTTCTCGAATAAAATTTACAAGTACAATAATTTGTCTCTATAGAGTATTGCTTCATGTAGTAGATTAAGCACAAAGATTTTGTTAGTACAATATACAATGGAAGGAAATTATTGTTTGTAAATTTAAATTGCTTTTTTTAACAATGAAACAAATCCTTCTTTTTTTGCCTCTCATGGGAGTACACACCCACCAGAATATTCAGATTTAGTCCTGCTTCACAATATATTTGTGAAAAGTTATCATGGATATCTATTCCACGTATTCTTCCAGTAAGAGTAGTTTCTCATAACATACCGAGTAGTTTCTAATAACATTGAAAATCTTTAGATATAGCACGAATAAAATAAAATACCTGAGCTGAGTCAGTTTTATCAGTAGGTTTATCTAACGAAAAATAATAGATCCGTTTTTTTTAATAATTCTGCGAAGCGGTTCTATTACATTGTAAGCCTATTCATGCTGTCTATCAGTAAAAGCCCTTCTTCAAAGAGGTAGTGGTTTATATTTTCCCAACGGCTTTATATCCAACTGCTTCAACAATGCCTTATTCTGTGCGTTTATTCTACAAATAATACTATATTTTGGTACAAACACCCAATGTATCGATAATTTAATTGTAAAAATAGTATATTATTTAATTTGTAGCTAAAGTGCTACATTTTGAGTTAAGTCTATAGTTTGAACTGAGTTTATAGAAGAAACATAAAAAGTCACTTTATCACCGAATTAAATACACTATTTTTTCGGCAAACGTTTAAATTTTTTATAAATATGAAATTAATACATCAACATGTTTATAAATGTAATTTGTTATCGTCATAGTTACGTCCAAAAAAGTAAAAAACATCTAAATTTGTATAAATTATATAAAAATAAAATTGTTTATCAAAGCAACCTTAACCTTTAAATTCAAAATTTCAATATTCCAATCAAAATATTTGTTATTTTTTGTTGTCATACAATTGGTTTGAAAAACTAATAAATATTTTGGTCAAAAGTTGCTTTTCTAAACAAATTCATAATCTCATGTTATGTTACTCCTACTGCCACAGTAAAAATATGGAAAGAAATGGCGACACTTTTTCTGCCGCCGTAAAAAACAAAGAAAAATTGGCGTTACTTTACAGCCGCTTTGATTATATGTAAGAAAGCAAGACTTTAGTCTTCTCCCAAGCGGCTGTAAAGTTTAAATTTATTGCCGCTAGGGATAAGATTAAAGTCTTACTTTTTGACGTATAATCAAAGCGGCTGTAAAGTAACGCCATTGAAGTGAAGTAATTTCATATTTTTACGGCGGCAGAAAAAGTCATATCCATATTTTTACGATATTTGTTATTTTCTACAGATAAATTGTATAACTATGACAACAAAAAATTACAAATAGTTTGATTGGATTATGAAATTTTGAATCATTGTCTAATTATGACAAATAACTTTTCATTGGATTATGAAATTTTGAATTGAAAGGCTGCTTTGAAAAAAAATTTTATTTATACAAATTTAAATGTTTTTTTTTCTTTTTTGGAAGTAACTATGACGATAAAAAATCATATTTATAAAAATTTTGAATTATTTGAAAAGGTTTGCCGAAAAAATAGTGTATTTAATTCGGAGCGATAGTCAGTTTTTGTGTTTCGTCTATAATTGTCAAACGTGTATAACCATTAAACTATAGATGCAACACAAAAATTAGCGCTTGAGCTACTAATTAAATAATATACTATTTCTACGATAGCAAATTAAAAGTCTATTTTCATGCAGGCTTAATCCCCTGTGAAAAGGTTTTTTTTTTTCAACTAGTATAAAATCGTTTTCGCTAAATAACAAATTGTAGTTCCTATAGTATTTTCATGTAACTTTACAAAAATTTTAAATCAAAGTAACCGTTAAAAAATATACTATGTATTCTATTAAACTATCGGAGATATAAACGTAGCATTAATGGGTTATTGTTACTTCGCTATTTTTAAACCGAAATCACGAAAGTCGGCCACAGAAGTCAGAACTAGACAAAATATTTTCGAAAAAAATGATTAAATATTTAAAAAAAATGTACAAAATATATTTCAACGAAAAAAATTGTTTCGTAATTTTGTATAAAATTCAAAATATGTCATAAGGCCGCAAATAAAATCTCAAAGGGCCGCAGCTTCCCCACCCTGGTCTAGAAATTTAATGGAAAAATCCCCAAAAAAATTCGATAAATGTTTTTCGTTCCCTCAACCCCAAAGCCGTCACACTTAACTAAGCCACCGATAACAACAGGAATAAACTGGTTCTTAACATATGCAGCACCTGTTAATAATTATCATCCTAAGACTGTAAGCAGCTTGGATTAAGTAACATTACCTTTTTTTCGTCTTTAACTTTTATTTATAAGTTTAGTTCTTCTTTAAATTAAAAATACTAAAGTTATAAACGTTTTGCGTTAACTGGATTGACTGACAATCCAAGTTAGCCCACCCTGTACATATTATACCTTTACTAGTTACAATTCATATTATTCAAAAGAAATTTTTCGCTATTAAAATAAGTATTCAAACATTTAGAACTAAATAGCTTTTTATATATGATTATCCACGTTAACTTAAACGTAAACTCGCACTTTAACCCGATAAACTTTTATTTTAATATTTTTATGATAATTCTCACTTAATTTAAAATTTGAAATTTTGTTAAGTTTTAAGTTAGCCACACTTAATATTGTGTATGCTTGCTTTGCTTTTCTTATCATTTCAGTCATCTTTCAGTTTCTCACCATGATTGAAAAAAAGATATTTTTTATTATTAAAAGATTATTTTATGTCGATATTGATCATATGACGTATAATTAGTTGGTTAGCTTATATAACTATAAACTCTCTTACCTTAAACTAAATAATCAACCGACAAAACAAAGTAAAAAATTATAACAACCAAACCAAAACAATTACCTCGTTTCCGACGTTCCTGTAACTTCTTTTCACCGCCTACCCACCATTTAGCAAATTCTTCTGAATCGAATGTGCACTGTTTCCGTTCCTTCATTAAATCTGGATTAACAGTTTTTGGAATATTTACTACCGGATTGGACATTCTGTCTTTAATTTAAATTTAACTTAAACCAATATATTTTATTGAAATACAAAAATTGTATTCTTGGATTAACGAAAAATAAATTAAATATGTAATAACGTGTAGTTTGCATGCAGTTCAACGTGATACTAAGAAAAACTTAAAACTCGCCATTCGACAAAAATAAATAATCCTAAATGATATCTATTTTTTTTACTTTGATAAGTTATTAAAACTGTTAACATTTTGTTTTTTTTTAATAATGCAGTGAATATGAAATATTTGGTAATCCGTAGATATATTACGAAATGTAAATAAGCCAAAACTAAGGCAACTCTCAGACTTTGTCCTATGAAGACTTAGTAATTTTCTTTACGCACAAACGAATCGTAAAACACATTTTACATCCTAGTTATCGTGGCTGAAAGTTGAACTTTACATCCGTAAAATAAAATCCCGTTGTTATATGAAATATTAATATATTTTTCTACTTTACCGCCCGTAAAATAATCACCCTTAACTATCGTTTTTTTTAAGAATCGGGCAGAAAACGTGGTTTTTGGAAATTTTTTTGACTCGATTTGGTGATTTTGGTATCAATCGATCGGGCTTGGCCGTCTCCCGAAAACTTTATGAGATTGGGGTGGTAGGACCCACCCCCAACCCTTTACACCTTCTTAAAGTTTTAGCATATAAAAATCTATATAAAATAAATGGAAAGAGATAAAAAAAATTTAATGGCACCATTATCTTTTATTCAGACCGCCGCAACGTTAAAGTCCAAAAGTTGGCTTGCACCAGCCCCCCTACAACCAACCCAGTGGGTGGGGTTGACACATTAAATGAGTAAAATATGTCATGTGGGGTATCGTTAGAATCAGAATTTCATAACAAATACAATCCCCCATATTACCCCCTGATCGGTGACATAAGCATTTTTTACTCCCAAAGGGGTACCCTTATCGTAGAAAAAATTTTTTTGCATGTCATGTTTGGTGTCGATTTCAATATAAACGGAGATGCTGAGTTCAATGATGATGATAAAAATGGGATCCGGACTCGGGGTAGTCCAAAAAGGGGGGAGGTTGGGGCGTCGGTTATAAAAAATATCGAAATTATCGTCATAATAAAAATTGGGGTCGGACTCAGGATAGACCAATAATAGGTTGTAAATATCGCCGATAAATTTTTTGTTCATGTGGCACATTTTACTTAAAGCTGGGTACAGATCAATAAAAATTTACGTTGTGTGGGCTGTGCGTGTTGTATTTTGTGTGCGTGCGTTCAGTGTAGACGTTCTGCCACACACAAAAATTTATATATTTTGCATGTGGCATGGCTTTAATTTTTCAAAAACATTTTTTCGTGTAAATGCAATGATATTAAAATTTGGAGACTAATTTTAATTTCGAACGGAGTCAAGTTGTCATCTCTATGAGCACAAGTGTCAAAATCTTATCTGCTATTGTGAACAGTTCATATTTTCACTATTTTTGATTGATTTAAAAAATATCAAAAACAATTATTATTATCGTAAAAATAGTGTCAATTTGATAAAAAATGGTTTTGTCACGAATCACAACGATAGTAAACACCAATTTAATAAATCAAATAAAAGTAAATAATAATAATTTAGTATTAAAACGATGTAAACCATATTATCGAAGTGGTGCTGTTAAGCCAATGCCAGCAGTAGTTCCATTCGGTTTATTGGGGATATTTGGTGCTGTATCAACAGGACTTTTTATTGGGGCTATGATTAGCAAAAGTATTGCTAATTTCTTGGAAGAAAATGAACTATTTGTACCATCTGATGACGACGATGATGATGATTAAAGTTCTATAGTTGCTTGGATTATAGTTATTATTTATTAATTCGATAGATTTCATTTGCTTAAAACTTGTAATTAATCTCGTCTCGTATAAAAAGATTTCTTAATGAATTTTATCTTATTGTCGAGTTATATGTAGCAATTTTTTATCTGGGTGGTTATTTTGTAGCGTTATCTCACTAGGTGAGATAAAAAGTGAGATAAAATATTTGTCTTTGATCGATTATATTAGATAAAAGAAATCATTTAAACATAATTTTTTTATCTCACCTAGTGAGATAACGCTACAAAATAACCACCCTGTGCTGTTTTTTTAATATAAAATTAAAATTTTTATTGTATCATACATTACATATGTATTTAAATAAAAAAAACGCTTTATTATATTAAAAATAAATTTGTTAATAGTTACAGTAATTTATTTTATTTATCTGACGACATTCACCCTTGTTGCATAACAAACATTGAGTTGCTTCTGTGACATCCATCACACTATACATCTTCTTTACCGATAATCTATGAAAATAACATTTAGTTTGTGCGTTTTCTTTATTTTAAGTAAAATCAAATAAATAGGTTTAATTAAAAAAGTGTCATTAATTAATAAAACAGTGAACTTAAAATAAAATTACAATTTATATC
This sequence comes from Diogma glabrata, assembly GCA_963693315.1. NCBI lineage: Eukaryota > Metazoa > Arthropoda > Insecta > Diptera > Cylindrotomidae > Diogma > Diogma glabrata. Next base: position 35,270 of record CAVNZG010000970.1, read on the forward strand.
ATTTTATAGAGTTTTACTCTGGTGGTTTTTTGTAAGCGGTCCATCCATGGAAACATTTTGTGAAACGGCGTGATTCTTTATTTTTAAATGTCAAAAACAATTTTCGTTGGCGTTCGGGTTGTTTATTCCTCATGTGTTGTATATACACTTGCGCTGATTTATACGCCAATTTTATCTCAACCTCACTACACCGTGGACCCAACCATAAAAATACTTGCTCGCCATTATCTAATATCATGCCGTCATCGTCGGCTAAATCATCCTGACAAAAATCAGAACATTTTTCAGCAACCGTAAAATAACCTTTCTCATTCGAACAACGGAATAAACGTGAATACTCCATAAACGTTGCATCCTTGTCGTGTTCTTTCTTTCCGCCCAACGCAATCCAAAAGAAATTTTCTGGTTCTTCGCCTTCATTTAAAACTTGCAAGCTTACCCAAGGATTATTGAACATTTCTTCTGCGATATCTTGTACTAATTTCGCTTCTTCCGGTATACTTTTTGAACCAATCCAAACATAAACAATACCAGATTCGGATTCATCTTCTGTTTTAAATGGCACATACAGAATATAACTGAAAAGATTAGAAAAAAAAAATTAATCAAACACACCAGCAAATCGTCGATAAAGAAGTGTAACAAATTAGGTTGTGTCTCAAATAAAAATATTTCTTACCAAAACGCTGAATTCAAATAGAGAGGATCTGGTTTAATTTGTATCAATCTCGTACAGAGAGCACTTCCATTTGATCTCAAATGATAAAATTTAACAAGATTTTTAGTTTCTGGTAAATTAATTTTATCCTTCCTTCGACCTTGATGTATAATAAATTTACGCTTGAAATGTGATAAAAACTTGAAATTTTCTTGTTGTTGATGTATTCGTATAACTTCTAATTCTTCACCAAACATTGCTTTAAATTTCTTTTGTAATGTAAATGTAAATGTTAACCATCCCATGTTGCCAGCATCTCGACCTTGCCAAAAATACACAATACATTGAATATCGTCATCGACTTGTGGAACTTCATTGCCATCATCATCTTCTTCAGGCGGAATGCAATATCGACATAGAAAAACATAACATTCTCCGGTGTAAAAATGTCCAAGCTCTTCTTCGGGTAAACGAACAAATTTTTTTCCTTCTAATACAAATGCTTCCATTGCTTCAAGATCGTAGTTCCAGTCCTCTGCAAAAAACCAAATTATTGTAAATATGTGAAAATATAAAATTTATTTCACTATTTTTAAAACGGGAATCAGAATATATTTTATCATTTTATCAGAATAAGCGGTTTATATATTATCAGAATAAGCGGTAGAATATTAAGTTGTGATGGTAAAATTCGAAGAAATTTTCTGCATCGGTAACTAATATTATGTAATATTGACATTAAACAAATTACTGATTTTTCCACTAACAATAATTTTTGAAATACTGTACGTTGTAGCATTTGATATACTACATTGGTAGTATTATGCATTGAGAGTACTCTACATTTTCTACGAGAGAGAGATAGAGAAATAGAGAGAGGGGTATTTTTGACGATAATTCAAGATTATTTATCCTTTGATAATAAAATCCATCACCTCCACTGAGTTGTAACCGAGCAAAGATAATAGTCGCAAAATCATTTGTTGGATTTGTCTAAAGATAACAGAATGGACAACTAAGCAGTAAATCCTATCATATAACGAAATATGACACATGCCACCTCGAGGGTTGAGGGGTCGGTTATACAAAGTATCGAAATTATTGTCATTATTATCGATTTTTACATAATCGAGGATGCTGAGTTCAATGGTGATGGTAAAAATGTTGACCGGACTCAGTGTAGTTCAATAAGGGGTGGGGGTTGGGGGTCGGTTATAAAAAATATCGAAATTATCGTCATCATTATCAATTTTAACATAATTGAGAAGGCTGCGTTCAATTATGATAATAAAAATTGGGGCCGGACTCAGGGTAGTCCAATAATAGGTGGGGGTTGGGGGGTCGGTTACACAAAGTATCGAAATTATTGTCATTATTATCGATTTTTACATAATCGAGGATGCTGAGTTCAATGGTGATGGTAAAAATGTTGACCGGACTCAGTGTAGTCCAATAAGGGGGGAGGTTTGGGGGTCTGGTCATGAATAGTATTAAAATTATCGTCATTATTTCGATCTTAACATCATCAAAGATCCCGAGTTCAATGGTGATGATAAAAATAGTGACTGAATTCAGTTTAGTTCAATAAGGAGTGGGGAATGGGGGTCTGGTCATGAATAGTATCAAAATTGTCGTCATTAGTGTTGATTTCAACATACTTGAGGACGCTGAATCCAACAGTGATGTTTAAATTGGGATAAAAAATATAAGGGTGTCACTAAAGGGTGGGAGTTGGGGGCTGAAAGCCGAAAATGTTCACGTATATATTATGAGTACTGATTTTGGATAAATCAAGGGCACTGAATTCAATGGTGATGCTGAAATTAGTATTTGGGCCCTAGGGAAAAAACTAGAGGATAAGAGTTTGTGTCTAAAATTGGGGTAGGGTAATGTTCAAATATACATACATAATAAATATTGGTTTTTCTACGAATCGAGAATGCTGAATCTACTGGCGATGTTGAAATGCAGAACCACGTAATAAAAAATTTGTACTATGAAAAACACTATGTATTACAAATTGAACGAAAATGTTTTGCTATTTATTTCGGCAATTGCTTGTTGATTGATTTCAAATTTCAATGATAATGCTATTCTATTTAAAAACTAATCAAGGAGTATTTCTTTTTTGGTTTGAGATCGAGTTCTATGTTAATTTCGTTGTTTGTTATCGATTCTTTCAGTTCAATGAGTTGATTTTATTGTTCTTTTATTTCTACTGCATCTTTTTGTCGTTTCTGGAGGCTTGATTTATTCTCATTTAGCATTTCATTTTGCATCTCCTGATCTTCTACGACATTTAGTCTTTTCATTTTGTCAACACGCTTGGATAAGTTTGTAGAATCCATTTCATATTTTAATTGTTTTTCTTCTCTGAATTTAGTGAGTTGCGTTATTAATAGTTTTTCAAGCTCAATTGAACATTTCAAACATTTCATTGAAGAATTGTTTTCTGCTACATTTTCCTCGATTTCGATTTCTAACTTATTCGATAAAATTTCGTAAGTTTCGGTTTGAAATTATGTATTTTCTTGCTTCTGAAAATTTAGAGAATCGATAGAGAGTAAATCTAGTTCTTCCAATATTTTTTTCGATTATTTTGTGTTTCGCTCCGTACTCTCAATTCTTTCAAGAGATTTATTGATACATTATCAAGTTCAATCGAACACTTCAAAGAGTTAATAGGACTTTTTTTTGTCAACAAACATATTTTGAATTTTGTGATATTATGTTACTAGTTGCTGGAATTTGAGCTGGAATTTCATCTTCCGAAAATATTGGTAGTTTAGATGAACCATTATTTAATAGTACTTCCTGAATAGTGTAGTGTAGTGTATCCTGAGTAGTATGTTTTCGATCGCTGTACAATCGTCTACTTCATCAAATAATTCATCCTCTATATCCAAGTTTGTAGATGTTGATTCTCTCGATTTTAATTTCCCCAAATACTAATTTCAGCATCACCATTGCATTCAGTACCCTCAATTTATCCAAAATCGGTACCCATAATATATTTTCGGCTTTCAGCCCAAACTCCCACTCTTTAGTGACACCCTTATATTTTTGATCCCAATTTAAACATCACTGTTGGATTCAGCGTCCTCAAGTATGTTGAAATCAATAATAATGACGATAATTTTGATACTATTCAAGACCAGTAAAAATCGATAATAATGACAATAATTTCGATACTATGTATAACCGACCCCCCCCCCCCCCCACCCTCGGGGGTCGGACTCAGGGTAGACCTATTATTGGTCTACCCTGAGTCCGACCCCAATTTTTATCATGACGATAATTTCGATATTTTTCATAACGGACGCCCCAACCTCCACCCCTTTTTGGACTACCCCGAGTCCGGATCCCATTTTTATCATCATCATTGAACTCAGGATCCCCGATTATATTGAAATCGACACCAAATATGAGATGCAAAAAAAATATTTTTTTCTACGATAAGGGTACCCCCTTAGGAGTTGTTGGGGCACCACAGTGGCGCGTGTTGTTCCCAAGTTGATAATTCTTCTTATTTTCACTTATTAAAAAACTTTGTTTAGAAAATATTTGAATTCACAAAATTAAGTTATTTATTTCCTTTTTAATGTTATTTATTACAGAGTTGAAAATAGAATGAAAGAATAAAAGGAGAATTTTGACATTATAATCATTTTCATTTCGTTTCAATGGACGAAAAGATTGCAATACTAATTTTTACAATTACATTTCAATGGTTATATCTATAATACATTACAATTTTTAATAGATGGCAGGATTAATTGATAATCTATGGAGTAGTTACGAACATTCCGCCGCCTTTGAACCGGCTGGTTCAATTGGCAGTTTTACCAGCTTGTTTACTGGTCTTTTCAGTTCGCCGGATTTAGTTTTAAGCGTGACGACTCGAATAATATCATCCGATCCTGGATGAAGTTTGATGATTTTTCCGAGTGTCCATTTATTAACTGGAGTATTGTCTTCTTTAATTATTACGATGTCATTGAGATTTACCCTCTCCTGTTGTTTTGTCCATTTTGACCTTTGTTGCAGAGTAGTGAGATACTCAAACTTCCAACGTTTCCAGAAATGTTGACTCATGTGTTGTATCATTTCCCATCTAGACAAATGAGATGGCTTCAAGTGTGTGATATCTTGTTCAGGTAATTTTGTGGCCGGTTGGCCTATCAGGAAGTGAGATGGAGTGAGCGCATCAACATCATCAGCAGACAATACGCATAACGGACGAGAGTTAAGGATACTCTCTATTTCAGCGAGGAGTGTCATCATTTCCTCCATGGTGAGTATTGATTCTCCGATTACTCGTTTGAGATGAAACTTGGCTGACTTAATTGCTGATTCCCATATTCCACCGAAATTGGGAGAATGTGGAGGTATGAAGTGCCAGGTGATTGTGTTTCTGGAAATAAAATGTGCAAGCTCGTTAGATGTCTTTAGGCAAGTTTCGAATGATTTTTGTAATTGGTTGTTGGCTCCGACGAAGTTGGTGCCGTTATCACTAAATATTTCTGCACAGCAGCCACGGCGTGCGATGAATCGTTTTAATGCTGCTAAGAATGCATCACTGCTGAGGTCGCTCACTAATTCAATATGAATAGCCTTTGTGCTTAAACAAATGAATAGACAAATGTATGCCTTATAGGATTTTTGACCTCTTCCCTTGGTCAGATGGATAACTATTGGACCGGCGAAATCTACTCCAACCCTTAAGAACGGTCGATAAGATTGTAGGCGATAGCTTGGAAGATTTCCCATTGATGGTTCTTGGCAGGTTGCTCCTTGTCGACACACATTGATGAACAATTTTTCTTATAATTGGCTTTGCTTTGGGTATCCAAAATTGTTGTCTGGATATTGCCAATAACAAGGATGGCCCTGCGTGTTTATTTTCCTTATGCATATCATTAAGTAGTAGTTTTGTAATGGACGATATTGAGGACATTATTATTGGATGTTTGGTCGAGAATGGTATATCACAATTTTTCAATCGGCCACCAACTCTCAACACTCCGTATTGGTCGATGAAAGGACTTAGTGATTTTAATGAGCTTGATGGTTTGACGGATTTTGTTTTTTGTATGTCTTCAAACTCCCGCGTGAAGTATAGATGTTGATCGTACGCACATATTTTGTACAACGCATCACACATCTCCTTTCCGGTAATGAACAGTTTGGTAAACTTTGATGAATCGATTCCTCTCGTGGCCGTGATAAACCTAAATATATATGCAACTGTTCTTTGCAATTTGTTAAAAGATGAAATCCTTATAATTAATTGATCAAAAATATCACATTTGACTACAGTGGAATGTGAGGTGGTTTGAAAATCATCATCTATTATATTTTGATGGTTTTGCTGTTGTGGCCAATATTCGTGAGCCTTTTGTAGCCAGTTTGGACCACTCCACCATAACGAATTCGATAATAGCTCGTGTGGATAACTCCCTCTTGACGCAATATCTGCGGGGTTTTCAGGGGAAGCAACATGTCTCCAATGCTCTCGACTGAATGATGATAGGATTTTTGAGGTTCGGTTTGCAATGAATGTTGGCCATCTTCGTGGATGTGAACTTAACCAGTCCAAAACAATCATTGAATCAGTCCACATGTATATATTTTCTGGAGTAAGGCTGCTTTCTTTCATTACTAACTCCATTAAGTTGGATAGTAAAACTGCACCGCAAAGTTCCAAGCGTGGCAAGGTTTGCTGTTTTATTGGTGCGACGTTAGTTTTGGCTGTCATTAGGCTGGTTTGAACTGTTCCATCTGCTGCGATTGCTCGGTAGTATACAACAGCGGCATATGCAACTTGACTAGCATCGCAGAAGCCATGTATCTCAACGCGAGTGGATTTATCTGTGTGAACAAATCGTGGAATTGTTATTTTCTCTATGTTTGGTAGATTGATTTGAATTTCTTTCCATTCCTTTGTTTCCTTGTCGGGTAGTGGGTCATCCCAATTTAAGTTCAACATCCATAATTGTTGAATGAACACTTTAATTTTTGTGTTGATTGGAGCTATCCAGCCTAATGGGTCGAAACATCTTCCAGCTTCCGATAAAATTGTCCGTTTTGTTAAGACCGATGTTTTGCTGGGATGGTATACAAACGTGAATTCGTCGTTAGATGGAATCCAGCGTACTCCCAATACCTTTATTGGCCCATCTGAGGTTTCTTCGTTATTGTTGATTTCCTTGTTATTTGCCATCCTGTCGTTGCTGTTGACTGTGTTGAGCAATGCCATTGAATTTGAGGACCATTTTCGAAGTTTGAAACCGTGTGTCTGCAATATATGTGTGATGGTTTCTTTTAGCTGCAAAGCCTCGTTTTCACTGTTTGCTCCTGTCATTAAGTCGTCTACATAAACATCCTTTCCAACAGCATTCGCTGCGAGGAAAGAAATTTGATGATGATCCTCTGAGATTTTCCTTAGTACGCGTGTAGCTAAAAAGGGGGCAGACGATAGGCCGTAGGTTACTGTGAGTAGTCTATAATGACGCATTTGATCAGCTGGGCTTTTTCGCCATACTATTTTTTGGTAGTTTGTATCGTTCTTGTGTATACGCACTTGGCGATACATTTTTTCCACGTCAGCAGAGAATACGAACGGATGTTCTCTGAATCGTAACAGTATTGAATAAAGAGTTGATTGTATAGTTGGGCCAACCGCCAGACAGTCATTTAAAGCAATCCCAGATGAACTCTTCGTGGAGCCGTCGAATACGACTCTTAACCTTGTTGTTGTGCTAGAGTATCGTAGTATGCCATGATGTGATAAATAAAACCCTGAATCATTGATTTGCTCTGGAGGAATTTCTTCCATATGATTCAAATTTTCATATTCAAGCATAAAGTCTTGATACATCTTGTAAAATTCAGGTTGACGAGCAAAACGACGTTCCATACTGTGTTGTCGTTGAATTGCTATGCTCATAGAACAACCAATACTGTTTGGTGATTGCTTGAAGGGTAGGCTTACAGCGAATCTGCCGTCTGTGTTCTGCTCCAGTGAATTTAAGAATGTATCTTCGCATAGTTGTTCTTCTGGAGATAGTGACTTGCTGATGTTCATGATGGATTCTATCTCCCAGAATTGTCTTAATGTTCGATCGATATCTACTAGCGTGAGTTCATTGGTAGATATCATTGTTGTAGTATTCTCAGGTTTCGTCCTTGTGTTGATTGTTCCTGCAACCACCCAACCAAAAATAGTTTTCTGAAGAATTGGTTTATTGTCACTCACTTTGATTTGACCCTCTTCTAGAATTTTGAAGAAATAGTCAGCTCCAATTAGCACATCAATTTGACTAGATTTGTTGAAGTTAGGATCAGCTAACTTGTTCGAGTTAGGATCAGCTAACGTGCCTTGCCAAGTATTTGTATCGATATGGTCCAGGTTCTGTGGTGGCAATCTCGAGGTAATTTTTGACAACACTAATGCTTTAATGATTAAATCGGGACTATTTTCTGGTTTTATTACGAGACTAACAACACCTTTGGTTAATCCTGCTTTTGTTTGTCCTATTCCACACACCGTGAGACGAGCATTTTTTCGTGGTAGATTAAGCCGTTGTGAACATGCTTCAGTAATGAAGCTCACCTGAGAACCTGAATCTAAGAGGGCTCTGCAGCTGATGATTTGACCGACTGAATCGATTACATTAATAATTGCTGTTGGTAGAATCGTAACAGATGAAAGACAAGATACACAACTTGACAGTGCAGTTTGATTTAAAGCATCGGGTTCCTTTTTCTTTGTATCTTCGTTTTCTTCGACCATATGTAATAAGCTATGGTGACTTTTTCTACATTGGTAACATCGACGACGTGAAGTGCATTTGAACACTAAGTGATTTGTGCTCAGACAATTGAAACACCTCTTATTTGTTGTTACCCAGTCTCTGCGTTTAATTACATCCATGGCATTGAATTGCTGACATTGAAAGATTGAATGGTCTCCAGTACACATGGCACATTTATACTGACGTTCAGAAGCAACTATGTGAGCTGTCAATGGTTGCTTACGATTAGTTCGGTTAACAATTGGAACGTTGATAGATTCTAGCGTGTCGATACGTCTAGCCAAAAACTTTAAAAAATCCGTGAAGTTGGGTGTGTCTTGATCGGCAGTTGTTTCTGCCCATTGTGCCTTTGACTTTGGATCCAACTTGTCTAGTAATATAAAAATCAGCCATGGATCTCGTGCTTCGGCGCTATCTCCAAGTGCTTTTAAACCGCGTATGACTTCATCTGAAGTGTCCATGATTCGTTTGATATTGTTTGAGTTTGCGGTGTGAACAGAAGGCTGTTCAATAAAGGTTCTTATAAAGGAATTAATAATTGGTCGCTTTCTGTGATATCGCTCCTTCAGTTTATTTAAAGCACCTAAATAATTTGCCTCGGTTACGGTTATGTGTCTCAATAGAACTGCTGGTTCACCGCGTAGGAGTCCTTTGAGGTATTGGAATTTCTGTACTGGATTTAGCGAAGGTGAGTCATGGATAGTGGAGCAGTACAAATCGAAAAAGGATTGCCATTCAGTGTATTCACCCGAAAATGTAGGAATATTTATTTTGGGTAATTTTATCTCAGCATGTCCACTTCCAGACTGAGTAGCATTCATTGAGGTGTCAAGGTTACAACTAATACCGAGGGTTGTTGATTTTGTACGAATCCATGTGTTTAGGCCAGTAATCGCTTTGTAATAGTTTTCTTCATATTGGACATCGGATTCTTGTTCGGGATCTAAGTTAAACAATGATGTTTCAATTTCCGTGAACTCCATCATTAATTTTTCTACACGAGATAATCGAGTTCTAAAATCTTCGATAGGTGTGGTTTCATCAGCGTTAGTTAAAAATGTTAGTACCTGAGATAATCGACCTTTGTTAGACGCACGTTGCTTTTTCAAAGAATTTATTGCCTTTTGATCCATTGTTTGTCAAATGTGATAACCGAAATCTAACTATAAATTGAAAAGAAGACAGTATCGAAAGACGAGTCAGTAATTTTGTTACTATATATCAATTTAATATACTTGCTTTTATTAATTTTATTTAAGTTTAACGATTTGATTCGCGGTTTTGAGTTCTTTGCAATTGCATATATATTATTTAGTTTAATAAAGAAATGAGCAAAATCGATACTTATCTGTTTAACCATAGAAACTGCCACCAGGGACAGAGGTGTGATTTTGTTGTTCAAAAATAGTGAGCTGCACTGTTGGTTGATTGGTGCCTCAAAACGATGGTTTGGTGATTCTAGGCAGGCTAAATTTGTCTTGATTGATGATGAATTGTATTGAATTGTTTGTATGTTGACAGCACAAATTGATGATATTTAATTCAAAAATTGGCGAATTATTGTTAACTTGTATATTGACAGCACAAATTGATGATATTTAATTCAAAAAATGGCGAATTATTATTAACTTGTATGTTTGCAGCAATGCAGCACAAATTGATGATAAATAATTCAAAGATGGCGAATTATTATTAATTTGTATGTTGATGGTACAAACTTGATGATAAATAATTCAAAAATGGCGAATTAAATATTAATTTGTATGTTGATGGTACAAACTTGATGACATTTAATTCAAAAAATGGCGAATTATTATTAACTTGTGTATTTGCAGCACAAATTGATGATAAATAATTCAAGGATGGCGAATTATTATTAATTTGTATGTTGACAGCACAAATTGATGATATTTAATTCAAAAATTGGCGAATTATTGTTAACTTGTATATTGACAGCACAAATTGATGATATTTAATTCAAAAAATGGCGAATTATTATTGACTTGTATGTTTGCAGCAATGCAGCACAAATTGATGATAAATAATTCAAGGATGGCGAATTATTATTAATTTGTATGTTGATGGTACAAACTTGATGATAAATAATTCAAAAATGGCGAATTAAATATTAATTTGTATGTTGATGGTACAAACTTGATGACATTTAATTCAAAAAATGGCGAATTATTATTAACTTGTATATTTGCAGCACAAATTGATGATATTTAATTCAAAAAATGGCGAATTATTATTAACTTGTATGTTTGCAGCAATGCAGCACAAATTGATGATAAATAATTCAAGGATGGCGAATTATTATTAATTAGTATGTTGACAGCACAAATTGATGATATTTAATTCAAAAAATGGCGAATTATTATTAACTTGTATGTTTGCAGCAATGCAGCACAAATTGATGATAAATAATTCAAGGATGGCGAATTATTATTAATTTGTATGTTGATGGTACTGTGGCGAACTACCTTTAATAATATAATAAAGTGTTGGTTGCGATCAGCTTTAAATAATATTTGACAGTGTAGTAAAACGCCTAGCCAACGAGTTGACAGTTCCAATACAGTTCCCTCTAAACATTGCGATTCGAAAATGACACGTAAGCGATGGAACTTCTTCATACAATACATCGTTTTCGATCCGTTTTTGTGATTCAAAACCGATTTAATTACGAGTCCACCGTACTATGATAATTAGACTTTTGGCGATGCATTTTCTATGTATTAGTGTGTATCGGAAATATTACTTATTTTGCGATACATTTACGTATCTTATTTGTCGAACTGTAAACATTTCGAAATTTGCGATACTATTGCGTATCGAAACTGTAGTATCGTTTGCGATGTAATTATACTGCGATTTGTGGATTAAATAATTATTGGTGGAATATTCTCAAAGGTATAGGTAATAAACTAAGCAAATCGATATTTTTTTAAAAATATATTATAAAGTTAATAAGGTAATATAAATTAATACAAAGAAAATCATTAAACTCTAAATTTTGTGAATCCATTTAAATTCTATGTTTTTTTAATAAAATTCAAGTTAAATGTATATTTGTTTGTGCCTTTCGTAATAGTTTGAGAAACAGAGAAAGAAAGAAATAGACACTTCTAGAATACGGTAAGCAAGGCTCCGTCTTCCCACATTTAAAAAATAATATAGCGTGCACTATAGTAGTTGTATAAAATGTTACAAATGTAGTTGTATAAAATGTTACATATTTGGTTGATCTTGGATTTTACATTTGTTATGAATATCCTTGGCATATAAGAACCATCTTTTTATAACATGCACTCGTTCTGATATTTTTGACGTGGGATATTTGTTACCGGCGCAATCTAGAAATAATAATCAAAATTTAATTTATATAAGTTTCAATTTACTTATATACAGTAATAAGATAATTTACCTATAATTAGTGACATTAATTTAAATTGTTCAACAGCTCTATTACCGTGGCGGCCATACCACGTATATGATGTGGCAGCTTTAATGGATAAAATCAGCTTAAGACATCCTCTAATAAATTTTTCTAAATTTTGATCGTTGATCATATTAAATAGATTTATCTGTAAAACACATACATAAAAAGTTACTGGAATCAGTAAAACAAATTTTTACCTAAATAATTACCAAGTGTTTTTCTTTTTCATTGTCTTGTTTGATATCAGCTTCTAGTTTCAAAAATTCATCTGCTGATGCTACGGGTATTTCAAGAGTTACTGATGGTGAATTTTGCGGTGCTGCTTTCTTTTGGCGCTCTTCCATTAACTCCCGACGAAGCAGCTTGACTTCTCTCAATAAAACTCGAATCATATTTCCATGTTCTTGCTGAGTTTTAATTACAAAATTTAAAGTTGGCGGCATCGAAGTAGTCACTGTTTTTTGTAATGTCACTGGTTGATTTGGTGCGCGATTTTCTTTATCAACATATTGTTTATATATAAATTTTTTTCGGGAATCCGAAAGCTGGGTGCTTGCCGAGGGGTTCATTTCAGAATCAACACATAAGAAGTTTGCGTAATTGGCATCTTCATCCGATTCAAACATTTCAGTGTTGTAAAAGTTTTTATCAGCGGACATTTCTAGAAATAATAAGAATAAATTTATTTAATTTATGTGTTGAATAGATATATAAACAATGTTGCTTTTTGATTTAATTTTCACTATCTTATTATTAATTTCATTAATATTAAAAGTATTTATAGTTTGTTCTATTTCTTCGTCTTTAGAACTCGTGCAATATATTCCAACATTTGTTGATTTTATTGGATATTCGAAGAAATTATGAATGTTTTTTAAAAAACAACCATGAATTAAATTATTATCCAATTTGATGAGCTTCAAGATTCGGTTATTAATAAGGCAATAGTTATTGGGAAACGTTGAATCAAGAGTGAAGGTAGTATACGTCTTTTCTTCAGCAGCAATTTCAAATTTTTCTATTTGTTTTAATTTATTAAGTATTTGCTGGATGGGGTACGATCCTTTTTTGATCATTTTCTTGATTTTTTGTAGATATGTTTCAAATTTAAACGCGCTGTAGTCATCTAAAGCACCAAAATGTTTTGCATCCTGTGGTAAATGCAGCAGACTGTGCACATTGTACGACACATTTTCAATTCCATAGAGATGTGAAAATTGTTTTACATATTCTGTTAAGAGTTCGACTGCACATTCATTATTTATAGAATAATTTTTCGGATGACACAGTATTCGGATTCCACAAACAAGTAACAAGAAGTGGTTATAATACTGCGGAGCCAGTACGTCTTTCAGAACTACAAATCCGGTATATAACAAAAATGTTCTGAATTCGGTCGCCTTCCAGTGTTCTAGCTCCTTAAAAGTTCTGGGTTTTCGAGCAAACTCCGAGGGAATAGATGGGCGTAATTTAATTAGCTGTTCATTAATAGCTTCTATCGCATTTCTCTTGAGTGAAAATTGTTTCTTTCTAGTCTTAATTAGCAGATTTAGCATTTGCCGAGTAACACCTAGTAATGCGCAGTGCATATAATCGACGGGAAATTTCGAAACACAGCCTATATTTAATGTATCTAGCAACAATGTGGTTACTGTGTGGTGTTCCTTATGTAATTTTATTTTAAATTCCTCATCTGTTCTAGGAGCACTATCTAAACATGGAAAGCAAACCCGGTGGTCTTTATATATACCTTTTATTTTACATTTGGTACAGCTATAGTACCCCGAATGTGTTTTAACCCCTTAAAAAAATAAAATTAAAATTAGGAAATTAATTTTAGAATTAATAAATTAAATTAAAATTAGGAAATTAATTTTAGAATTAAATTATATTGTGCATTATACCTAACACAAAAGCACGAGCCGGGGCGTCACAAATGAATGATCTCAATTCGAATTTGAAATTTTTATTCTTATAGCTAATCCCATGACTAAGCAAATATTTTGCCTCCTCAATAAATGGCTTCAGGTAGCTGTTTGTACAGGATGGCTTTTTATGTCCATGGAATACTCCTATGACGAAAACTGTTTTAAATGGTGGAATATTGCCAAGAATTGGCCACAATTGGCTGTTCGAGCTTTTCGTTATTGGGACACCGTCTATTCCTATGTCGACTTTCACTTCGTTTTCCGAATAACCAGAAGATTTTATGAAATTTTCTATTTGATTTTTTAATCCTATATGAGTGTAATGCCCATTTTCTATATCATCTATTTTTGCCGTTTCACTAGAGATTTCTACTCTTGTTAAAGTGCGAATATCCTTTGGAAGTCTAAGATTATTTTTCCTTAGTATATCTAGTAATGCATTTCCACATTGAACAGATATGTTGTATTCTATGCACCATTTCGCAATATCTCTTGAAAGGTTATTCTTGACAAAATTAGGGAGATTTGCATCTAATTCGGGACATGATTCAGATGATGAATAAGAATCATCGAGTTCTTCAGTCTGTTGTTCGGGTAGAATATGAAATTCTGTTGGGGCAGTATCATAAATTGTAAGATTTGATTCGCAGTTAGAATCCTGTCTAACATCGGATACAGCACATATTCTTTTTATTTCTTTTTGAATCTCGTAATAATTTCTTTTACTCATTTTAAAAATCCACGTTTTATTATACCTTGCACGAAAATAGATATTTACACCACACTATTTTTTTTTACACTTTACCTTAAACCATATTTACAGAGATATATTTACACCAAAATAAATAAATTAATTAATTAAAATTATATACCTATAAAATTATAGCATAAATTTATTAAATTGAAGAAAATTGTTGAAATTTATTAAAAACTTAGAAACAAAACTAAAAATTTAAAAATGGCGTATATTTTCTTTTCACAGGATATCTACTTAATAGTCAGCACACTACTCGAACGATTAAGACGAAATGACCTATAATCTATATTGCAATATACAATACAAAAATCAATGCGCATGCGTATTGATTTTTGTATTTTATATGTTTTTATAGAGAAATAGTGTTCAATGTGTGTGTGTCATAGTAAAAATCGGCATCGTTTTCGTATCGAAAATATCTCGTTTTTTACGAATCGCATTTTTTGTTTAGAGGGTTAACACATTTTTTCTCATTCTTGTTCGCAACAAAAAAGAAGTTTCCTAAATATATTTGGCTTTCTATTTTAAAAAAAAATGTTATCGATTTAAAACTTAAAACTTAATATGTATATTTCAAATTAAATGTAAAATCCTAATAAAGAAACAAAGTGTTAGTGTAAATGTAATGTGTCATATGTTTAAGATTTATCTAATAAAAGTTTACCGCTGTAACATTGTTTCCCAAATTTTATTCAAATTTTGATCGAATGGAAAAATAAAACAAAGCTCTGCTGATAGTATAAAACAATAGAAATAGTATTCTATGCATGAATTACGGTTTGGCTGCTAAATGAAGGAATAGTTTGAATACATTATACACAATTCTACGCTGCTTCGCTCTACACTACACTGATCTACGCTTCTCTGCTCTGCATTACTCTACTATAAACTATAGCATATTAAAGCTATATTTGGTGACCCAGCGACTCAACGCAAACTATTGGATACGGAGTACAAGTATTTTTTAAAATATAATACAATTTTTCTTATTTCTTTATATAGTAAATTTAATTATAATATTTTTTTGATAATTTTTTTTTACTGTTCAATTTCAATACTTTATAAAAAATGTACATATTTGGGAAACTTCTTTCTTATTTCGGGGTTTTAGTTATCGCAATATTCGCCATTACTATTGCGACACAACACGGGGCTTTAATATCATCCGCCGAAATACTTTTCTCCCTAGTTACCGTCATGACTAGGTTTTTCTGCCACTCATTCGTGTTCCCAGCAGTTTCAGCAAGTCCACCAGAACCTGAGGAAACTGCTCAATCTTCCGGACCCCAAACTTTCTCATATACTGAAGACCAGCTTGAGGCACTGGTTGCCAAGCGGATCGATGCCGCTTTGGCACGATTGAACCATGGAGGTCCTACTTCAAATCCTCCACCACCTCTAACTTCCGCTCCGTCTTCCCTACCATCTCCAGCTACTTTTTCGGCAAATATGCCACAAAGTGACCAAGTAGCTATCGAAATTTCTCCTTTCTGGTCTGAAACACCAGACCTTTGGTTCATTATCCTAGAAGGTCAGTTCTTGTTGGGAAACATCAAGTACCAACAAACTAAGTATGGTCATCTACTTAGTATGATCACGCCCACACTGGCAAAATTAGTCAGTGATATCTTGGTAAAGCCTGACCAAGATTTTCCTTATGATAGGCTCAAAGAGGCTCTTCTAGCCCGCCTATCCAGCAGCACTTCAAACCGCATAAAAAAGGTTTTATGTGGTATGGACCTTGAGGATAAAAAGCCCTCACAGCTCTTACGGGATATGACTGCTGTATCCCGAAATACCTTTCAAGAGGAAACTCTTAAACTTATTTGGATGGAAAAACTTCCACCCACAGTTCGCGCTACTATCTCGGTTCTTAAAACCAGTTTGCAAGAAACTGCCGAGATAGCAGACAATGTTCTCACTTCCCTAAGGGGATCTCAACTCCAAGCGGTATCTAACCCTGCCGCTTCTTCTCTTCCTCCTTCTTCCTCAAGTGAAATCATGTCTCTTGAGGAAAAATTAAAAGAAGTGGAGGCACGAAACGTGCAACTCCTCCATGCCATCGAACAGCAAAATTGCTCCCAATCTTCCCATAATAATCGGAGTAGATCTAAGGATCGAAACGATATTCGCAACAGAAATTTGAATGGCTCTCCAACACGACCACGGTCCAAGTCACGAATTCAAATGTATGGTGGTATCTGCTACTACCATCATACTTTCCAGGGAGATGCAAACAAATGCGATCCAGAGTGCAAACAGTTCTCCAAGCACTCCGATTCCTCTGCCTCTATTTCTCCTTCAGAAAAACGCATAGACTCTTCACATGTGACGGCGTGTGATGACAATCACTCTCAACTCCGTCTTCTGGTCCTCGACATTTCTTCGCGTAAGAACTTCCTAATTGATACAGGTGCCGAAGTATCAGTTATTCCCGCTACTGTGGAGGAAAAACTTCACAGAAAATCAGACTTCTTTCTTTACGCCGCTAACGCAACTAAAGTTAGCACGTATGGTACACAAACTCTCAATCTAAACATTGGTCTCAGACGAGCGTTCTGTCAGACCTTTGTTGTCGCCGATGTTACCATACCGATTCTCGGAGCTGATTTTCTTAATAAATATGGCCTTTTAGTGGACATCAAAAATCGACGTCTTGTCGATCCACTAACCTCCTTATTCACTTTGGCTAAAATCTCCACTTCTCCTGCACCTTCTCTTACGCTGATCAACGATTCTGTCAATATCGAAATTATCGATATTCTCAAAAATTTCAAGGACTTAACGTCCAAAAATGATCTTACCAAACCAGTGAAACATAACGTAACTCACGTTATTGAAACACATAGTCCTCCCATTTCATGTAGGTATCGTCGACTTGCTCCAGACAAACTGGCCATCGCAAAGACGGAATTTGACATTATGTTATCCCAAGGAATTTGCCGACCGTCTAACAGTCCTTGGGCTTCTCCTTTCCATCTCGTTAAAAAGAAGAACGGCGAGTGGAGACCTTGCGGTGACTACCGTGCTCTGAATAATGTTTCTACTCCTGATAAATATCCGATTCCGCATATTCAGGATTTTTCGCATCAACTACATGGATGCAAAATTTTCTCCACTATTGACCTCGTCCGCGCATATCATCAAATTCCCATTGATGAGCGTGACATTGCAAAAACTGCAATTTCAACTCCGTTCGGACTCTTCGAATTCGTTCGAATGACTTTTGGATTGCGAAACGCAGCGCAATCTTTCCAGCGGTTTATGCACTCCCTTCTCCGAGACCTTAAATTTGTTTTCATCTACATAGATGACCTCCTTATTGCTTCTGAAACCTTTGAGGAACACCTCCAACATCTCAGGACTGTTTTCGAGCGTCTTTCTGACGCAGGTCTCATTATCAACGTTGATAAATGCAACTTTGCTAAAACCAACGTTGACTTTCTTGGACATTCCATTGATTCAACAGGAATCAAACCAACTGCTGAACGTGTCGATGCTATTACGCGTTACGAGCGACCTGAAACTATTATGCAACTCCGCCGTTTTCTTGGAATGATAAATTTCTACCGCCGATTCATTCCTCGCGCTGGTGGCAATCAAGCCATTCTTAACGATTTCCTTAAAGGTTCCAAAAAGAATGACAAACGTGTCATTCAATGGTCCGAAGACGCCATTCAAGCCTTCGATCTTTGCAAGCAGCAACTCAGTGAGGCAACAACGCTTTCTCACCCCTCACACTCTGCTCAACTTGCAGTTATGGTCGACGCTTCCGACAAGGCACTTGGCGCCGTTGTTCAACAAAAAATTGACGATTGTTGGACACCTCTCAGTTTCTTCTCTGTGCGACTCAATGAAACGCAACAGAAATACAGCGCTTATGATCGCGAACTCCTTGCAGCTTACTCTGCAATCAAACATTTTCGGTATCTCCTTGAAGGTAGAATCTTCACTCTCTTCACCGATCATAAGCCACTTGTCTACGCTTTGTCGCAGAACCCTGCTAAAGCTACTCCTCGGCAATTCCGCCATTTAGATTTCATCAGTCAATTCACGACTGATATTCGCCACATTTCTGGAATCGATAATGTAGTCGCCGACACACTTTCTCGTGTCGAGCAAATATCAATTCCAGAAAACATTAACTACGACGAAATTGCTGACGCTCAGTTCAACGATAACGAACTAAAGGAATTAGTGGACACTAGTCCCACACTTCAATTCCGATCCTTTCCTGTATCGTTTGGCAATGCTAGTGCCAAAACTATTTTATGTGATACCTCTACTGGTAATCCACGCCCCTTTATTCCAAAGCTATTTCGTCAATCTGTTTTCGATTGTCTTCACAACTTATCTCACCCAGGAGTCCACAGTTCTGCCAAACTACTTGCAGAAAAAGTCATTTGGCCATCAATTAAAAAAGATGTACGACAAATGGCACAGAACTGCCTGGCTTGCCAAAAGGCAAAAGTTTCTCGCCACACTCAATCTCCATTAGGTAATTATCCTCAAACTTCTCAGAGATTTTCCGAGATTCATATGGACATAATTGGTCCACTTCCTACCTCTGAGGACAAACGCTATTGTGCCACAATCATTGACAGATATACTCGCTGGCCTGAAGCCATTCCTATCTCGGATATCACAGCTGAAACAGTAGCATCAGCTCTCTACTCAAATTGGATTTCTCGCTTCGGAGTACCTTCAGTAATTGTCACTGATCAGGGCTCCCAATTTGAATCCAATCTCTTCAACGAGTTGTCAAAACTTGTCGGTTTCGAACGTAAACGCACTACAAGTTACAATCCGAAATGTAACGGTCTAATCGAACGTTGGCACCGAACTTTAAAATCTGCGATAATGGCCTACGACAGAACCGACTGGACAAGAATTTTACCGTCAATATTACTTGGTTTACGAACCACTTTCCGTGAAGATTTCCAATCTTCATCGGCTGAGCTCGTTTACGGTACTAACATACGTCTTCCTGGAGAATTTTTTAGCCAAAATTCTAACTCCACTCCACAATCTGATTTTGTTTCGCAATTGAAACAACATTTTGATCACCTTCGTCCTACCATTGCGTCAAGACACACTTCTCCTAAAGTTTTCATCTCCAAAAATCTCCAGTCTTGTTCGCATGTCTTCTTACGTACGGACTTAGTACGTAAATCATTACAACCGCCATACGAAGGTCCCTTCAAAGTCATCAGTCGCGATGATAAAAATTTCGTTATTGACCGTAAAGGTCAACACATTCGAGTTTCAATCGACAGATTAAAACCTTGCTTTAGGGAACAATCTGAAGATGATTTAACTCAAAACTCACCTACTTTGAGAACTGATCTCAGTCGCGCAGACGAAACTTCGTCTTCTACAGATATTGTCCATTCTACTCCTTCGGACACATTCCAGTCTTCTCCTTCTACCTCCACAGAAACAAAAAAACGCGACGCTAAGGCAGCTGTATCTACCAAAAGGGTTAGATTTGACCCCATTCCTCAACAACATATATTCCACCCTGCATCTACAATTACGCGAGCAGGCAGAACCACTCGTACCCCTACTCGCTTCCTTCGTGCTGTAGCACACTAATTTTCTATATCGTCTCATCTTCGATGATACTAGGGGGGGAGTGTTTGTGGCGAACTACCTTTAATAATATAATAAAGTGTTGGTTGCGATCAGCTTTAAATAATATTTGACAGTGTAGTAAAACGCCTAGCCAACGAGTTGACAGTTCCAATACAGTTAACACATTTTTTCTCATTCTTGTTCGCAACAAAAAAGAAGTTTCCTAAATATATTTGGCTTTCTATTTTAAAAAAAAATGTTATCGATTTAAAACTTAAAACTTAATATGTATATTTCAAATTAAATGTAAAATCCTAATAAAGAAACAAAGTGTTAGTGTAAATGTAATGTGTCATATGTTTAAGATTTATCTAATAAAAGTTTACCGCTGTAACATTGTTTCCCAAATTTTATTCAAATTTTGATCGAATGGAAAAATAAAACAAAGCTCTGCTGATAGTATAAAACAATAGAAATAGTATTCTATGCATGAATTACGGTTTGGCTGCTAAATGAAGGAATAGTTTGAATACATTATACACAATTCTACGCTGCTTCGCTCTACACTACACTGATCTACGCTTCTCTGCTCTGCATTACTCTACTATAAACTATAGCATATTAAAGCTATATTTGGTGACCCAGCGACTCAACGCAAACTATTGGATACGGAGTACAAGTATTTTTTAAAATATAATACAATTTTTCTTATTTCTTTATATAGTAAATTTAATTATAATATTTTTTTGATAATTTTTTTTTACTGTTCAATTTCAATACTTTATAAAAAATGTACATATTTGGGAAACTTCTTTCTTATTTCGGGGTTTTAGTTATCGCAATATTCGCCATTACTATTGCGACACAACACGGGGTTTTAATATCATCCGCCGAAATACTTTTCTCCCTAGTTACCGTCATGACTAGGTTTTTCTGCCACTCATTCGTGTTCCCAGCAGTTTCAGCAAGTCCACCAGAACCTGAGGAAACTGCTCAATCTTCCGGACCCCAAACTTTCTCATATACTGAAGACCAGCTTGAGGCACTGGTTGCCAAGCGGATCGATGCCGCTTTGGCACGATTGAACCATGGAGGTCCTACTTCAAATCCTCCACCACCTCTAACTTCCGCTCCGTCTTCCCTACCATCTCCAGCTACTTTTTCGGCAAATATGCCACAAAGTGACCAAGTAGCTATCGAAATTTCTTCTTTCTGGTCTGAAACACCAGACCTTTGGTTCATTATCCTAGAAGGTCAGTTCTTGTTGGGAAACATCAAGTACCAACAAACTAAGTATGGTCATCTACTTAGTATGATCACGCCCACACTGGCAAAATTAGTCAGTGATATCTTGGTAAAGCCTGACCAAGATTTTCCTTATGATAGGCTCAAAGAGGCTCTTCTAGCCCGCCTATCCAGCAGCACTTCAAAACGCATAAAAAAGGTTTTATGTGGTATGGACCTTGAGGATAAAAAGCCCTCACAGCTCTTACGGGATATGACTGCTGTATCCCGAAATACCTTTCAAGAGGAAACTCTTAAACTTATTTGGATGGAAAAACTTCCACCCACAGTTCGCGCTACTATCTCGGTTCTTAAAACCAGTTTGCAAGAAACTGCCGAGATAGCAGACAATGTTCTCACTTCCCTAAGGGGATCTCAACTCCAAGCGGTATCTAACCCTGCCGCTTCTTCTCTTCCTCCTTCTTCCTCAAGTGAAATCATGTCACTTGAGGAAAAATTAAAAGAAGTGGAGGCACGAAACGTGCAACTCCTCCATGCCATCGAACAGCAAAATTTCTCCCAATCTTCCCATAATAATCGGAGTAGATCTAAGGATCGAAACGATATTCGCAACAGAAATTTGAATGGCTCTCCAACACGACCACGGTCCAAGTCACGAATTCAAATGTATGGTGGTATCTGCTACTACCATCATACTTTCCAGGGAGATGCAAACAAATGCGATCCAGAGTGCAAACAGTTCTCCAAGCACTCCGATTCCTCTGCCTCTATTTCTCCTTCAGAAAAACGCATAGACTCTTCACATGTGACGGCGTGTGATGACAATCACTCTCAACTCCGTCTTCTGGTCCTCGACATTTCTTCGCGTAAGAACTTCCTAATTGATACAGGTGCCGAAGTATCAGTTATTCCCGCTACTGTGGAGGAAAAACTTCACAGAAAATCAGACTTCTTTCTTTACGCCGCTAACGCAACTAAAGTTAGCACGTATGGTACACAAACTCTCAATCTAAACATTGGTCTCAGACGAGCGTTCTGTCAGACCTTTGTTGTCGCCGATGTTACCATACCGATTCTCGGAGCTGATTTTCTTAATAAATATGGCCTTTTAGTGGACATCAAAAATCGACGTCTTGTCGATCCACTAACCTCCTTATTCACTTTGGCTAAAATCTCCACTTCTCCTGCACCTTCTCTTACGCTGATCAACGATTCTGTCAATATCGAAATTATCGATATTCTCAAAAATTTCAAGGACTTAACGTCCAAAAATGATCTTACCAAACCAGTGAAACATAACGTAACTCACGTTATTGAAACACATAGTCCTCCCATTTCATGTAGGTATCGTCGACTTGCTCCAGACAAACTGGCCATCGCAAAGACGGAATTTGACATTATGTTATCCCAAGGAATTTGCCGACCGTCTAACAGTCCTTGGGCTTCTCCTTTCCATCTCGTTAAAAAGAAGAACGGCGAGTGGAGACCTTGCGGTGACTACCGTGCTCTGAATAATGTTTCTACTCCTGATAAATATCCGATTCCGCATATTCAGGATTTTTCGCATCAACTACATGGATGCAAAATTTTCTCCACTATTGACCTCGTCCGCGCATATCATCAAATTCCCATTGATGAGCGTGACATTGCAAAAACTGCAATTTCAACTCCGTTCGGACTCTTCGAATTCGTTCGAATGACTTTTGGATTGCGAAACGCAGCGCAATCTTTCCAGCGGTTTATGCACTCCCTTCTCCGAGACCTTAAATTTGTTTTCATCTACATAGATGACCTCCTTATTGCTTCTGAAACCTTTGAGGAACACCTCCAACATCTCAGGACTCTTTTCGAGCGTCTTTCTGACGCAGGTCTCATTATCAACGTTGATAAATGCAACTTTGCTAAAACCAACGTTGACTTTCTTGGACATTCCATTGATTCAACAGGAATCAAACCAACTGCTGAACGTGTCGATGCTATTACGCGTTACGAGCGACCTGAAACTATTATGCAACTCCGCCGTTTTCTTGGAATGATAAATTTCTACCGCCGATTCATTCCTCGCGCTGGTGGCAATCAAGCCATTCTTAACGATTTCCTTAAAGGTTCCAAAAAGAATGACAAACGTGTCATTCAATGGTCCGAAGACGCCATTCAAGCCTTCGATCTTTGCAAGCAGCAACTCAGTGAGGCAACAACGCTTTCTCACCCCTCACACTCTGCTCAACTTGCAGTTATGGTCGACGCTTCCGACAAGGCACTTGGCGCCGTTGTTCAACAAAAAATTGACGATTGTTGGACACCTCTCAGTTTCTTCTCTGTGCGACTCAATGAAACGCAACAGAAATACAGCGCTTATGATCGCGAACTCCTTGCAGCTTACTCTGCAATCAAACATTTTCGGTATCTCCTTGAAGGTAGAATCTTCACTCTCTTCACCGATCATAAGCCACTTGTCTACGCTTTGTCGCAGAACCCTGCTAAAGCTACTCCTCGGCAATTCCGCCATTTAGATTTCATCAGTCAATTCACGACTGATATTCGCCACATTTCTGGAATCGATAATGTAGTCGCCGACACACTTTCTCGTGTCGAGCAAATATCAATTCCAGAAAACATTAACTACGACGAAATTGCTGACGCTCAGTTCAACGATAACGAACTAAAGGAATTAGTGGACACTAGTCCCACACTTCAATTCCGATCCTTTCCTGTATCGTTTGGCAATGCTAGTGCCAAAACTATTTTATGTGATACCTCTACTGGTAATCCACGCCCCTTTATTCCAAAGCTATTTCGTCAATCTGTTTTCGATTGTCTTCACAACTTATCTCACCCAGGAGTCCACAGTTCTGCCAAACTACTTGCAGAAAAAGTCATTTGGCCATCAATTAAAAAAGATGTACGACAAATGGCACAGAACTGCCTGGCTTGCCAAAAGGCAAAAGTTTCTCGCCACACTCAATCTCCATTAGGTAATTATCCTCAAACTTCTCAGAGATTTTCCGAGATTCATATGGACATAATTGGTCCACTTCCTACCTCTGAGGACAAACGCTATTGTGTCACAATCATTGACAGATATACTCGCTGGCCTGAAGCCATTCCTATCTCGGATATCACAGCTGAAACAGTAGCATCAGCTCTCTACTCAAATTGGATTTCTCGCTTCGGAGTACCTTCAGTAATTGTCACTGATCAGGGCTCCCAATTTGAATCCAATATCTTCAACGAGTTGTCAAAACTTGTCGGTTTCGAACGTAAACGCACTACAAGTTACAATCCGAAATGTAACGGTCTAATCGAACGTTGGCACCGAACTTTAAAATCTGCGATAATGGCCTACGACAGAACCGACTGGACAAGAATTTTACCGTCAATATTACTTGGTTTACGAACCACTTTCCGTGAAGATTTCCAATCTTCATCGGCTGAGCTCGTTTACGGTACTAACATACGTCTTCCTGGAGAATTTTTTAGCCAAAATTCTAACTCCACTCCACAATCTGATTTTGTTTCGCAATTGAAACAACATTTTGATCACCTTCGTCCTACCATTGCGTCAAGACACACTTCTCCTAAAGTTTTCATCTCCAAAAATCTCCAGTCTTGTTCGCATGTCTTCTTACGTACGGACTTAGTACGTAAATCATTACAACCGCCATACGAAGGTCCCTTCAAAGTCAACAGTCGCGATGATAAAAATTTCGTTATTGACCGTAAAGGTCAACACATTCGAGTTTCAATCGACAGATTAAAACCTTGCTTTAGGGAACAATCTGAAGATGATTTAACTCAAAACTCACCTACTTTGAGAACTGATCTCAGTCGCGCAGACGAAACTTCGTCTTCTACAGATATTGTCCATTCTACTCCTTCGGACACATTCCAGTCTTCTCCTTCTACCTCCACAGAAACAAAAAAACGCGACGCTAAGGCAGCTGTATCTACCAAAAGGGTTAGATTTGACCCCATTCCTCAACAACATATATTCCACCCTGCATCTACAATTACGCGAGCAGGCAGAACCACTCGTACCCCTACTCGCTTCCTTCGTGCTGTAGCACACTAATTTTCTATATCGTCTCATCTTCGATGATACTAGGGGGGGAGTGTTTGTGGCGAACTACCTTTAATAATATAATAAAGTGTTGGTTGCGATCAGCTTTAAATAATATTTGACAGTGTAGTAAAACGCCTAGCCAACGAGTTGACAGTTCCAATACAGTTAACACATTTTTTCTCATTCTTGTTCGCAACAAAAAAGAAGTTTCCTAAATATATTTGGCTTTCTATTTTAAAAAAAAATGTTATCGATTTAAAACTTAAAACTTAATATGTATATTTCAAATTAAATGTAAAATCCTAATAAAGAAACAAAGTGTTAGTGTAAATGTAATGTGTCATATGTTTAAGATTTATCTAATAAAAGTTTACCGCTGTAACATTGTTTCCCAAATTTTATTCAAATTTTGATCGAATGGAAAAATAAAACAAAGCTCTGCTGATAGTATAAAACAATAGAAATAGTATTCTATGCATGAATTACGGTTTGGCTGCTAAATGAAGGAATAGTTTGAATACATTATACACAATTCTACGCTGCTTCGCTCTACACTACACTGATCTACGCTTCTCTGCTCTGCATTACTCTACTATAAACTATAGCATATTAAAGCTATAGTACAAACTTGATGATAAATAATTCAAAAATGGCGAATTAAATATTAATTTGTATGTTGATGGTACAAACTTGATGACATTTAATTCAAAAAATGGCGAATTATTATTAACTTGTATATTTGCAGCACAAATTGATGATATTTAATTCAAAAAATGGCGAATTATTATGAACTTGTATGTTTGCAGCAATGCAGCACAAATTGATGATAAATAATTCAAGGATGGCGAATTATTATTAATTTGTATGTTGATGGTACAAACTTGATGATAAATAATTCAAAAATGGCGAATTAAATATTAATTTGTGTGTTTGCAGCAATGCAGCACAAATTGATGATAAATAATTCAGGGATGGCGAATTATTATTAATTTGTATGTTGATGGTACAAACTTGATGATAAATAATTCAAATAAATGGCGAATTATTATTAACTTGTATGTTTGCAGCAATGCAGCACAAATTGATGATAAATAATTCAAGGATGGCGAATTATTATTAATTTGTATGTTGATGGTACAAACTTGATGATAAATAATTCAAAAATGGCGAATTAAATATTAATTTGTGTGTTGATGGTAAAAATTTGATGACACTTAAAAATGGCGAGTAAATTGTTGCTTTATTGTACCAATTTGATGAGTAATTCCAGAAATTAATTTATATGTTGATTGAACAATTTGATAACTAATTCCAGATATTAATTCGTATGTTGATCGAACTATAAAATCCAAAATGGTAGATTAATTTATGTGTTGATAGTACAACCTTGATGACACTCAAAAATGGCGAGTAAATTGTATCTTTGTTGTACCAATTTGATGAATAATAATCAGCTGGATAATCGATGTGATTTTAACTGGATGATCCGGCTCGAAGGACCATTATGTTGGGGCACCACAGTGGCGCGTGTTGTTCCCAAGTTGATAATTCTTCTTATTTTCACTTATTAAAAAACTTTGTTTAGAAAATATTTGAATTCACAAAATTAAGTTATTTATTTCCTTTTTAATGTTATTTATTACAGAGTTGAAAATAGAATGAAAGAATAAAAGGAGAATTTTGACATTATAATCATTTTCATTTCGTTTCAATGGACGAAAATATTGCAATACTAATTTTTACAATTACATTTCAATGGTTATATCTATAATACATTACAATTTTTAATAGATGGCAGATTAATTGATAATCTATGGAGTAGTTACGAACAGGAGTAAAAAATGCTTATGTCACCGATCAGGGGGTAATATAAGGGATTGTATTTATTATGAAATTCTGATTCTAACGATACCCCACATGACATATTTTACTCATTTAATGTGTCAACCTCACCCACTGGGTTGGTTGGGGGGGTTGGTGCAAACCAACTTTTGAACTCAAGCGTTGCGCCGGTCTGAATAAAAGATAATAGTGCCATTAAATTTTTTTATCTCATCCCATTTATTTTATATAGATATTTATATGCTAAAATTTTAAGAGGGTGTAAAGGGGTGGGGGTGGGTCCTACCACCCCAATCTCATAAAGTTTTTGGGAGACGGGCAAGCCCGATCGATTGATACCAAATTTGTAAAAAAAAAATTTGAAAATTTCCGCGACTGCCCGATTCTTAAAAAAAACGATAGTTAAAATATTCAAATATAATATCACGAGTCGTCAAATAATAGTCGATTATTTTTCATAATCATTATTACGAATGTCATTTGAGGTCCCGAGTGCACGTAGCGCAAATTTTTAACCTCAAATGGCATGAGTGGTAATGTTGAAAAATAATCGACTAATAATTTGATGACGAGTTGTATTTAGCAGACAATTTAACGAACAGAAATAGTAACAGTATTTCATACAACATAATCCTTTGTTGTCAAACAAAATTAAATATTATTTCATCTTAGTAGGCGCATAAGGGTTATAAATTTGTAATTTATTTTTGACAAATAAACATAAACATGCAATCATTTATGAATGAAAACGGACATTTTTATTATTTGCAAATTGCATTTTTATATAATTTTGGATTATTGAATAATTTGTAGAAAAAATTTTATTTAGAAACTAATAATCTTTTAAACAAAATTACAAATAAAAAAAATTATCTCATTAATCAAAAAAAATTATCTCAATATCTCTAGTTTTAAATTAGTATATTAAGTAGGCCGAAAATAGTCACTATAATTCGCTGTTCTTTCCCACCAGAGAAAAATAATCGATATAATTCGTTTTGATTTGTTAAAAAATAGTAAATGAAGCGTTTTATTGGACCTTATCGAAACTTTATTTAGCGAGTTGAATTGTCATAAAATTAGAACAAACAAATAAATTATTGTATGAAGTTTATAGAGAAAATCATGGCATGTTTGGCATAATTTTCAAAATGTCTAGCGAGTTTAAAAAATTCAAAAATTGATTTATATTACAATAAAGTTGTGCAGTTGTGCGTAAAACGTTGTACATACACTCAGGCTGAAAGGAAGATGACGCCTTTGGTTCAATAAAAGCCCTCGCTTCGCGTCGGGCTTCAATATGAGCCGCTGGCGTAATCTTCTACTTTCAGCCCTCGATATGTAAATAACTATTACGCCCCAACATAATTTCTATTTTGCTTTGCCTTTTGTGTTTTTTATTTTATTTTATTTATTCAGTATTTGAGTTGTTATTCTTTTTGATTGTTTTATATAGTATTTTGCGAAATTCTTTATCTTATTATTTGTATGTAATCACTTTTTGTTGTGTTTTTTCGTTTAAGCTTCTTTTGCCTTGTCTTTGGTTTTTGTTCTTTCTACCTAACATTCCTTTGTTTTTCATTCTATCTTTTCTAGGGCCCTATTCCCGAACACATATTTGTCAATCGACAATATTGTCAATTTCCCCAAAATGCTCAACAACTTTGTTTAAAAAAGGCATTCTGTAACTCATATTTGTGTATCCTATACAAAAATCAATTATAACAAATTTTTATAAAATTATAACAGATTTTTGGTACTAGATTCGTACTTTTGACAGCTAACTTTTTTAATCTTAAAACATGCAAAATAAAATAAAAATATATTTAATAAATAAATATGTTTTAATGATATTTATATAAAAATATGATTATTTAATATTATTAAAGACTTAATTTTGCGTTATAAATTAATTTTTACGCCAATCGATGAAATTTGTATAAAAAAGTCAACACACAAAACATAAAGCAAAATTGTGATTTTGACAGTAACTATATTGTTTTTGTCAGATTCACAATGAATTTAAAATATTGTGATGACATTTATGTGTTCGGGAATAGGGCCCCTGATGTTCTTTCCTGTGCCTGTGCCTCTCTTCTTCAAGGTTTTCTCTCTGGTAAAATTGCAAATTTCTTTTGCAATTTTTACCAGAGTTTACTATTTTATGTTATTTGAGCACTTTCTCTCTTCTAAATAGTATTCACAAATTGAAATTTTTATATTTTTAATTTCGTTCTTAGTCGTAAGAGCAGACATTTTATTTTATTGATTTCACTCCTTTGGACTCGATTTTATTTTCTTTCATTCCATATGTATATCAAATTTGAAGCAAAAATTAAAGTAGTGGGTCTTTGGAAGAAAATATTTATTTCGATTTAGTATTTATTTTTTTATTTTCACTCCTGTATTTGTGAATATCATATTTTGTTTATGGTACTCGTTTTTAAAGAACGGAGTAAAGGAGCATTTCAAACTCTGATTTTTACTCTTCTTCTTGGTGTTTTACTTCTAGTTGATCCTCAAAATTTGTCTAACTCTGGTCTTTTTTCTCTTTTTCTGTTGTTTTTGGTTTCTCTGTGACTTAACTTTCATGCGTTTACAGTTGTGTTTTCTTTTTTTTCTGCACTATTCTTCCAGAATTTCTTTTGTTTTTTCTTCTTTACACTCTTGTATTTTTTTTTTGTGTTTGCCAATCAGCTCCCATTTACTTTTTATTTAATTTTTATTTTCCGTTTTCATTTTTATAAAATTATTTTTCTGCTATTTGCAATTTAAGTAATTGTATCAGTATTTTCTGCTATACCTGGTTCGTTTCTAGAATTTTTTCGTTAACTGTTTTCCTTTTCGTATCACACTTCTATGACTAGACTATTACACTTGACTATTACACTGATTTCTAGCAATTCTTATATTTTTGAATCCTATAAAACCATTATCAGCTCCGTTCATTCCTAATTTATTTCCAATCTCACCGATATCACGTAATATAACTGAGCCATAACAACACAATAATTAGCAGTATGTCAAATTCCTCCTGGCCACCGTTTATACGAGGTTAATGTTGGACTGTTTAAAACAAACTCTTGAGTTTTAGGATCATAAATTGCTGTCGTTTCAAGACCTCAAGCATATGTTCCATGCCCCAATTCAGTTTGTGCAAATGCTCCTATTATTTCTCCCTTCCATGCACGCCTAACCCACAGAGCTTTTTGCTCTTCTGTAGCTTGACTAAAAAGCATTGGTAAAAACATTAAGAAATGGACATTGGGCCTTCCAACCTCATATAATCCACTTTCCAGGACACCTTCCGGAAAGGAGCTGCAAAAGTTAAAACAAAATGATTGTTTTTGATTTTGAATATAAAATCAATAAAACATACAAATAGCTTTCTGTTCCTACTTCCTCAAAATTCTGTAGTTGTCGTACTTTATTTAAAACATTGACAGTTTGTTTAACATTCTTTTCATATACTTCTTTGTGGGATAAAAATGAATTTGGTATGGCATTTTTATAATTTTTTTTTTATTAATTAGTTAGACATGTTTAGCAAATGTTCACTAAATATGAAATATTCATTATTCAGACTCTTTGAATATCCGAAGATACCATGTCAACTATAAAGGAAGTAGATGAGGAAAATGGAAGGAATGGGGATATACGGATAACTATACTAATTGTTTTAAATGACAATGGACATTTTCTTTAAATGCCTGAGGGGAAAATTCATCGGGAAATACAGAGGAGGGTATTGAGTTCCACAATTTGGCCACTGTATTAAAATAGTCGTTCTGGAAGGACACAGTTCTACAACGAGATATTTGTACAACAAATGGATGGGATAGCTCGGCAGCTCTTATTTGTCGATTGTACTGCGCACACGATGGAAGGATATTTTGAATTTCCTTAGAGGAGAATTCGCTAAAGTTATATTTATAGTAGATTGACAATTCAGCCACATTTCTTCTGTGCTGGAGTGAATCAAGCTGGTCCGTTAGTTCGGTATTACCAATCAACCGTATTGCTTTTCTCTGTACAGAGTCTAGACATTTTATTGTTGACTGACAAGCACCTCCCCAAACATGACAGCAGTATTCCATACATGGACGAGTAAAGGACGGGAAAATTAGCAAAATTTGATCGGGATTGAAATACTTTTTACATCGACTCACGAATCCTAATTTTTGCATTGCAGAAAGACGGCATAGTTTCGTTTTGGTTAGATTAAATGAAACAAGATTACGATCACCCCAATCCATTATACGCTCCAGGTCTTTGTAGATAGAATTAATTAGTAGCTCTCTATCAGAGGTAACTGCAGTATGAAATCGAAATCTGGATGCCGATTATGGAATGCGATTTAAGCAAAATCGGATCGCTTTCGATAAATATTGTGTACGTACATGAGAAAATATTGCAATGTATTAGTAATCGCAATGAAATAAAAATAGACCATTTTTTGTGGATATTATTATGTGGGCATCAATAAGCGATTTTGTGCTGTCAAATAAACATTACCTTTCGAGTTAATGTTTTCAAAAATTTTAAGTGAACATATATTATAATGGTAAGTATTTGTTTAAATTTAGGGATTTAGTTCGTGTTTTAGTTAGTTTTAAACGTATTAAATATACTGATACAAAACCGTTTTAAAAGATATATTGTTAGTGTTGTGTTTTAACTTTTAAGAGTTTTTGAAATATTTACGATTTAGTCTAACGGCTTTTAATTCACAACTCAAATTTTGTTTATAGGCCAGTAATAATAGGAGAAAAAATTAGAAAAAAAAAAATAATTCGTTACAGCAAACTGACAGTGGGATATTGTAAAACACGATATTGTAAAAGAGGGAAACATAAATCGAACCAGCAGCTGCTATCCGGGGGAGAATGGGGAGGGTTTTTAGGGGTTGAAAAGGGTTTTTCATGATTTCTGGCTAAACCGTGCATCCTATCAAAAAGAGTTATATGTAAAAGTTGTAGGGAATAAAAAGATCTACACTTTTTGTACGGACCATTTTTACCCTCACCTCAATATTTTTCGAAAAAAATGCGAAAAACCGATTTTTTTCTTTTTTCTTGTTTTCTTTTACAAAAAAAATTTTATGAAGTTCAAATTTTGGAAAAAGATACCTCCATTTATTGGAAAAAGGCAGCAATTTTTTCGGAGGGAAATATTTAGACGTTGTTGTTAAAATTAATTTTTTTGAAAAAAAAACCAAATTTTTAACTGCGATTCCTCTTAAAACTACGCCTCCTAAAGAGTTCAGTTTTGACTCATTTACTCGTTCTTACGTCTATTTTTGATAAGTGGTAAAAAAATGGTACACTGTTATGGAAAAAAAGGCGGGAAAATTGAAAAAACCGAGAAAATCGCTTTTTTTTCGTGGTAATTTGCATATTTATCGTTGAATAATCGTTATTAATTAATAAAATCATTTAAATTTTTTATGATAAACGTAAACGACGATCATTTGGAAATAAATTAATGAATAATTATATGCTTTCGTTACTTTTAGTTTATTTAGGTAACAAAAAAGTAAATTTTATTCTTCAAACGTGGCGATCTCAAAAAGTACATTTTAGTTTTCTTTCATGTTTTTTATATTTTACAGATTTGTTATTTACTTAAAACATACTAAACCTATAAGGACAATTGTTATTTTTTGTTTTTGAGAAAAATACATTTGAATATAGGTTGATTTTTTTTGTACTTTGTGCCATACACTAAACCCAAGTTTACTGATTCTATTAAACTTATTTTGGGTTTAGAAGGTACTAAATAAGCTTTTTTTGGGTTTTCTGAAGGTTTAATATTTTACCCAAAACATACTCAAATTACAGACAGACGTTTTGTTCGACGATAAAAACCATTTCGAATATTTGTTAGCAAAAATATGCCAGTTGCAGATTTTGCTGAAATTCATCAAATAGATAGTGAATTTTCCTTTCAATTACAATAAAAAATTCATATTAAATTAAAATATATCATATATTAATTATCATATATTATAAACTAAAATAAGAATTAAATATTTTAGAAAAATGAAAATTCTGCCAATCCCATGTATCTTCGAATTCAAATTGCTCAAGAACGGCTTTACCAATTTTATCAAACTTTTTTTTTTTTGTAGGTGATTAGTTAATCGTTTGAAAAAGAAAATAATTAATTGTTTTTGTAATTAATTTTTAAATTAAAACATTAAAAAACTTTGTTAAAGTTGGCGCTTGGGTTGAAGATCAATTGAAATTTAATTTATTTTTTTTTGTAAAAACAGTTCTATCCTTACTCTAAAATATTACAAATTTACAAGGAGGCTAATATTCGTGTTCTTGAGATATTTAATTTTTAAGATTTTTAGTACGACTGAAATTCTAATTGTTGATTATTTCTTCGAACAATTTTTACCAAGTTCGAAAACGAAAGCATCTAATTATTCATAAATGTATTTTCGAATGATCGTTGTTTACGTAATAATAAAAAAAAAAATATGATTTTATTAATTAGTAACAATTATTCAACGATAAATATGCAAATTATTTAATATTATTATTATTAAATTATAATTTTTTCGGTTTTTTCAATTTTCCCGCCTTTTTGTCCATAGATTTATACTTTTTTTACCATTTATCAAAAATAGACGTAAGAACGAGTAAATGAGTCAAAACTGAACTCTTTAAGAGGCGTAGTTTTAAGAGGAATCGCAGTTAAAAATTTGGTTTTTTTTTTCAAAAAAATTAATTTTAACAACAACGTCTAAATATTTCCCTCCGAAAAAATTGCTGCCTTTTTCCAATAAATGGAGGTATCTTTTTCCAAAATTTGAACTTCATAAAATTTTTTTTGTAAAAGAAAACAAGAAAAAAGAAAAAAATCGGTTTTTCGCATTTTTTTCGAAAAATGTTGAGGTGAGGGTAAAAATGGTCCGTACAAAAAGTGTAGATCTTTTTATTCCCTACAACATTTCATTCCCTACATATAACTCTTTTTGATAGGATGCACGGTTTAGCCAGAAATCATGAAAAACCCTTTTCAACCCCTAAAAACCCTCCCCATTCTCCCCCGGATAGCAGCTGCTGGTTCGATTTATGTTTCCCTCTTTTACAATATCGTGTTTTACAATATCCCGCTGTCAGTTTGCTGTAACGAATTTTTTTGTTGTTAAAATACTATTTTTCCTGGCCTATTAATAAATAAGTTAAAAATAGTTATTGTTTAAGAGGAGAATCAATATTGTTACGTTTTTCCAAACTTCCTTCGAATTGGCCTTACTCTCAATTCGATAAACGCAATTCCCAATCTCTTCCTGAGTTCGATCACTGATTAGTAAGCACAAACACCAGGTTTTATTAAGTATTCAACTCCTTAATTGTTCCACAACAACAGGAAACAACAATATTCCTAACTAGAATATTCTTTTAACAGCTTCAGAAACTCCAACGGTTTATTGTAGAAATTTCCAGTAACTCAACGTTCAAAATAATACACAAAATATTTCTACTCAATAAAACTTAAAACTTTATTCACAAATTTAAAGATCACTTTTATAATTTTAACTTCACTATCGCAGGTTTAAAATAAACTAATTCTACATTTAATTTCACTTTACTGTCGCAGGTCTAAAATAAACTAATAGAAAACTACAAAAGGTATTTTTCTTATATACCTTCTGCAATACTTCTAGATAATTCGACATCACTTTCCAGAAACCTTGAGAAAACATTAGAATACTCGATAATTTTACGTTATGTTGATTTGATTCATAAAATCGTTTATGTTGACCCTATTTCTAAGAAGAGACAACAACAACAATATTCATTTCATTATCTTGTTTGTTGATTTTATTTTCCTGGAAGTGACCGTAATCGTTTAGATCTTTCTGTAATCGTCTAGATTTTTCTGCACTCCTAACATTACCCTCCACTTAAGCCTGTTCGTCCCGAACAGGATCTAGCTCTCTCCTCCAATTATTGAATCCAAAAACATTTTTTTTTTCTTTTCCTATTTCCCAGGCTGTTTAGAATTACTTCCGGTTCCTTTCTAAGTACTGGGCCATTACTTTGTTTTATGTCAGCCCACCGTGATGAGTAGGGATTCTCGTTATTTCTAAAGTCCTCCTCATCTTTTCCCTTTGAGTGTTTCACATTGCCATGTCTCGGAACCATTCTCATTTTCAGCTGCGATTCGTCGCTGTTTGCAGCTATTTGAACCACCTCTTTTAGATCGCTCACTTCGTACTGGACCTGAGCTTGTTTCGTTTTTAACTTTCGGCGTTTGTTCAAACGTCTGCGTCGGTTGACGTTTCTTTCCGTCATCTGTTTGGATGATGGTTCTGGATTTTCATCTGCACTGCATAGTTTCTCATCGCTGCCAATATCTGTTGACTCTGCCTTATCCACAAGTAGTGGCATCTGAACATTATTAACCTTTAGGATCCCACATCCAAAATCGAAGACTAATCCCTTCGCCTTCATGAAGTCCATCCCTAAAATAACTTCATCCATAATGTCTGCCACTAGTACCTCTTGTTGATAGCAGTTATTTCCCAATTTTATTTCAGCGATTCTTTTACCTTCTATTTCAGCGCATTCTCCAGTTACTGTTTGGAGTTTCAATCCATCTGATGGTTCCAAAACACCGTCAATTAAACCTTTGCGAACGAATGTTCGAGCTGAACCTGTATCCAGTGTCATGAAGCAACTTTTACCTTCAAGTTGTCCGTTGATACCCAAGCTTTCACCATTTACCGCAATTCTTGAAATTGGAATGTAGGCTGCACTCTCCTCACTTTTTGGCTTTATAGTTGCACCGCCAACAGGCTTCCGTTGAATAGGAGACGAAGATCTATCATGCTTCCTGTTCCAGCAGTCCTGTGAGATATGGCCCGATTTCCTACATATCCAGCACAGGAGTTTTCTACTGCTGTTCCTGAACCCTAAGTGCTCCATTTCTTCGGCTCCTCTGTTCTTCACAGAAGACGACAATCTGTCTGCTTCCCCGTTTTGCTTGCACTCCCGTGCCATGTGACCCTCTTCATCACATACCCAGCATCTGATGTCGCTTCTATCTCTGTGTGCCAAAACTTCCCCTTTGATGTTCCCCTCTACATTCCTTTTTCTGCATCCACCAGATAGCATACACAACCTCTGTACCATCTCATATTGCATTGCGTATGCGACAGTTTCATGGAAAGTCGCCTTAGGTGTAGTCATTACTTTGATCCTGGTTTCTGGATCTCGGATACCATCTGTGAAAGCCTCGATCTTCGTTTTCTCCATAAAATACGGTGGAATGTTCGAGTGTGCCAAATGTACAAGCCTCTCCACTGCCGAGGAATAGTCCTGCAAGCTTTCTCCGTTGCGTTGCAAGCGACCTTTTAACTCGATTCTGTATAACTCCTTTTTATGGTCGCTGCCATATTTACATTCCAACGCATTCATCACCTCAGCATAACTTTTCCGGTCATTTTCTGGTACTGCCTGTAATGCTTCAGCTGCTTTCCCTTTAAGTGCAACTATCAATGCAGCAAGACGATTTTCGGTGTTCCAAACATTTTGATCTGCTGCGGTCTCGAACTGGAACTTGAAGATGCCGAAAGATGTGGTACCGTCATACGATGGTGGTTTCAATTTAATATTTGCTATCTGTTGTACCACCTGTGAAGTAACTTTAGCTGTTTCAACATCCTGCAACCTCTTCTCAAAATCGTCAACTTTAGTTACAACTTTATTCAAGTCACGCTCAAATTCTTCAATTTCGTTTTGAATTTTCTCGACTTTTACATCAAATGCCGTTGACATTTGTAGAAGCTTCTCGTCTAAGTGTTGATTTATGCTAATATTCAACTCATTTATTTGCTGGTTCATCTCATCTTTATTTGCAGCAAGTGTTGCAGTAATCTCTTCTTTGGTAGCAGCCATTTGTTGATTGATGTTGCAGCTGATTTCTTCCTTATTTGCAGCCATATTATTGTTGACTTTCTCCAACTGTTGATTCATGTTGGCATTTACGGCATCCAGTTGCTGATTCATTTCTTGTTTATTGGCAACCATATTAGCGTTTACGGCAGCCAATTGCTGATTCTGTTGACTGATGTTCAAACTCATCTGTTGCATCATAGTCATTAACTGTGTAAAATCACAATTTCCAGATGGCAATGAAGTTGTTGTTTCTGCAACAAAACTTTTCTCCTCATCAACTGAATCAGTATTTGTTGTAACAATTCCAAACTGGTAACTTTCCACGTCCATTCCATTGGCTTCCATACCTTGTCGAAGCCGTAGCATTAATTCAGTTTTGTTTCCACTTGTTGACAATCCACGTTGTTCTAGTTCTTTCTTTAACTCAAGAACCTTCAAATCACTTAATAAAACCATTATTACCAGCTAACTAATCCGCCGATGTCACCAATGTTACGTTTTTCCAAACTTCCTTCGAATTGGCCTTACTCTCAATTCGATAAACGCAATTCCCAATCTCTTCCTGAGTTCGATCACTGATTAGTAAGCACAAACACCAGGTTTTATTAAGTATTCAACTCCTTAATTGTTCCACAACAACAGGAAACAACAATATTCCTAACTAGAATATTCTTTTAACAGCTTCAGAAACTCCAACGGTTTATTGTAGAAATTTCCAGTAACTCAACGTTCAAAATAATACACAAAATATTTCTACTCAATAAAACTTAAAACTTTATTCACAAATTTAAAGATCACTTTTATAATTTTAACTTCACTATCGCAGGTTTAAAATAAACTAATTCTACATTTAATTTCACTTTACTGTCGCAGGTCTAAAATAAACTAATAGAAAACTACAAAAGGTATTTTTCTTATATACCTTCTGCAATACTTCTAGATAATTCGACATCACTTTCCAGAAACCTTGAGAAAACATTAGAATACTCGATAATTTTACGTTATGTTGATTTGATTCATAAAATCGTTTATGTTGACCCTATTTCTAAGAAGAGACAACAACAACAATATTCATTTCATTATCTTGTTTGTTGATTTTATTTTCCTGGAAGTGACCGTAATCGTTTAGATCTTTCTGTAATCGTCTAGATTTTTCTGCACTCGTAACAATATATAAGTTATTGTTTTCGGCATATGATGTTTGTTTTTGATTTGGATTATTTGGTAAACTTAATTGGATTCTAATTAGTAAACTGTTACTCTGCGAAATATTTCTATAAGATCCAAAAAAAAATCCTTAAAAGTCAATTGTTACTATTTTATAATAAAATAATGAAATTACAAAATTATGAAACATTGTGTAAAAAACAGGAGGAATATTAACCCTATTATTTTGTTATGTTTGAGTTGTTTTAATATTAATAACGAATTATCAAAAATTGTAATTTTAAATTTTTTTATTATAAATGATTTAATTTCTTCTTAAGTAATTTGTCTGTTTATTTCTATTTATTTGTGGTTCTCGAGATGGGGGTACTTTTTATACTACGGCTTTCATGTATATAGTCAATATAATGTATATAGAGAACAACTTGATGAATTTAAAAAAATATTATCTCGTTTTAAAGTAAAGAGTGAGTAGCTTTAAATAAAAATTGGCTTTTGGCAATGTTTTTTTTGGAAATTATAGATATTTTTTACATATTTTTGTCTATAAATAAAAAGTAACATTCTTCTAAAAAATTTCTATATTTCTTTTATTACCATAAAAGCCGCCAAAATCCAAGCGGTTGATATTATGTAGAAAAAAAAATGATTTTATAAAATTATATAAGGAAAAAATATAAATCAATGGAAATATTAATCTTTGAAGCCTTACTATATTTTTAATTTACTTTAATGTATTATTCAAAACTGAAACTTTAATTATTTTTACAGAAAATAGCTCATTTTTAGGGTTCCGTTTTTTGTACGGAACATTCTTGGTGAGACTTTAATGTGTTTTTGTATTAAAACCGATTATTTCATAAATTGTAAATCCTATGGACCTGCAATTAAAGATGCGTATAAAACTAGCCTGTTACCTAAAGATGACCGATATAGAAAAAGTCCAAGCGGCACGTATATCCGCTAGAAATAGGTAGATGTCGGGACCAGACAGCTTTGTGTACAAATAGAATTGGATGTGTCAGATTAGTTTAAATAAAAAATTTAAGTAGAATAGTCCAAGTCCAGAATAATCCAAAAAATTTATCAAACCAAACTAAATACATTAACGGAAACTACTTTATCAATGCGATTTCGGAACAGTTTTATTTAATTTGGTTAAAACTACTTTTAATAACATATTAAATCCACCAAAGAGCAAATAAACGTTCTGACAACGTCACACCTACTACACCACCACACATAATTTATAATCTAAAATTGTCAAACAACTTTTACACCTCAAATAATTCAAATATCTACAATTTAGGAAGACTTTTGTAAATGTGTAATCAATGTGCATATAAGAAAATATTCCTTAATTTAAAACAATAATGACTCAGCTTTGTTTTAATTTTTTTCGAAAAAAACTAAAAACTGAAGAAAAAAAAACAAAAGAAAATTTTTTCAATATTTTTTCTATGGGATATTTTTATATTTTTATGGAAGTTGTTGTTGTAATTGAATGGCATGCATTAGGTTTAATGCTAATTACATTGAGACCTCTTGGGTTAGAAAACTGAAAATCTCTGAGGTTTTAGTTGAAAAGTTTATCTAAAAGTTAATATGAGTTTAAATAACATTAACTCAAAAATGAGGAAGGCATGGCCGTTTGCGTTTGTTTTCGTTCTAACAGCCTTGGTGTCTCAACTTCTATACTTGAACTATTTTTTTTTTAATTTTGAAAAAATTTATGTTCTAGTTAACGTATGGGTACATATTCAAAAGTGAGATTGGCCATTTTCATCCAAATCAAGGACAACAAAGTTTATTAAATTTTTAAAACAGCTGATTTTTCAGGAACCTGGAACGCCAAGGTTGTCATTTGAAAAAAAATGATAGAAATATGTTCAAATATTCAATATTGATAAATTTTATTGAAATATTATGATTCAAACGGAAGTTATAACGCCCTAGATTTTTCGACATTTTTGGCTCTAGCCACTTAACCTGTACCCGGATATAGCCAGTTCGCGAACTTGTCCAAAAAATTTTTTGCCGCAACGTATACAGAAAAAATTTTTGGTGTAGGTCAAGAAATGCGAACGTGAGAGTGCCGGTAAATTCCGTTATAGCTCATATCGTTATACATATATGTATATATATATATATATATATATATATATATATATATATACATTTTTTTTTTTTGTTTTTCCGTCTCCGCTTATCATTCATAGTCGTTTGGCACCAACATTTTTCCGAAATTCCGAGATGAAGCCCATTGCAAAGGTGGATTTTTTAATGAAATCTACCTAAAAAGTTGTTTACGTTTCTTTTACGGGACTGCGATGTAAGGCATTTAAGAAAATACTTGTTTTTACCGAGTCAAATAGGGTATCATATGAAAGGGCTTGAATTCAGTATACCTTAAAAATATAATTTAGAATTTAATCAAGAATTAAATCACTACACTATTTATGGAATAAAAATAATAATAGCGTTTTTTCGTTTTTTTTTCCGAACCTAACTAATAAAAAAACTTCAACAGTTTTTGGAAATATAAAAAAATGTTAACTTTTGAATGAAATATATAGCGAAGTTTAAAATACTCATAATCGTATTTATTAAGGGGGTGCGAATGAGAAGGGGGAAAAACCCACCGTTTAAAGTCGTGTGAGATGTCATATGATAGAGCACTTAATTTAAGAAACGTTGTATTTTTTACAGAATTTTGCGATGCACAGATTTTGAATTATTGTCAAAAAAGTGCAACAAAAAGTCGGTCCCTCCCCTTGGGTTTCGAGCTC
Organism: Diogma glabrata; assembly: GCA_963693315.1. Classification (NCBI taxonomy): domain Eukaryota; kingdom Metazoa; phylum Arthropoda; class Insecta; order Diptera; family Cylindrotomidae; genus Diogma; species Diogma glabrata. Next base: position 76,469 of record CAVNZG010000970.1, read on the forward strand.
AATAGACAGAAAAATTCGCAAAATTTCCCGAGAAAGGAATTTTGATAAACTCTGAACGAAAACTATAGCTAAGTTTCACATAAATATTTTTCTCAATTTTGAAGGGGTGAGAGTGAGGAAGGTTGAAAAAAAAAACTTGTTTGACCGAAGTGAGTCATACGGAATGTAATGCCGTGTACAACTCTAACCGCTTTCAACTTCATCTTCCTCTCCATCTTATAAACCCAAGAAATGGAAAATAACGAAATACGCTTTTAAAATTTCAGCATCATTCGCAACTGTGACCGCACCATCTTCAGCAAGTGGTACCATAGTACCATGAAAAACATAAACTTTTAATCCACACACTGCTTCAACACAAAATTTAACATAGTATATTTCTATACCAAACACGTCCTTTCCTTGTGTGATACAAAATACATACCACAAAACAGCCATTAGTTCACCCCAGTTCTACAAAATAATAACTCTCCAAACAAAATCAATAAGATCTTCAATAAACACCAAGCCCTTTCTTCATCCCCTGTGCTCCCACTTACTCCATTAGTCGACCCTGTTTACATTTCTTTTTCTCATATCGACGGTTTTAAAAACCTTACTAATTTTTTCAAAAAAAAATTTCCTGAAGTCCGTCTAGCCCTTTTCTACCCTACTTCTCTAAACTCCTTTGTATTCTCCAGTGTAAAAGACCGACTTCCTACCATGGCTCAATTCAACGTTATTGAACTACTAAACAGCGTTGATTTAGACTCTGTTTGTATTGCTCAAACTAAACAACAACTTAAAACTAGGATACAATAGAATATCTCAGTATTTAAACACTCTGCTGAATCAAACAACGCTTTGATTGAGCATTTAAGTCCTTTGACTTTCAACATACCAAAATCCTATCCTCACAATCAATCTGCACCTTTTTGGAATCCTGTTACATAGCCCTTTTAAAACCCAAATCCATCAACTTGATGGCAGACTTCACCTACCTCAATTAAAACTATCAATTATAAAATCATCCCAAGATCTCTCCCATACCACAATGGCATCCACTTCCCCATTCTTTTTACCTAACAAGTATCTTTTGCATAAAACCGCCGCATATGTGTTTCCCCTCTTTAGGATTTTTCCAAAATTTTTTTGCCATCTTTGTCGCCCCAACTTTTTCCCGTTTCAACCTTTGAATTGTTTCTGAAAAACAAAACATAAATTTTCTTATTCATTTCCGCCGTATATCATATACCATAAGGTTCGTGTTATTGTTTATGTTGTTTTTAGTCCAATTTTTACTTTTCATTACCATATTATGATAATTTTTTTATGTTAGAATTTCAATTATTTATTAAGCTACTATTGTGAGTGTTTTTAACCACATTTTTAAACCTGTTTTTCGTGATACGTCGCCTTAAAGCACACCCTCGCTTTCAAAACTTCGGCAGCACAAACAACATAAAAATCAACTTTCTACAATGCTCCATCTTGCAAAAATAATTCGATTTCTAAATATTTTTATATTAAAACTTGTCTAATTTTGTAAAAAAATCCATGTTAAACAAATAATAATATGTAATAATAAAATGTAAATTCAAAATATATCTGTGTAAAAGATTCAATTTGATATGTAATTATATATACTAGGAATCGCCCAATTGCTGAAATTCGGACATTGTAAATAGACCTCCCAACATAATAACTACAACTTAATATTTCAGTCTTCAGAGTTAGATTCAATATATTTTGAATTGTGGAACAAATAACTCGATAGAAAACAAAATAATCGATCAAAAACTCAAAACAACGCACCTTGACATTTTCCCCAGATATATAATTACTAGGGCAACCAAAAATATGCACTAGCATGTTTTTTTAACAGCACTTAATTAAACAATGATTAAGCTTGAAATTTGTTTCAGGTAAAACTAAGACTTTTAGGCCCTACTTGTTAGAGCATATTTTTGCATATTTTACTCTAAAATGCATATAAATGCATATTTCACCAAAAGTGCATATTTTTGCATATTTTGCAAAATCATGAGTTTTTTTAGCTTTAATACATATTTTTAGGGAATATTATTCAATATTTCACCAAAAGTCCGTATTTTTGCATATTTTTAAATAATTACCATTTTTTTCTAGGTTGATGGTGACAATATGCACAAAAATATGAGCATCTAAAAATTGGGCACATTTTACCATCGCGGCATAAGGCATTAATATTTAGGGTCCTGTCTTTTGAAAATGGAACACTAGTGCCAAGATTTTAGTGTTAACTGGACCTTTACAATGGGTTTTCTGAGCATCTATAGGTCCTATCAACCTAAGGTCCTAGTTTTGTTTTGTCCTATTTTAACCAGCTTAGTAATCGTATAAAAAATCTTACCGCTTATTATGGCATTCAGATAGGTGTCATATAAGAGGTTGAGCTTTTTGGCTGTTGACACATTCCCGAAAATGTTTGTGTTGGGTTGTATGCGTCACATCCCCTTAACTTAAAGTTAGAAAGCATAGAATTTGGTAAATTCCAAAATTTGTAGAAAATTTAAGCAATATACTAGCAATCTCATCTATAAAAAACATAGTAACCTCCTAGAAATTGGGACTAGAACTCTGTGTTTTGAGGGACAAGGGGTGGGAACCGGTCGAGTGGAATGTCATGTAGAAGGTTGATTTTTTTTTAAGGAAGATTACAATTCTTTTATGTAATTTGAATTACCCTTGGTTTCGTATATATCTGAAAATGCGTTATTTTTATTCTGTACCAGATTTAACTCAGAACGTATAATTCACCAACAATTACATAAAATTCACGCTAAAAGTAAATTGAATTTCAGAACGAAAACCACCTCTCTGCAGTTTGTTGCTCTGTGTTTTGATGTGCTATAGGCTGCGAATGGAAAACGAAATTTTCGTTGACTCGTTTAAGTGTCAAGAATAGTTTAATATTTTAAAGATTTCAATTTGTGCAAAGTATTCCATTTGAAAGCATTCCATTTGTATGCTGTACGGACAAAGAAATCTCTCTGCATTCTTTCGCTGTGACAGTGAGTGATCTCTACAGTTTAACTGTTTGGAATTTTTGTGAGCAATTATGATCTCGAGTAACTTAGGAAATAATTTGAAGTTTTTCAATTCAAATGTGTGTTTGAATTTATTTCAGAGAAAACGCGGTTTTTATCTTTTGCGGATTTCGGTTGTGATTCGAACTCTTAACCTTAGTCATACCAATGAGTTCAGATCCTTTAGCAGTCGCGCTATCCACAAATGAATGATATTTCGAAGTTGAATCTTCAAGAATTACACTATTTACTCAAGTTGATTTCTCAACTGATATTAGACTCTTATCATTGAAAATATGTTTTTTTTTATGTAGCAAATTTTTTAAATTTTCTTTGATTCCATGCAAACATTTTGATGAAACTTACGGCAAATTATATGAATACTATGGTTTTGCGAAAAAATTGGAGCAGTCCATTTATATGCAGTTCGGGCAGAGAAGCATTTGGGGCCAAAGGGGTATTCGGGGCCATAAGCAACAGTGTGAAGATGTTGTAGGAAATCAAGATTTGATCCTTACTTTTCGTCATCTATACAATTCGTATAGTATGTTTTTTAACGGACTCATAAAGAGCCAGGCAGGAGTGTACCAAACTTGACAACTTTTATTTTTTTCACATCTATTGAGGAGATTAATTTTTTAAGAAGCGCTTTTTTTCACCTTTTGAGGTCGTTACAGAGTAATTGATTGGAAATTGTGACTCCCAATAAACAAATGCTTACACATAATAATTGAACCATCGTTGTTGAGCCTTCGTTCTGCAAACAATCAGTAACTATGTTTGGGTGGAGTTAAAATTGACCAAATTGTGGTCACTACATTTTTTAGGTTCTCGTTTTATTTACGACATACATTTACCCATTTATTTGTTCATGCATTTACCCTTTGAAAATAGGAGAAAAATGGCCTATGCAGTATACTATTGTCTGCAAAACTATTTATTGGTTTACTGCTGATTTTCAACAGTTCGTTGATATAAATTAAAAATAGAGTGATAGACAAAATTGTACCTTGGGCTATTGGTGTATAATTTGAAATATCACATTCCATTCCTTTTTTGATTACGAGCTGGACATTGACCAACTTTCAATTGACCAATAGCATGAAAGAAAAATATCATATTTATAAAATTTGTGGAAGATTTTAGTTTAAGTCGCGAAAATTCTTTTGAAAATGTTTTTAGAATAATATGTGGGATAATGGTATGGAAACTTTGGTGATTTTAAACCGCCTCAAAAGTTTTTCAATCTTTTTCGGGTTGAAAGAAGTTCTTTCATATTAACTCCTGAAGACAAAATTTAGATTGCTTCTTTAGGAGTTTTAGTACGAATTATAGCGTTTTGCGAACAAATTATCTTTCATTGCAGGGCCAGTGACGATTATATCAGCGTCAATTTAATGCAAATATTTTTGTTTTGGTTTTATTTTTGAAAAAAAAAATTTATTAATTCCGAATCGAATGGTTTTGGTAATCTTTTGAGCAGAAACATTTACATCGTCGTTGTAAGAACAATAACGAATGAAATGGATAACTTCGAAAAATTTAGAAAATTTTTTTTTGGTAACAATTTTTGAGAACGGAAGTATTTTGGCAGTTTAGATTTTAATAAAAAAATTTACTGGATTTTGGCAGTTTAGATTTCAGTAAAAAAGTTTAATCAACTGATGTAATTAATATTTAATAGTTGTCAATATCTGCAGTACTACCATTACTGACACTCGTAATATCTCGGGTCTGCAGTATATGATAGCGGACAAAAGCTCAGATATATACTTCACTATCTCAGGTCAGCTAGTCCCGTAACTATGATCAAAGCACAGCGACCTCTTATAGAGAAAGAGCCCGCGACGGCCAGACCCTCGTTATTTTATAAAAGTTGAAAGTTTCTCTGCGCATACCTTCTACCAAGCTAAGAACGATTAGTGACATATTAAGTTTGGATCATGGTGGCTTTGGCAGGGAACAGGTAACAAAGGGGCCTCCAAAGTTTCGTGAAAGTATAAAAGATAATTTTTTTATATATTCTTCGGGATAGTTTTAGAAGTCACGTCACCCATTGCCAGACACTTACTATCGTGGTAACCCCCTGCCAGACAACACCCTTAAGCTTTAACAAATTGATAAAGTTTAAGGGCGTCTGGCAGGGGGTTGCCACGCTAGTAAGTGTCTGGCAATGGGTGACGTGACTTCTAATACTATCCCGAAGAATATATAAAAAAATTACCTTTTATACTTTCACGAAACTTTGGAGGCCCCTTTGTTACCTGCTCCCTGCCAAAGCCACCATGATCCAAACTTCATATGTCGCTAATCGTTCTTACCTGAGTAGGGGGTATGCGCAGAGAAGCTTTCAGCTTTTATAAAATAACGAAGGTCTGGCCGTCGCAGGCTCTTAGTCTATTATGAACCGAATTAAAAACAAAACTCTGAAACCATATATATTTCCATGGTTTCTTTCGGTTTTTAGAGCATATTTTAAATGCATAAAATAGATTTTTTAGAGCATATTTTAAGCGCTTAAAATTGTTTTTATAGTGCATATTTTTGGTTGCCCTAATAATTACATACACAACTAAATGATTACCAAATTTTAATTTATCAATAAAATTAAAAGAGGTCCATTCATACATATCAAGAAAAACTACAAAACACAACATATTTTTACATTAATATCATCGTTTATACAATCATATGTTTTTCTTTTAAATCAAACTATTTTTAAACCTTTTTGAAACAAAACACATTTTTTGTCAATGAACAAAATATAATTAACGAGCTTTTTGCAATCAAGAACAAAGGAAAAACTGAAAAATTTCTGTTTTGCATTTATTTTTTTAAATCAAAATATCACCGGCTAATAAAAATATTCACCACATACTATATTGTTCTTTTAATCTAACACTTTTAATGATTTTTATATACATAAAACGGAAAACCAAAGAATTCGTAAGACTAAAATTAAAATTTACACAAAGACCAATTTTTTACCCTATCAAATGCATTTTAAACTTATAATGAAAAATCTCTTATATATAATTCAAAATTGAGAAATATTCAAATCTAGTGAATTACAAATTTAAAATGATTTATCAATCATTTTACAAAAGTAATAGTTTTGCAACTAAAGACTGAAATCGTTACTAATACCTTTACACAAGAATTTGGGTCTAAATCGCTTTCAATTTAAATCGCATTCCATAATCGGCATCCAGATCGAAAGGAGATGCATGTGATGCATGCAATGTGCTGTCATCAGCAAAACTATGGATTGGGTGCACTGTGGAAGTGTGTAAATCATTAATGTATAGAAGAAACAAGGTTGGTGAGAGTGCAGAACCTAGGGAAACTCCAGCATTGGTTGTGAAAATATTGGATGTTATACCGTTCAAATTAACATGAAATTGTCAACCTTTATCAAATGCTTTAGAAATGTCAAGTGAAATACTGAATGTTTCACCATGGTTTTTCAGCGATTTGTTCCAGAGATGGGATACGTAGGCTAACAGATCACCTGTTGCATGACTTCTACGAAAACCATACTGTTTATCATCAATAATTCGCGACATCTCCAAATAATCTATCAAATTGTAGTTAACATATTTTTCAAATATTTTAACTAAAACCGACAGAATTGCAATTGGTCTATAATTGTTTGGGTCTATCTTACTGCCTTCCTTTGATATGGGTTAAACGCTGGCCAGCTTCCAAGAGACGGGAAATATTCCGGTTTTATAAGATAAATAGAAAATTTTTGTTAAAATTGGAGCTAGTTGCCTAGCAAAGTTTTTAAGAATGAGGGGTGGAATACCGTCGGGGTCAGCAGATTTGTTGATATTGATAGAAAGAAGCATTTTCCGTACAATATTGCAACGAAAAATAATTGGTTTCATTTTCGTTACAACTGGGGGAAATGAGTGTAGGAGAATGGGGAGGTTCAACTATGTTTGAGTTTTCTGCGAAAATACGACCCAAAAGATCCGCCTTCTCTTTCGAGTCGCTGACGGGAATGTCATTCAGAACTAAGGTTGGAATAGAGGATCGAGCAAAATTACTTTGGACTGATTTAACTGCCTGAAAGAAACTACATGAGCCAGAGAGTGCTCGGCGAATTTCTTTGCTTTCTTCTGGATAAACGCTTCTTTGTCCAGGTCTATTTTGAATTTACTAATATTTCTGGCTTTCTTATAGGCGCTATGGGTTTCAGATGTTTTATTTGCGTTATACGTCTTAAATGCTTTACGTTTATTCCTCACTGCCTCGTCAACATCCTGCGTGAGCCAAGGCTCAGTTTTAGGAGTGATTAATCGATTTGGAATAAACCGCCGCATTCCGTCTTTTATGATTTCAGAAATTCTTATTGCCTATGTGCTAGGATCTTGATCAGCAGCATAGTTTTCCAAGGTGCTTTATCATAAAAGTTATTCAGTCCCTCCTAGTCAGCGCGTTTATAATTCCAAACTGACGGGGATTTTCTTTAATTTGTGTCGGTGATGTAAATTGCACTATTTCTGAAATTAGTAAATGGTCCGATATTCCGAGGGGTTGTTCAACTTTTGTCTTCGTAGTATCGTTGGGTTCGTGGTTCGTTTGTCAAAAACAGATCCAGCTAATTATTGTTATGATGTGAATTATCTGGGATTCTAGTGGTACACTCTATCATTTGCGTCAAACCGTGATAATCTGCGAATATCAGTTCGGCTTGTCTTCCTACGTCGTCAGTGCGCGATGAATACTTAAGCCATTCTTTATTATGAATATTAAAATCTCCAAGATTGCCCAGTTTTGCTTTGGGGTAGTCCGTGGTAATCTTTTCTAGATTAGCCGAAATTTGATCGAAAAATGGACATCCAGGGGCGGAATTCGGGGATCTGTATAATCCTATTATAAACATAGTTTCATCAACACCTGAGATCTTCAGTGCTGCAGAATTATGGTGCTTAGAGTTCAACTCGTAAGCCTTAATTCTCATACATGAAAGAGGATTTCGAATAAATACACAGACACTATGCTTGTTATAAAAGGAATGTTCCAATTCGTAACTAGGCATCCGGTATTTATCGAGATCCTATTTCGATGCTTTGCCACTGATAATTGTTTCGGTAAGAAACAATATGTCAGGTTTATTTTTTTCGGTGTAGTGATGAACCTTGTTTAGATTCGAATTGAGCCCTCTTATGTTGGTGAAGTCAATGCTAAGCTGTTGGTTTACTCTGCTGCCTTTTTGTTGAGACAAAGACTTACCCTTTGACATTGCAGGTATAGATACTGAGATTCGTCCAGACCTAAATTTCAACAGTACACAACACAAACAAACTGGGTATCTCTTTCACAAAAAAACGCTAGCATTTTTCATGCAACAGTAGCACGATAAAGAAAAATAAAAAAAAGGGGCCACAAAAGACACTAACTAAATTGAAGAGCACAGATAAAGGGTTAAATTCGAAATTCTTACTAATAATCAAAACGAAATTTTACATTTCTTGTTACCAGGCAATACAAAACAAATTTATGCTTTAAAATAATAAATTTATTTCATCAAAGCAATAAAACGTAAAATTTTACCTGCCTACCGCCTGGTAACAGTAAATATAAAACACCAAAAAATTTTTTAATAAAAAACAATCTCACCAATTATATAATTGTACGTCTCCTATCTTCACTACGCCTTTATTTTTATTATAACACTAATACACTTGTACACACTTTTCAATAACACTAATACACACACACTCAGTGTATTTTATCTTATTTTACCTTTGCTCTGTCTCTATAAAATACATGCAAAAATAAAACAACAAAACACAAAACGCAATTTATTTTTTTATTTTCGATTATATTATTTTCTTTAGAACTTAACAACCTTCTCCGTTTGACTCCGGTTGAAGAAAAAAAATGACTTCTTTGACCTTTTCATTTTACTGCAATGAATCAACTGCTTTAAAATTTATCTTTAATTCAAAAAAATATGTAAAGAATGTATATTTTAATTTTAGAGTCTACACTTTGCAATTAATGATTATCAATAATGCACTTACTGTTGAGCCTCTGTCAAAATAAAAAAATTATTTCTGACTTTAAAAATATTCACTTTATTATATTAAAGTAATTACATAATCATAACAACGAAATAATCATTTCTTAAGATAATACATTTCTTTATGCAATTTTTGCAATTAATAAATTTATTTATGTTTACCAAATTAAAGATTGAGAAAATATTTCCAAAAATATTTCAAAAACTATAACAAATTCAAAAATTACTTCGTTTCCATGTTCAATTATATTTACGTAAGCAAGCAAACAGCTAATTATAAAATGAAAGTTTTTTAAGCAAAAAATATGCAAATTTCCTTGTTTTGACACACTTGACGATTTTTTTGACACACTTCCGGTACAGTTATCGAACCCATCGTCCTTTCGGCTCTTCCCATTGAGTAAACTTATTTTTAGAAAAAAAAAATTTGAAATCCGTAAAGCGGTTTTCTAGATTTCGTAGGTTGTGACGGCCGGCAGACAGACATACCTTTTTTTTGTTTGCTTTTTTAGAATCAGTAGGTCCTAAAACGTCGAGAAATTTAAAAAAAAGTGGGGGTAAGAATTTCACTTTTAGCTCATTATTGTAATACTTAGGTTTTTCAGACCGAAGTAATTAAATAAATTCAAAAATTCAAAGTTTTTTCAAACAAAATCCTAAAAATATTTCAAAAATTATTATAAAACCAAAGATCAAAACTTTTTTCAAAAATTCTAAAAATATTGCAAAAATTATAACAAACTCAAAAATTGTAACTTTTTCCAAAATTATAAAAATTAGAATAAAATCAATAATTTGAAATTTTTCAAAATTCTAAATTATTCCGAAAATTCTTACAAAATCAAAAATTGAAACTTTTTTCAAAATTCTAAAAATATTGTTACGAGTACAGAAAAATCTAGACGATTACAGAAAGATCTAAACGATTACGGTCACTTCCAGGAAAATAAAATCAACAAAACACAACAGAAAGTGAATGAAATGAATAGTGTTGTTGTTGTTGTTGTTGTTGTACATGTTCTTAGAATTAAGGTCTACACAAAACAAATGATTTTATGAATTAAATCAACGTACGTAAAATAATCGAATATTCTAATATTTTCTCAAGGTTTCTAAAAAGTGACCGCGAAATTTCTAGAGATTAAGCAGAATGTATATAAGGAAATTGCCTCTTGTAGTTTTTAATTAGTTTTCTTTTAAACCTGCGATTGTGAAGTTAAAATTATAAAAGTGATCTTTAAATTAGTGAATAAAGTTTTAAGTTTTATTGAGTAGAAATATTTTGTGTATTATTTTAAACGTTCTATTACTGGAAATTTCTACAATCAACCGTTGGAGTTTCTGAAGCTGTTGGAAGAATATTCTAGCCAAGAACATTGTTTGCTGTATTGTTTCTTGTTGTTGTGGAACAATCAAGGAGTTGAAGACTTAATAAAACCTGGTGTGTTTGCTAACTAGTCAGTGATAGAACTCGGAAGAGATTGGGAATTGCGTTTATCGAATTGTGAGTTAGGCCAATTCGAAGTAAGGTTAGAAAAATAATGGTTTTATTAAGTGATTTGAAGGTTCTTGAGTTAAAGAAAGAACTAGAACAACGTGGATTGTCAACAAGTGGAAACAAAACTGAATTAATGCTACGGCTTCGACAAGGTATGGAAGCCAATGGAATGGACGTGGAAAGTTACCAGTTTGGAGTGATTAGTACAAATAATGATCTATAGTGGCAGCTGATGAGGAGAAAAGTTTTGTTGCAGAAACAACAACAACATTACCATCTGGAAACTGCGATTTTACGCAGTTATTAGTGGCTATGATGCAACAAATGAATTTGAACATGCATCAGATGAATGCTAATATGGTTGCCAATAAACAGGAAATGAATCAGCAACTGGATGCCGTAAATGCCAATATGAATCAACAAATGGCTACTACTAAGGAAGAAATTAGTTGTAACATCAATCAACAAATGGCTGCTACTAAGGAAGAAATCAGTAGCAACATCAATCAACAGCTGGAAATAGTCAACAATAACATGGCTACAACCAAGGAAGAGATCAGTTTGAACGTCAAGCAAATAATGGACGAGAAACTTCTCGAAATATCTACTACGTTACGGGAGGAGGTAGGCAGAGTTCATCAAGAGGTGAAAGAGCTAGAGCAGAAAGTACTTGATGAAAACAAAAAGGTACTTGCAAAAGTAGATGATTTCGAGAAATGGTTGCAGGATGTTGAAACAGCTAAAGTTACTTCACAGGTGGTACAACAGATAGCAAATATTAAATTGAAACCACCATCATATGACGGTACCACATCCTTCGGTATTTTCAAGTTCCAGTTCGAGACTGCAGCAGATCAAAATGTTTGGAACGCCAAAAATCGTCTTGCTGCATTGATATTTGCACTTAAAGGGGAAGCAGCTGAAGCATTACAGGCAGTACCAGAAAACGATCGCAAAAGTTACCCTGAAGTGATGAATGCGTTGGAACGAAAATATGGCAGCGACCACAAAAAGGAACTATACCGGATCGAGTTAAAGGGTCGCTTGCAACGGAATGGAGAAAGCCTTCAGGACTATTATTCGGCAGTAGAACGGCTTGTACATTTGGCACACTCGAATACTCCACCGTATTTTATGGAGAAAATGAAGATCGAGGCTTTTACTGATGGCATTCGTGATCCAGAAACACGAAAGGCAGTAATGTTGTCGCCAAAAGCAACATTCGCAGAAACTATTGCTTATGCCTTAACAAATGAAACTGCACAAGCAATTATAAAACCATCAATCAAAATACGCCGGGTGGAGTTGGCTGATGACAACGGTTATAAGCCAAGACTACGAGAGAGTGTCAGAAGTGATAGAATCCGATGCTGGTTATGTGGCAAGTTGGGTCATATTTCGAGGGAATGCAGAGATGTGAGAAGGAAACGAGCAAGATCAGCATCGCCTATGCAGCGACGTCAAGCAGAAGAACGGGTGCAATAAGCTAGGGAAGACGATGGAGCAGCACCGCATCAGTTAAACTACAACGAGTCAGCCTAAAGGGGCGTAAGCTGCCTCCCTAAACCAATTGCCCCATAACTTTCATCCATGTTTCGAGAATGACAAGGGGAGGTGACAGCCTTACTGTTAGGGCTAATATTGATGGAAAAAGTTGTGTCATCACGTTAGATACGGAAGCAACAAATACAATTGTCCGCACTGATATTGTGAAAGGGAAACTAAAACCAGCAGGGAGATACCGGATGCAGACAGCTACTGGCGAAAGTGCAAGTATTAAAGGAAAGAAAGTGGTCAACTTTGAAATAGGGAATACTCACTTTCAACATGAAGTGGTTGTAGCTGACATTGTGGATGAAGTCATCCTGGGAATGGACTTCATGAGGCCAAATGGATTCCTTATTGATGCTGGCAAAGGAGTACTCACGTACGGAAATGTTGAGTTGCCACTCTAATTTAATGGTGAAGATTCAAATTGTGTTCGTCGAATAATATTGGATCACAGAGAAAAGCTGCCACCCCAATCAGAAACAATCATTAGGGGAAAATTGGAAGGAGGTTCTGGGTCACCCAGGTTGTGGGTTGTGGAAGCCAACAAAGAAGAACAACAAAATTGTACAGAAGTCGTTATAGGAAAAACCTTAGTTAGATCGGATGCTGATTACAAAATACCAGTAAGGGTTTTAAATCTGTCAGATACGCAGAAAACAATTAAGAAAGGATCAATCATAGGACAATGCGAAGAGGTACCTAAAATAATAAAGTGTGAGCAGAAAAACATCAATAGCTCGGTCAACACAAAGCAACAAAAGACAGAAATGGAACAACTTGTGCAGAAATGGACAGAAGGGCTTTCAGAAGAGAAGAAGAAAGCAGTACGTCAATTGTTGGAGCGACACAAGTCAGTATTCTGCAGCTCACCTGAAGGAAATGGCAGAACCAATATGGTGAAACATCGTATTGACACCGGAGCAGAAAATCCCATTCGTCAAGCACCAAGAAGATTACCATTAGCTAAAAGAGAGGAAGCTGATAAAATGGTGAGGGATATGAAAGAAGCTGGTGTAATTGAGCCTTCAGACAGTCCCTGGAGCTCACCTGTGGTGTTAGTTGGCAAGAAAGATGGGAGTTTAAGATTTTGTGTTGACTACAGGAAACTAAATAAAGTCACTAAAAAGGATAGCTACCCATTGCCTTGGATTGATGATACACTGGATACATTATCGGGTTCAAGATTGTTTTCAACACTAGATCTGCAAAGTGGTTACTGGCAGGTTGAAGTTGCGGATGAAGATCGGGAGACAACAGCGTTCAGTGTAGGGAATGGACTATGGCAATTTAATGTCATGCCATTTGGGTTATGCAACGCTCCCGCTACTTTCGAGAGATTAATGGAACGGGTACTTAAAGGCTTGCACTGGAAAACATGCCTTGTATATTTGGATGACATCATCGTCATGGGCAAAGACTTTGATGACCACTTGAAGAACTTGGCGGAGGTACTGGAAAGGTTGCAAGCAGCTGGTTTAAAATTAAGTCCCAAAAAGTGTTCACTTTTCAAGGAAGAAGTAAAATATTTGGGACACAAGGTTACGGCAATGGGAATTCATACAGATTCTGACAAGATTGCAGCAGTTATGAACTGGCCAAGACCGAAAACCCTACATGAACTACGAAGCTTCCTTGGATTGTGCACATATTACAGACGGTTTGTGCCAGGATTCGCCAACGTTGCACCAAAAGTCTGCATGAGTTAACAAGAAAAGATAAGGCATTTGAATGAAATGAACCTCAGGAACAAGCATTTGTGGAGCTCCGAAGGAGATTGTGTACGGCTCCAATTCTATCGTATCCTATACCAAATGTTCAGTTTATTTTGGATACTGATGCCAGTAATGAAGGTATAGGAGGAGTATTGTCGCAGAAAATAGATGGTCAGGAAAAGGTGATAGCTTATTTCTCCAAAATGTTATCAAAGCCGGAGCGAAATTATTGTGTTACCCAGAAGGAGTTATTGGCCATTATGCAATGCGTCAAACATTTTCATAAATACTTGTATGGTCAGAAATTTCATCTCAGAACTGACCATGGTGCGTTAAGATGGCTGCTCCAGCTCAAAAATCCAGAGGGACAAGTAGCACGTTGAATCGAACGGTTGCAGGCGTACGATTTGGACATTGAACATCGAAAGGGTACTGCACATGGGAACGCTGATGCATTATCGAGACGATCCTGTCAAGTTGAATGCAAGCATTGCAGTCGTCAAGAAAATAAGGAGAACATCATCGATGTCCGATTACTACAACTGCTACCTGACGATGAATGGACTGCTGAAGCCATAAGGAGAGATCAATTAGAAGATCCGGATCTTCACACCGATCATCGAGTTCAAGGAAAAGAGTTGCAAACCAGTATGGGGAGATATTGCTGATAAAACTCCAACTTTGAAGGCGTACTGGGCGCAATAGGACAGTCTCCAGCTAGAGAATGGATGTTTAAAGAGGGTATGGGAAAGCTCAGATGGCGAGATAAAGAAATCCCTTACAGTGGTACCAAAAGGGAAAATAGAAGCAGTACTGAAGGAGTATCACGAAGGAACGAGTGGAGGTCATCTTGGGATCAACAAAACTCTTGCAAAAATACGACAACGGTTTTACTGGTCGGGGACTCGGCAATCAATTGTGGAGTGGTGTCAAAAATGCGATAAATATGTGGCGGTGAAAGGACCCGCACGAAGAAGTCATGGGAAAATGAAGCAATACAATGTAGGTGCTCCATTTGAAAGGATCGCAATGGATGTAGCGGGACCATTTCCAACAACGGATAATCAGAATAAATATGTGCTTGTGATCATGGACTACTTCAGTAAGTGGCCGGAAGTGTGTGCGATTCCCAACCAGGAAGCAACCACAATCGCTGAAGCTGTGATAAATAATTGGATTAGCCGCTATGGAGTTCCTATGGAGATCCACACCGATCAGGGACGGAACTTCGAGTCAGCAGTATGCCAGGAAATTTGTCAAATGCTAGGGATTAGCAAAACCAGGACGACAGCTTTACACCCACAGTCATATGGGATGGTTGAGAGATTTAATGCTACATTGGAGGAATTTCTAGCAAAAGTGGTCAGTAAGAACCAACGTAACTGGGATCAACACATTCCTTTATTTTTGATGGCATACAGATCAGCAGTACATGACACCACGACCATGACACCAGCTCAAACTATTTTTGGAAGTGATTTAAGACTTCCTGGTGACCTCAAATTTGGAGCGGTACCATCAACATCATTGTCTGCGCAAGAATACGTCAACCGAATCAGGGAGAACCTTGAGGATATTCACAAGCTTGTTCGGCAGAAGATACAACTGACTAGTGATAGAATGAAAGCCCGATATGATATACGATCTAATAATAAAGGTTTTGAAGAAGGACAATTAGTATGGCTACACAACCCACAACGAAAACGAGGGTTATCACCAAAACTGCAAGCTGTATGGGAAGGACCTTACAACATTATAACCAAGTTGAATGACGTGGTTTATAGAATTAGGAAAGGCCATCGAGGCAAAGCGAAAGTAGTACATTTGGAAAGATTGGCCTTATACAAAGGAGAACTAGATCCTGTTCGGGACGAACAGGCTTAAGTGGTGGGTAATGTTACGAGTACAGAAAAATCTAGACGATTACAGAAAGATCTAAACGATTACGGTCACTTCCAGGAAAATAAAATCAACAAAACACAACAGAAAGTGAATGAAATGTGTTGTTGTTGTTGTTGTACATGTTCTTAGAATCAAGGTCTACACAAAACAAATGATTTTATGAATTAAATCAACGTAACGTAAAATAATCGAATATTCTAATATTTTCTCAAGGTTTCTAAAAAGTGACCGCGAAATTTCTAGAGATTAAGCAGAATATATATAAGGAAATTACCTCTTGTAGTTTTTAATTAGTTTTCTTTTAAACCTGCGATTGTGAAGTTAAAATTATAAAAGTGATCTTTAAATTAGTGAATAAAGTTTTAAGTTTTATTGAGTAGAAATATTTTGCGTATTATTTTAAACGTTCTATTACTGGAAATTTCTACAATCAACCGTTAGAGTTTCTGAAGCTGTTGGAAGAATATTCTAGCCAAGAATATTGTTTGCTGTATTGTTTTTTGTTGTTGTGGAACAATCAAGGAGTTGAAGACTTAATAAAACCCGGTGTGTTTGCTAACTAGTCAGTGATCGAACTCGGAAGGGATTGGGAATTGCGTTTATCGAATTGTGAGTTAGGCCAATTCAAAGTAAGGTTAGAAAAACGTAACAATATATATAAAATTCAAAAATGAGATTTTTTTTTAAATTCTAAAAATATTCCAAAAATTAGAATAAAATCAAATATTTAAACTTTTTCTAAATTCTAATAATATTCCAAAAAATTTTAAAAATTCAAAAATTCAAACTTTTTCCAAAATTCTAAATATATTGCAAAAATAATCAAAAATTGAAACTTTTTAAAAAATTATAATAAAATCAAAAATTAAAAATTTTTCAAAATTCTAAAAATATTCCAAAAATTCTTACAAAATCAAAAATTGAAACTTTTTCAAAATTCCAAAAATATTTCAAAAACTATAACAAATTCAAAAATTTACGTAAACAAACAGCTAAATTTTTTTTCCCAAAAAATTATCTAAAAAAATAAATGAAATCATTTTTTTGACACACTTGAAAATATTTTTTTTTGACAAACTGATGCAATAAAATTCTCAATAATAATAATTTCATGTTCATTATACATTTCATTCAAAGAATTAAGAGAATAGAGGAAGTGAAATGGAAGTTAAAAATTGAAGTAATTTATGCACACCAATAAATTGTTACTAACACACTTGCGTTTTAGTAGAGGCGCCGTAAATATTTCTATTATTGCATTGAATTCCAAATTTAAGCGTATTTTTGCCCCCAAAATTAAAATAAAAAAAGAGACTATGTAATGACATAGAAAAACAACATAAAAAAATTTGACAATACAACATAAAAAAGTCCAAGCGGCACGTATATCCGCTAGAAATAGGTAGATTTCGGGACCAGACAGCTATGTGTACAAATAGAATTGGATGTGTCAGATTAATTTAAATAAAAAATTTAAGTAGAATAGTCCAAGTCCAGAATAATCCAACAAATTTATCAAACCAAACTAAATACATTAACAGAAACTCCTTTATCAATGCGATTTCGGAACCGTTTTATTTAATTTGGTTAAAACTACTTTTAATAACATATTAAATCCACCAAAGAGCAAATAAACGTTCTCTCAACGTCATACCTACAACACCACTACACATAATTTATAATCTAAAATTGTCAAACAACTTTTAAACACCAAATAATTCAAATATCTACAATTTAGGAAGACTTTTGCATATTGATTGCATATAAGAAAATATTCCTTAATTTAAAACAATAAAGACTCAGCTTTGTTTTAATTTTTTTTTAAATTTTTGCGAAAAAAACTAAAAACTGAAAAAAAAACAAAAGAAATTTTTTCAATTTTTTTTCTATGGATATTTTTATGGAAGTTGTTGTTGTAATTGAATGGCATGCATTAGGTTTAATGCTAATAACATTGAGACCTCTTGGGTTAGAAAGCTGAAAATTTCTGAGGTTATAGTTGAAAAGTTTATCTAAAAGTGAGTATGAGTTTAAATAACATAAGCTCAAAAATGAGGAAGGCATGGCCGTTTGAGTTTGTTTTTGTTCTAACAGTCGTGGTGTCTTAACCTCTAGACTTGAACTATTTTTTTTTTAAATTTTGGAAAGATTTATGTTCTAGTTAACGAATGCGTACATATTCAAAAGTGAGATTGGCCATTTTCAGCCAACTCAAGGACAACAAAGTTTATTAAATTTTTAAAACAGCTGATTTTTCAGGAACCTGGAACGCCAAGGTTGTCATTTGGAAACAAATGATAGAAATATGTTCAAATATTTAATATTGATAAATTTTATTAAAATATTATGATTCAAGCGGAAGTTATAACGTCCTAGATTTTTCGAGTTTTTTGGCTCTAGCCACTTAACCTGTACCCGGATATTTCCAGTTCGCGAACTTGTCCAAGAAATGCTTTGCCGCAACGTACACAGAAAAAATTTTTGTTGTAGGTCAAGAAATGCGATCGTGAGAGTGCCGGTAAATTCCGCTATAGCTCATATCGTTATATATATATATATATATATATATATATATATATATATATATATATATATATATATATATATATATATATATATATATATATATATATATATATATATATATATATATATATATATATATATATATATATATATATATAAATTTTTTTTTTTTTGTTTTTCCGTCTCCGCTTATCATTCATAGTCGTTTGGCACCAAAATTTTTCCGAAATTCCGAGATGAAGCCCATTGCAATAGGGAGATTTTTATATGAAATCTACCTAAAATATGGAGGGGCTGAAATCTCACAGCTCTGAGATATCATGACTTCGGTCTGGGTTAAGGATTTTGATATAGTTTTTGGCAAAAAACTTCTATGAGGACATGGTTTTAGTTTTGGGCCGTGATGTATATCAAACATAACTCTTTGTTAAAGTACATGTATTTTTTATCTCTGTTTAGAAATTTATTACAAAACTAACCGAAACATCAATACGATGCCGGAAAATTATAACAGATCGTAAATTAACATAATTTAGTGAAAAGATGATACACTCAGCAAACTACTCAAAAACCTCTCCATTTAGCGTTTCAAGAAAATATTATAAAATCACAAATTCATATTTCTTTCCAAATTCCAAAAATATTGTAAAAATTAAATAAAATCAAACTTTTTTCAAAATTCTAAAAATGTTCCAAAAATTATTACAAAATCAAAGCTTAAAATTTTTTTCAATAATTCTAAAAATATTGCAAAAATTATAACAAAATCAAAAATTGAAACTTTTTTCAAAATTCCTAAAATATTCCAAACACTAGAATAAAATCAAACATTTAAACTTTTTCTAAATTCCAATAATATTCCAAAAATTCTTAAAAATTCAAACTTTTCCCAAAGTTCTAAAAATATCGCAAAAATTATTACAAAATCAAAAATTGAAACTTCTTAAAATGTATATAAAATTCAATAATTCTATTTTATTCAAAGTTCTAAAAATATTGCAAAAATTATAACAAAATCAAAAAATGAAACTTTTTTCAAAATTCCAAAAATATTTCAAAAATAAGAATAAAATTAAATATTTAAACTTTTTCTAAATTCCAATAATATTAAGAAATTCTTAAAAATTCAAACATTTTCCAAAAAATCTAAAAATTTTGCAAATATTATTACAAAATCAAAAAATTCAAACTTTTTTCAAAATTCCAAAAATTATAGAAAAATCAAAAATTTTAAATTTTTAAAAATTCTAAAAATATTTCAAAAATTCTTACAAAATCAAAAATTTAAATTTTTTTCAAAACTCTAAAACTATATATAAAATTCAAAAACTTCATTTTTTTTTCAAAATTCTAAAAATATTGCAAAAATTATAATAAAATCAAAAATTAGAACTTTTTTCAAAATTCCAAAAATATATATAAAATTCAAAAATTCTAATTTTTCAAAATTCTAAAAATATTACAAAAATTATTACAAAATCAAAAATTGAAAAATTCCAAAAATATTCCAAAAATTAGAATAAAATCAAATATTTAAACTTTTTCTAAATTCCAATAATATTCTTAAGAATTCAAACTTTTTCCAAAATTCTAAAAATATTGCAAAAATTATTACAAAATCAAAAATTGAAATTTTTTGCAAAATTCCAAAAATTACAATAAAATCAAAAATTTAAAAGTTTTCCAAATTCTAAAAATATTCCAAATTTCTTACAAAATCAAAAATTGAAACTTTTTTCAAAATTCTAAAAATATTGCAAAATTATAACAAAATCAAAAATTAAAACTTTTTCCAAAATTCTAAAAATATTGCAAAAATTATTACAAAATCAAAAATGCAAACTTTTTTCAAAATTCTAAAGATATTTCAAAAACTATAACAAATTCAAAAATTTCCATGTCCAATTTCATTTTCAATTACATTTAAGTCATAAAAACAACTACATTTTTTTTCCAAAAAATTGGCTAAAAAAATAAACGAAATCATTTTTGACAACTGTCATTTTGTCAACTGTCTTTTTGTCATTTTTTCGACAAACTTATAATACCATAATCCTCTATAATAATAATTAAATTTTATGTCAAACAAATTATTAATTTATTTTTTTCCAAAATATTGGGTAAAAAATAAATAAAAATCTTTCTTTTGACACACTTGACATTATTTTTTCGACAAACTTATAATACCATAATCCTCTATAATAATAGTTAAATTTTATGTCAAACAAATTATTAATTTATTTTTTTCCAAAATATCGGGTAAAAAATAAATAAAAATCTTTCTTTTGACACACTTGGCAACATTTTTTTGACAAACTTATACTATTATAATTTTCAATAATAATAATAAAATTTCATTTCAAACAAATAATTAATTTGATTTTTTTCCAAAAAATTGGGTAAAAAAATAAATAAAAATCTTTCGTTTGACACACTTGACAACATTTTTTTGACAAACTTATAATGCAGTAATCTAGTTTTTGATCTCACATACCAATCCCGACCATCCAGATTTCTCCACATTCTTTGTTCATACTTATTATCACTTAAAATGAACGTTTTTTAAGCAAAAAATATGCATATTTCCTTGTTTTGACGATTTTTTGACACACTTCCGGTACAGTTATCGAACACAACGTTCTTTAGACTCTTACCATAGAGTGTACCTATTTTTAGAATTCAAAATTTTTCAAATCCCTTCTGCCGTTTTCTAGATTTCGTCGGTTGTGACGGACGGACGCCCATACATTTTAGGTAGATTTCATATAAAAATCTACCTATTGCAATGGGCTTCATCTCGGAATTTCGGAAAAATTTTGGTGCCAAACGACTATGAATGATAAGCGGAGACGGAAAAACAAAAAAAAAAAAAATTTATATATATATATATATATAACGATATGAGCTATAACGGAATTTACCGGCACTCTCACGATCGCATTTCTTGACCTACAACAAAAATTTTTTCTGTGTACGTTGCGGCAAAGCATTTCTTGGACAAGTTCGCGAACTGGCTATATCCGGGTACAGGTTAAGTGGCTAGAGCCAAAAAACTCGAAAAATCTAGGACGTTATAACTTCCGTTTGAATCATAATATTTTAATAAAATTTATCAATATTAAATATTTGAACATATTTCTATCATTTGTTTCCAAATGACAACCTTGGCGTTCCAGGTTCCTGAAAAATCAGCTGTTTTAAAAATTTAATAAACTTTGTTGTCCTTGAGTTGGCTGAAAATGGCCAATCTCACTTTTGAATATGTACGCATTCGTTAACTAGAACATAAATCTTTCCAAAATTTAAAAAAAAAATAGTTCAAGTCTAGAGGTTAAGACACCACGACTGTTAGAACAAAAACAAACTCAAACGGCCATGCCTTCCTCATTTTTGAGCTTATGTTATTTAAACTCATACTCACTTTTAGATAAACTTTTCAACTATAACCTCAGAAATTTTCAGCTTTCTAACCCAAGAGGTCTCAATGTTATTAGCATTAAACCTAATGCATGCCATTCAATTACAACAACAACTTCCATAAAAATATCCCATAGAAAAAATATTGAAAAAATTTCTTTTGTTTTTTTTTCAGTTTTTAGTTTTTTTCGCAAAAATTTAAAAAAAAATTAAAACAAAGCTGAGTCTTTATTGTTTTAAATTAAGGAATATTTTCTTATATGCATATTGATTACACATTTACAAAAGTCTTCCTAAATTGTAGATATTTGAATTATTTGGTGTGTAAAAGTTGTTTGACAATTTTAGATTATAAATTATGTGTAGTGGTGTTGTAGGTATGACGTTGAGAGAACGTTTATTTGCTCTTTGGTGGATTTAATATGTTATTAAAAGTAGTTTTAACCAAATTAAATAAAACTGTTCCGAAATCGCATTGATAAAGGAGTTTCTGTTAATGTATTTAGTTTGGTTTGATAAATTTGTTGGATTATTCTGGACTTGGACTATTCTACTTAAATTTTTTATTTAAATTAATCTGACACATCCAATTCTATTTGTACACATAGCTGTCTGGTCCCGAAATCTACCTATTTCTAGCGGATATGCGTGCCGCTTGGACTTTTTTTTTTGCTTTTTTAGAATCAGTAGGTCCTAAAACGTCGAGAAATGCCAAAAAAGTGGGGGTAAAAATTTCACTTTTAGTTCATGAATGTAATACTTAGGTCTTTCAGACCGAAGTAATATAATTTATACAAATATCAAAACTCTCAAGCCTGAGGGTTGACATATAGCTTGTAGTTAATTCGCGCTATGTAATATAAATTAGTTATAGCTAGTCGTTCGCGCTATAAAACTTCAGTCTTCAGTGCTTATTTCAGTTAATCCTAATTTATTTTCTTTCTCAATTTGTATAATAATTTGTTATAATATGTAAATAAAATCAGCAACTTCAACCTTTATAATATGTAACTGCTTATGTGTAATAATAATGTGAAATGTTCTTCAAACTTAACTCGTTACATTCGAGAAATTAAACATGTAACAGCGGTTGATCAAATGTATTTGCTTAGATTTCACATAAAGATTCTTTTATTGGTATATAATCTTTATATGTTAATTGTTTTATTTAATATAAAAACATTTATTAATATGGATAATATCCATAGAGAACATAACAGATTTAAAAGTTTATAAATCAATCTTACACAAAAATTAAATTAAAGAAAAACTTTTACTAATAAAAATGGAAAATAACATATTTTCTAAAATCATCAAAACTATTCTTGTTAAAGGAAACTTAAAAACTAAAACTAACTTTTTGTTTTACATTTTTTAAACTACTCGATTAGATTTTATATTTAAATTTTTTAGTTTTAATATACGCCACAGACATACAATGAACCTTCCATATGCTAAACCTCTAAATTTGTTTAATACATATTGTATATTGTTGATGGTTTACGGTTTTCTGTGCTAAAAACAATCAGGTTTAGCATAATGAGGGTTTTGACATTAGTAACTGATATAAATAACGATTACTACTCAAACGAATCGTGAATGAAATACTTTTTTTCCGAAAAAAACATGACAGTTGTGATCAGCTGATTTGTATTTCGAAAACTTTAAATAATTGTTATTTCTTTCAAATCAAGATTGTTTTGTGTTGTTTTTAAGTTGTTTTTACTATAGTTGCTTTATTATCATTTTTACAATAAATGTTAATACATAATTTACTGTGGCAAGATGTTGTAACATCACTTTTGACGATTCTATCGTATTTTACGCTAATCGGTATGCTGTAACACAAAACGACTGTCGTAAATACGATAATCTTTTTTACTTTATTTTTTTTAATTTATTTATTTCAATATAATCAATTTTATAAATACAACCACAGCAGCAAAACTATATGTGGCTGACAACATACGGAACTATTAACATGAATAAAAATTTACATGTAAAAAACAACAACAGTAAAGCCGCAATTAGACTATTGCAGAACTTTGCAATATTTCTGCAATGGTAGTGTGTAAAATATTCATAGCAGAAAAGTTTGGCAATGAACTCATTGCAAAACATTACAATGACTCATTGCAACGAATATTGCACAAATATTGCAGAGTTCTGCAATAGTCTAATTACGACAGAGCGAAAGCCTCAAAACTTACGTCTATGTCTGTTTCTGACAAGAGTTTCTACAGTGCCATTAATTCTTTAAATTCTGGTACAAAATTTTCTATTCCCCCTATTATTGATGGTGATTTAATCGTCAATGATCCCGCAAGAAAAGTTAACTTGTTCGCTGAACGCTTTGCTCTAAACTCCACTGTTTTGGAAATTCCTAAAGAAATACCCCAAATCCAGTCTTCAGGAGTTAATATGAATGAACTTCACTTCAAACCCAAAATAGTCGCTAAACTTTTAAGGGGGTTAAACATCAACAAAGCCTCAGGAATGGACAATATTCCACCCATTATTTTAAAAATCTTTTCCAAAGAACTTGTACTAACTTTAACTAAAATATTCTACCAATCCTACAAATCTGGTATATTTCCCTCGTGCTGGAAGTTGGCAAATGTCCAGCCCGTCCTCAAAAAGGGACCAAAATCCGATATCTCAAATTATAGGCCAATAGCTTTACTAACGGTCCTATCCTAAGTCTACGAGCATTATATTAATACACATATTTCAAAATTTCTGGAAGAAAATCATTTAATATCCGACAGCCAATACGGTTTTCGAAACAAAAGATCAACCACCGATCTATTAAACTATGTAGCGCATTGTATGGAACAGCATACTTGATAAAGGTGGTGAAACATACGTTATCGCTTTAGACATCTCCAAGGCATTCGATCGAGTCTGGCATGCCAACTTAATCAACAAGCTCGTTGCGTACGGTTTTCATCTCAATGTTGTGAGGCTGATTCAAAATTTTCTATACAACCGATACATTTCGGTCTCCTTAGACGGATTTTCTTCTGAGTCTAAACTAATTAACGCTGGTGTACCCCAAGGCTCAGTATTATCCCCAACCCTATTTTTGATTTATATCAACGAATTGTTGAAAATCACCAGCAACCCAATAAATAGTTTTGCAGATGATAGTACTCTGCACAAGTCGTTCGAGCCCCTTCCTTCAAAAGGTAAAATGCACAAACGAATTAATCCTGCCCGGAGAGACGCTGCCATAAACGTGAACAAAGACCTGAATAAAGTCGCCGACTGGGGTGACCAAAACCTTGTCAATTTCAACTCTACCAAAACACAGCTGTTGATTGTTTCCAGATTAAAGACCGAGTTCTCCAAAGATATTTTATTCAGTATGTGTGATGAACCAATAAGTGAATGTAAAAACATTCGTTTATTGGGTGTCACAGTTTCAAATGACCTACTCTGGAACGATCATGTAATGGCGATGGCAAAAAGCGCGTCTAAAAAACTCGGCCTCCTAAATAGATGCAAAACATTTTTCACTCCATACCAATTGCTCCATGTTTATAAGTCCTATATTCGTCCCTGTATGGAGTACTGCTGTCAAGTTTGGGGTGCTGCCTCTGTTTCCATCTTGGCCCTCTTGGACTCTGTTCAAAAGCGGGCTATACGAATTGTGGGTGATCGAACTTTGACATCAAAACTTGATTCCCTACAACATCGTCGCACTGTTGCTGACCTCGTTGTTTTTTACAAATATCGTCATATCATCAGCAGAGAGACTTCTTTGTCCGAACTGCGTACAAATGGAATAGTTTGCCGGAACACTTAGTCTCAGGTGGCTTCAACCCGCAGATGTTTAAAAAAAGCGTTAATCTACACCTTAGAACGCCAGTTGTTGTGGGATCCAGGTCTAGACCCAGGTCTTAAAAGGTATTTATGTGTTGTTGTGACACATATTCTAAACCCTATTACACAACACATTTTATTTAAAAAAAAAAAAAAAAGACAAATATTATAAAAAAGAAAAGAAAAGTATTGCGACGCTGATGCATAGGCTGACTTCACCACAGCTCTGGAAACATAGTGTTCTGGATATATAATGAGCTAATATCCATCAAATACTTTAATTAAAAGCTAACCAATATTATGGACTTCGTAGTTCTAATAATAAAAATATTAAAGCAGGCAGTAGTATCCCAACAAACATAAATTCTGTTGTACGAGAAAAAGTAAAAAAAATTTTATCGGAAGTGACAAACCGGAAGTTAGGATGCAGAACTGTTGTAAACCGTACTAAATGTGTATGTACCAAATTTCATCCAACTCGATTATCAGGTACAGAAGTTATTGAGCTTCCAAAATAACAGGCGCTTGGAGGCCCCCCTACCACTTTGTTCACTATCGCTAAAAAAAACTAATCAGTTCCTTGCCATACATATTTGCATCTTTTTGCAAAGTGTAATCAAAATTACTTAACGAACGAATGTTGTATGCTTCCAACAAACATTAAAACAATAAACAGGTGTTCGGGAGGACCCCACCACTTATCCCAATATTGTCCAAAAACCAGTCAACTCTTTGTCAATAAAGTCTTTATCTTTTTTCAAAGTGCCATTAAAATTGATTAATGAATGAAATCTGTATGCTCCCAACAAACTTTAAAAACCAAGTGTGAAAAGTCAGCAGTTGTATGGTAGATCCCCCGCCACTTTGATCAATGTGTCCCAAAAGATGATAATTATCTTCTTACACTAATTGAAACCTTTCCATAAGTTTTATCATAATCACTTCATTATTGTAGGCTGTAGTGTGCATAAAGATATTGAAAAAACTGCCAACAATTAAAAAAATTTTTTTTTTACCGGAAGTAAAAAACCGGAAGTTGGGATGCAGAATTTTTGTAAATCATACTAAATGCTTATGTACAAAGTTTCATCCAATTCGATTATCAGGTACAGATGTTATTGAGCTTTAAAAAAAACAGGTGTATGGGACACCCCCCACCACTTTGTTCACTATCGCTCAAAAACATCAGTTCCTTGCCATACATGTTTGCATTTTTTTCCAAAGTGTCATCAAATTTGGTTCACGAACGAATGCTGTGTGCTCCCAACAAACATTGAAAAAATGCTGACACAGTAAACAGGTGTTCGGGAGACCCCGTACCACTTATCCCAATATTGTCCAAAAACTAATCAGTTCCTTGTCATTTAAGTCTACATCTTTTTCCAAAGTGTCATTAGAATTGATTAATGAATTAATTCTGTATGCTGCCAACAAACTTTAAAAACAAAGTGTGAAAAGTCAGCAGTTGTATGGTAGACCCCCCGCCACTTTGATCAATGTGTCCTAAAAGATAATAATTATCTTCTTACACTAATTGGAACCCTATTCCATAAGTTTCATCATAATCACTTCATTATTGTAGGCTGTAGTGTGCATAAAGACACTGAAAAAACTTTAAAAAAGTACAAAAAAAATTTTTTTACCGGAAGTAAAAAACCGGAAGTTGGGATGCAGAACTATTTTAAACCGTACTACATACTCATGTACTAAGTTTCATCCAATTCGCTTATCAGGTACAGAAGCTATAGATCTTTAAAAAAAACAGGTGCTCCAGGGACCCCCCACCACTTTGTTCACTATCGCTCAAAAACTAATCAGTTCTTTGCCATACATGTTTGCATCTTTTTCCAAAGTGTCATCAAAATTCGTTCACGAACGAATGCTGTGTGCTCCCAACAAACATTGAAAAAATGCTGACACATTAAACAGGTGTTCGGGAGGACCCCCACCACTTATTCCAATATTATCCAAAAACTAATCAGTTCTTTGTTACTTAAGTCTCCATCTTTTTCTAAAGTGTCATTAAAATAAATTAATGAATGAAGTCTTTATGCTCCCAACAAACTTAAAAAACAAAGTGTGAAAAGTCAGCATTTGTATGGTAGACACCCCACCACTTTGATCAATGTGTCCCAAAACATGTTAATTATCTTCTCACACTAATTGGAACCCTATTCCATAAGTTTCATCATAATCACTTCATTATTGTAGGCTGTAGTGTGCATAAAGACACTGAAAAAACTTCAAAAAAGTACAAAAAAAAATTTTTTACAGGAAGTGAAAAACCGGAAGTTGGGATGCAGAACTATTTTAAACCGTACTACATACTCATGTACCAAGTTTCATCCAATTCGCTTATCAGGTACAGAAGTTATAGAGCTTTCAAAAAAACAGGTGCTCCAGGGACCCTCTACCACTTTGTTCACTATCACACAAAAACTAATCAGTTCTTTGTCATTCATGTTTGCGTCTTTTTCCAAAGTGTCATCAAAATTCATTCACGAATGAATGTTTTATGCTCCCAAAAATCATACAAACTTTGTGGAAAAAACCACCTGTTGTATGTTGGACCCCCAACCCTTTATCCAATGTGCTCCAAAAGCTGATAAAATCTTTTTCATGTTATTTAAAAGCTTTTTGCAACGTTTCATGAAAATCGATCGGTAATTGTAGGCTACAGTAGGGATAAACACCTGAAAAAAAAACTTTTTAACCGGAAGTGACAAACCGGAAGTTGGTATGCAGAAATATTGGAAACAGTACTAAAACCTTATATACTAAGTTTCAATAAGATCATAGCCCGGGATCAGAAGTTATTCAAGATTTAAACTTAGAGGTTTTCGGGAGACCCCCCGCCATTTTGTCCAAATTTGAAATGAATCCAGATCTTCCATTTTCAAGAGAACCTGTATCATTTGCCAAAGTTTCATCAAGATCCTATGCAGAAAACTCACCCACCCACACACAGACGTACACCAAAATTTTTTTTGGCTATTTAGATAGAGGATGGTCCAAAACAAAAGATAAAATAAAATTTGGGGTATGTAAGATTTTTTTTTTTCACGATAGATTGCATTACTTCACACAATTTAAAATTGTGGTGAAGTAAAAATCGAAAAACAATCAACAGCAGATCCTATAGCAAATTATACGCATAATCTCTTAAACACGATTTAAATCTGTACATAGAAATTTCATTTTTAATAGATGTAGGAAGTAAATTATATTTTTGCAACCCAATGCAGAGTAAATTGGTTTTGCCTACAGCAGTTTTATGCCTAATATTGTGAAAGTCATTTCTTCGTCTAGTGTGATATCCATGAATGTCCGAAACTTGAAGAAGCAAGGGTAGTTGTGTTTTATTTTGGACTTAACGATTTTATGGATGAAGAGCAGTAGTTCATAGTCACTTAATTTTGACAGGGGTAGTGTTCGTGGTGAGCATAATAGCACAGAAGACGTTAAGAACGGCAATTTTTTGATAATCTTAATAGCTCTATTTTGAAGTCTTGCTAAGGTATTAAGTAGAGCAGCCGAAGCATGACTCCAAATTGGATTAAGATAGGTAAGATGTGGCATTATGTAAGCGTGATAAATTGACCATGCAACAGATTCTGTGATTGCACCCCTAGATCGTTTCAAAGCAAAGATGAAAGGTGTTATCTTATTTTTGATTGAGTTAATATTTATGTTCCACTTGAGTTTGCAGTCAATTTGTAAACAAAGATACTTTACAGAATACACACGTTCCAAAGAAATATCGTCAACAACTATATCTAGGTCAACCGAAGTTCTATTTTCAAACACAATAAACGACGTTTTTTTTAAGTTGAGGGTCAGTTTTTTGGAAGCCAAAAAATTTTTAACTGCAATTAAATTAGCAACTATCATCCCCCTCAATTCCATACTTGATCTAGCCTTATATTTCAAGACAGCATCGTCGGCAAACATGACCAACTCACCAAACAGTTTCAAATAAAACATGTCATTAATATAAATACTGAAAAAGAGGGGACCCAAGATTGAGCCTTGAGGGACACCTCTTTTCACAACCACACGGAGAGAAATAATATTCAACATGTATGAAAATCATTTTTATATTTCTAGTATACATTAAATCATGCTCGATTATCATGAAACAAAAACATAAAATCTTAGTTTCGCAAATATTTCATGATTTATGAAGTGATTTCAAAACTACTGTACAAGGACTAATTTTCCAAAGTATGAAAACAAAGCGTGATTTTTTCATACATTATATAATAGAGAAAAAACATAAAATTGATGAACCCAATATTCGTATGACATGAAAATAATTTAGTGAAAATATGAAAGTATTAGTTTTGTACTAAATATTTCAGTAATATTATACTATATTAAGCGTAAAATTTACTCTGTATACTTTCGGTACAAACGTTAATTCACTGCTATATTCATTTTATGAAGCCATAGTTTACATTTCAAATTATATGCGTAAAAATTATGAATTTTGCTTAAGAAAATTTACGCACACAAGATTGTTTTTTTTTCAGTTAAACTGTTGTGTATTTTACTTAAAATGCTTAAAAATTGCTTATAATTATGATATATTAACTACCACATAAAAATGTTATCAAGAATCATGCCTAAGTTTTCAAAAGTTATTCTTTGAAATCACATTATTTATTTTATATATATGTATGTGTTAATCAAAAATATTATGAATACCGTTATTTATTTAGAGAATAGATTAAATTTTAACAAACGAGTCAGTTGCAGTTAATATTTCAACGTGTTGTTTGATCGGTGAATTTTAAAGAAAAAAAATTTACAACATAAAGTTTTGTTTATTCTACTATTGTGTATAATGAAAAAATTAAATAAAAAGTTATATTATGTGACTAAAATGGTATATAACAAATGTGTAGTGAATAGTTTATATAGCTTCAATTTAACATCCGGACAAGAACCATTAAATGAGCTGCTAAAGTCTTGGGACTTTGAGTCAATTTCTTGGTAAGTTTTATATTCCTCAGTACACTTGTAATTAAACCTGGGTCTGATGCTGTTATATCGTCTAATTTAAAATAAATACAACTAAAAAAGGACTTCTTTAAGAACACGTGTTTTTAAAATATTAATGTGTTGAGTTCTATCGAGTAAACTATCTTGGACTCATGTACTCTACTAGCAAAATAATTATAGTTAACTTTATAGACCCATTTATTACTGTTGTTTGGTATCAAAAATATTTTAATTGCTAATCAGTTTAGGTTGTAATGTGCTATCGATAAAACACTTTCCGTTGAAATAACTTTGTACTCAATAATGTGACTGAAAAATTGTTTGTTGCACCGTATAACCTTTTTTTTTTCCATCTATTTATTTTATTTTTATACATGCAGTTTGATCTATATCTTTGAAGCATATTAATCCAATCAATTTATAATCAATTTTTACATTGCAACAATATGGAAACATGGTAAAGAATGGTAGTACAAAACCTTTTATTGTGATTGAATAAACAACAAACTGCGTACGATAGTTGAAAACAAAACTCGAAAACCAAATTGTTTTCTATTTGTGCTACTTAATTAGCTTACTATAATGATTAGTAGTTAAAAATTGAAAATTTAGATTTTTGTTTAAATTTATACTGTATTTACAGCGACATAGCAAATTGGTAGATGTAATTTAAATCTGTGCTGTAAACACTTTTTATTTTAAAAGCTTGCAACTAATTTGATATCTAGGCTTAATACAATTACAAATGATTCAAATACTTACGATTTAAATTACAATCTACGTTGTAAATTTATATTAAATATGACAAGATGCAGATTATAATATACTATCTACTAATTTGCTATGTCGCTGTAAATGCGGTATTAATTGCGATAAAATGAGCAAAAGTGTCTTGTTTTACAATATTGTTTAAAAGTATTGATTCCATGGTGGATGAAAAATATAACCTATAAGTAAAATTTCAAACTTGGTATCAAAATTTAGTAATACATTAGACAACTATCAAGTTCGGTTGGATCACCAATTTCTTTCACTTTATCACCAGCAGCCTAACCAGCACCATCACTCGACAACATCGCCCGTTCCATCGTCATCGTCACAATGTTATTCGCCAGCTTGTTTTGCAAATTTTGATTTGTAACAAACTTTTAATTTTTTGTTTTATTATTGCTTTAGGATATTACTTACGTAAGAGAGGTAAAAGTGTCTGGAAAGTATATGAAGACAAAAACTATAACCTACCATTGCCTATGAGAAAAAAACTAATAAAAGATGTTTTGGGCTTTTATATTGATAAAAAAATATTTATGTTCCCCGAACAATTCAATAATGCAGCTCATTTTAATTCAAACCAGGGGAAATTTCAATCTGGGCGGCTATACAACACATATAAAAACTGCCCATCAAAGCTACGTAGAGAAAATTTGTTGCCCCGGCAGAAAAAAAAGAAACAACACAGATTAGCATTTAACTCAATTGAAGTGGTAGTAGGTACTTATTTGTTGTAGTAAAATTCTTTTTAACCATCTCTTATTTATTCTTTACCTTTTCTAGTTTCAATTTTAAAATGTGAGGAGAGCACCTAAGTTTTGGACATACAGGACTACAAAAAAGGAGTCAAACATGCACTGAGCAACAAAAGAATATATCTTTTGCCGGAAAATACATTTCTTCCATTATAGAAGCTTGGCCAGCGATTTAAATCTAACAAAAGAAGATTAATGTTTTACACAAATGTTTGTGCTAGCTGATTGAATTTACCTCTATCTATTGCTAAAAAGCATTGTATAAAATTTAACCACTTAATAATGCAAAATGATTTGCCCTTGGAGGCCTTTGGAAAACAAATTTTAACTAACTGAGTAATATCCTCGAAAATAAATTACAAAGGAACTGATTTGAAAATAAATACTACTGTTTTAACTTTTAATTTAAAATAAAAGATAAACATACTTTAGTTAAGAAACTACGAATTTTTTTTCGTGTTACATGAATTTAAAATTAACAAAAAAGAAAATTTAAATTGTTACGTTGTTCTACATCAAAATGATAAATTTTTATTTAAAAATATTGGAAAATTTGATATAAAGCCATTTAAATTATGTAATCTGTCCAATAGTGCAAACCGATGTTTTAAAATAAGATATTTATAATTAAATATTTTTTAGTTCAAATGCGTTCCAAAAAATTATATTTAGTTTTAGGGGAAAAATATGTATTGCATATTTTCAAAAAATTGAAAGGTCTGAAATAAACGTATTCTTTACAGTAATAATGATTTTTTTCACTACTAAATTGAGAAATCAATATTATTTACTACAATTCTCTAATGAGGCATTCTATTTCTTTCCCTAGCTAAATAATGAAATAATTATAATATCTAGGTTAATAATGAAATATGTACCTAATATTTTATCTTTTTTTCCAAATAATTGCGAGATCCGCTTCACAAGGTGAGTAGGGCAATTCTTCTAACCATTAAGGTTAGATATGAAAAAGCTAACAAATATGACAGATATCCCATTTTTGGATTGCATTTACATGTATTTATATTATATATGTATTCTAATTTATAAATTATCATCTCTAAGATTTGTTAATAATTTGAAAATTATATGCTTATTATCGGAATAAAAGGATTTAATGTGGAAATTTGCAGACATCGTTCAAGAAAACAGAGCATGTTTTATGCAAAAATAGCTTCAAATTGCACTATTTTAAGCACAAACAGTGTAAAAATATTCGTAGTATTTAAGCTAAAAGTGAAAACCACGACTAATATTTTCTAAATAATAGAAAATGTTTAAAAAAGTTCCGCTTTCTAATGCTGATACTAAGCATAAGAACGATGATTTGAACGATATTTTTGGCAGTATATAGTATATAAATTCATATTATGTACTTTGTTAAGCTAAAGTTGTAAACTTGATTTGTTGGAAAATTGATAACTGTACACGAAATTTGAAAATAATTTGCCGTAGTTTAGAATAAAAGGTTGTTATCATAAAATATTTAATACAGTGGTATTACTAAATATTTTCATATATTATGATTGTTTATGCTTGACGCAAAACCGATAGGTTTTATTCGTGATATTAGTATATAAAGTATGAATAATTCTCTCCGTGCATGAACTCACTACTTAAGTTATTCAGTGTAACAGACTGCTGTCTCCCAGATAAGTAAGATTTGAATAGATCCATACCAGATTGATCAACACCAATACGAGATAAGTCATCGGCAAGATTATCATGATCAACACAGTCAAATGCCTTACTCACATCCATGAATGTCGTACCAACAATGTACCCCTGATCCATATTAGTTTGAACGAACGTTAAGAATGTTGAAACGGC
>CAVNZG010000971.1:0-76310 GCA_963693315.1 Diogma glabrata
AAATTCCTTCCCTGGTCGGTATGCAACTCGAGCGGTGTTCCATATCTGCAAACCCATTCATTGACTAATGTTTCCGCGACCGTACCTGCTTCCTGGTTCGGTATTGCATAAGCCTCCGGCCATTTTGTAAAGTAATCAATGACCACCATGATGTATTTGTTACCTTTTGTCGTTTCCGGAAATGGCCCGCGATGTCTATAGCAATTCTCTCCATTGGGGCACCCACATTGTACTGTTGCATCTCTCCTCGAGTTCTAGTTTTTGGTCCTTTGCTTGCTGCACAAGTATCGCATCGCCGACACCATTGCTCCACGTCTGTTCGATACCTTACCCAATAAAACCTCTCCCTTACTTTGGCTAGGGTTTTATTGACTCCCAGGTGTCCTCCAGAAATACTTCCATGCAGCTTTCCCAGTACCTCTTCCACTCGACTTGACGGCAACACCAGTTGCTCCCAACACTTTCTTTCCATCAGCGGACTCCCATTTTCTTTTAAGTATCCCGTTGTCCATAAATAGTGAGTCCCATTGCGCCCAGTAGCATTTCACCTCCGTACTTAAAGGTGCAACCTCTTTCCACTCCGGTCGCCTTCCTTCAGTTTTCCATTTCAATATCGGAGCCATAGCTGGATCTTCTAGCTGCTCTCTTTTCATTGCTTCGGTACACCAGTCTTCAGGAGTTTGGAACTTAATTTGCTTCACTGTCATTGCCTCTTTTCTTTCAGTCCTGCTACATGACTTGCGCTCTTCAACACAGGGTCTTCTTGAAAGATCTTCAGTGTTACAATGTATCCTTCTCTTTCGGTGTTCAACGCGGCAATCTTCTTCCTTTTTGACATTTGCCTCCTTTCTCTCAGTCCTGCTATATGACTTGCGCTCCTCAACACAGGGTCTTCTTGAAAGATCTTCAGCGTTACAATGTATCCTTCTCTTCCGGTGTTCGACGCGGCAATCTCCTTCCTTTTTGACATCCACTTGCTTGTTCGAAAGGTTCATCAACCGGCCTGAAACTATTCCTTCTTTTCCTGCTACTTGTGTTTTGCATTCTTGTCTGATGTGCCCTAACTGCCCACAATTCCAGCATCTTACTCTGTTAGATCTTCTTCGTTGACTTCGTTCAGGCTTATCTTCCAAACTTTTGACACGCATGATCACTTCATCAAGCGCTGCTTTTAGAGGTTCTTCAGCAACTTTCATCTGACGTACTCTACCTGAGTCATACGCTCTTTTTCCAGCTTCCGTTTGCAGGGCCAATGCTAAGACTTCTGCAGGTAGCTTCTTTCCGCTTAGATAAAGCTGGTTTCTCATTTGCACATCTCGAAGAGCATTGATGAATGTATCAGCTGCCAGTTCGTCTCGGTGTTCAGCGTTATAATTCGGATATGATAGATTAACCAGTCTCACAATGTCAGCCTCTAATTCTTGCAAGGTTTCGCTGACTCCTTGTTTTCGCGTCTTGAGCTGCATGCGATGGAGAGCTTGCATATGACTTTCCCCATATCTTACTTCTAAGGCCTCCATAATCTTGCTGTAATCACGCTCTGTCGCTGATAGTGTCTGCAAAATTTCAGCAGCAGGTCCCTTCAATGCCAATATAAGCGCGTTTGCTTTTTGCTGGTGATCAACCCCAGTTGTTGCTATCTCAAATTGCATCTTAAATATCTGGTACGATGTAGATCCATCAAATACGGGTGTTTTCACTCTAGCTGGAGCTGAAGTAGTTGATGGATTGATTATGTTACCAGACTTCATTTGTGCTATTTCTTGGCGGATTTCACTCGAAAGATTGCGTAATTTCTCTTCATGTTCTTCGGTAACTTTCCGCAGCTCCCTTTCCACGTTGTTGATTTTCACCTCTGCACTGGATATACGTGACTCGATTACTTCACGTAGTTTTTGTTGATCTAATTTTTGTTCTGCGGCCAGTTTTTCTTGTCGGGCCATCAGATCGTTTCCTTGTTTGGCGATCATATCAGCAAGTTGTTGTTGTTGATCTACTTTTTGTTCTGCTGCCAGTTTTTCTTGTCGGGCCATCATATCAGCAAGTTGTTGTTGTTGCTGTACTTTTTGTTCTGCTGCCTGTTTCTCTTGTCGGGCCATCATATCAGCAAGTTGTTGTTGTTGCTCTACTTTTTGTTGTTGTTGCTGTGCCATCATTTCTTTCATCAACACCATCATCGGATCAATTACTGGGGCATTCTGAACTGGAGCTTCGTCCGGCTCTATTTCTATGACCTCTGTGTTTTGGCCTGCTTCTTCTAAAACTTTACGCAGCCGGAATGCAAGTTCTGCCTTCGTTCCATGGATTGGAGCATTCCTTTTCTTCAACTCATCCTTCAGCTGGGTCTGGCTGAGATCACTAATATTTACTGTCTTGACCATTGTTCCAATAATCCCACTTCTGACACCACTGTAACGACTCTTCGTTGGTTCTTTTAGATTATTGAACAAACACGACAGTAAAAAGACAGATTTTTGCTTAACAAAATCCCAAACTTTATTTATCAACCAAATTACAGCAGCTTCCGTTTTTCCTTACAATAAATTCCAGGGTCTCCAATTTATGTACAATAAACTTCGCCGCTTTTCCACAATTTGAATCAATAATATTCGGAATCGTAAAATCTGTATTTACTATTCCCAAAGTTCAGATTCTTTCACTATTAGTACCCAGGCTCAAGTACCTCCGATTATTCCTTATACTTTCGAATATTTGTAAAACACTTTTAATTGCAAAATTAAAACTGACTATCTGATATTTTTGTTTGCTTATTTATATCGAAAAATAAATAAATCGAAACTTCTATAATCCACTAGAAATCAATACTACGTAGTCCGTACATCTGAAATAGGCCACACCTGTTTTCATTCATACTTGCATTTGTATTAGCGAACTCAAATTTAATTTATGCAAAATGTATTAGGTAACTCCTTTTAATTCATTAATGTAAACATTTGTATAACAAATTTAATTTACATTAATTTATGCAATACAATTTGCAATACAAGTAAAAGATTGAAAAAGGAGTTAACTTTTAATTAATGAATGAGTAAATAAAATTAACCCATTCTGGACGAAGTTTATTACAATATATATATATATATATATATTATATGATTTTATTATTATGAGTGGCATCGAAGTCGGGCATTTCATACCATTAGTCGTCGGAGATTTGTATACTATTATACTTGATCTAAAGTCAGACATCTAAAGTCACTTCTTACACTGACAAAAGTCATTTACATGACAGGATCTGGCCTGTTTTTAATATATCCACCTGACTGGCTTGCCTTTGTTATTATGGGACTAGGTTCGTCGACGATTGATATTTCCGAATTACTGGTCGAATAATTGACTTGTGGTCTACCGGATTGTTTACTGTATTCTGGTTCTAGAGTCCGAAAAATGAACAGCATTTATGTTGGTAATAAAACTTACTTTAAAGTAGAAATTTAGTATACGAGTATATTGACTACGGAGTGGCTTCTTTCAAAGAAGGAAGTCATTTATAGGAAGGGAACTGGCCTGCTTTCAATATATCCTCTTGACTGACTTGCCCTCTACAGTTATGTCACTTTGATTGTCGACGAATGATTTTTTAATTTTCCAAATATCTCGGCAAATAATCGACATGTGGTTTACCGGGAATATATTCAATATTCATACGGAATAGCAAATTAACGATCAAAATCACAACATTAAACAAATGAAAGCATGAATGTAATTATATGTATTTATTTATAACATTGAAACACAATTATCAAAAACTCAACACCCAATATAATCAAAAACTCAATATTAATTGTTGCCAAAAAAACTGAATAATAATAAATCCAAAAACTGAATAAAAATTAATCCTAAATCCAAAATTACAAGCGCTTAAATTTCTATTTAACGGTATCTATATATTACAATTTTATATACATATATATATATATATATATATATATATATATATATATATATATATATATATATATATATATATATATATATATATATATATATATTATATATATATATATATAGATTATTAAAAAAAACAAAATACAAGTTTTAACATTTTGATTTAACCCATGATGGCATTAATTACTTTATACTGAATTTTTTTAATACATTACATCGGATCGTGATTAAGGATAAGAAATTTAATCAAAGAGCAGTGAAATTCCATATCCTCTTTGATTAAATTTCTGTTCCTTTACAGAAACAAAATATGTACTACTTATGCCATTATTAACATTTTCCTCTTTCTTTTTTCCTATCCAACTGTAGGAAATCTTACTAAAATCCTGAGAAATCACTCGTAATAGCGACCTTTGTTCAGCGTAAATAAATTAGTCACTGACAAAAATGAAAAGCTCATAATTAAATAATCATACAATTAGACGACTCTTTTGGTCCATGAACTAATTGATAATATAAATCAAACAAACAAAAAAAATCAATTTAGACACTTTAGTAGCCTATGGCAACATTTGCCTGAGCAAAACTTAAAGTCATAAGTCTAAATCAACTGAAATAATAAAATAATTAACCAGTAATCAACCGTTTTGGTTAAGTTAAGTTAAGAAGGAAAAAAAATTATTGCTATTCACGAAAGATTCCTCAGAAAACTCAAAAAAAAATAAGAAACAAACATAGTCGAGGAAAATTAGCTTCAAAATCCGTAAAACTTCCAAGTCCTCAGGGACAGCTCCGATTTTGATGATTTTTTTTTTTAAATGTGTGTTTTCATATATTATTTGAAATCAGAAACATTACAATGTGCGCAAATAAATATTTATGTTGTTTAAACAATATCAACAAAATTTATGAACAAATTATTTTTTTAACAAAATTTATGCAATAAAAGAATTGTTATGTTCAAATTTATAGAAAATTTCATTTAATAATAACATAAAAATATGGTATTATAAGAGTAGCAAAATATGTACACGCTATGTCTAACTTCTGTATATACATTTGTCATTAATATAGAGACTTTGCTGAGTTTTACAAACAGACACGTTTTCCGCTCCGAATTCTTTGAACCTTGTCCGATTAACATGAAATTTGGTGAGTAGTTTAGGAATGGCCCAAGGAACAAAAGTGGCATAGCGCTGATGGGCCCTTATATCCTGGGGTGGATTCCACCCCTTCTCGAGGGCGGAATATACTTAATACACGGAATACACTCAAAGTAACCCCAAAAATAGATAAAAGGACACATTTGAAGTATAGAATGTTGTATAAGGTTTTTTCGATAGATCGATATTTTTCGAGTTATTTGCGATTGAAAACTTATATTGTTCGTTGAAAAACGCATGGTTTTTGATAGTTTTTCGAAAATAACTCTTAAACTTAGCGTTCTCTCAAAAATTTGGTAATCAACAAAAATGAAACTTAAAAAAACCAAGAGATTGTTGTTTTTATGAGGTTTGTAGGTCCAAAATGAAGCAAGTTATGGTTCAATGACGAGACATTTTTTTAACGACTTGGTTCGAAGAATTCAACGTTAAATAACGGAAAAGTAATGCATTTTTCGGACAAAACTGTCATACTTTTTTGTAATGATTGGAAAGACGTTTAAAATGGGCACTAGTTCAAGTCGTTTGCATTAAAAAAAACCATGCTATGATGCGGGCATCTCGAATTCAAAATAGAAACTCAGCGTTAAAATTTCGGTCATTCCTAATAGAATTTATATTGACCATAGGCCATAGCCCCTTTACAACTAGCTGTATTTTAGTGTTACCTATGTGATCCAGAAGTTTTGCTAGATTAGAATACGTATTTTCCGAAAAAAGTTTGATAATAATGAAAAATGAATTTTCAAATTTCCTTAGAAAGTACCTTCTGTTCAAAATAACTCTAAAACTAACAAATATACGTAAAAAAATTCTCCAGACAAAAACGTAGGTTTTTTCTTAACCAAAAATTGGTTTTATTTTATTTTCTGTGGGATAAAAAATACCAAAGATATAACTGTTTCAAGTTTGCATTATAGTGCACGGATCACTCCTTTCGAGTCGTTCAACCCTTAACAATTTGAAGGTGAAGGGCTTAGGCATGTTGAAATATATATCATCTTATAGCTTTGAAAGAACCTATAAATCGAGTTTTTAATGGAAGTTGTAACTTTAAAATTGAGAGAGTTATGTTACTATGAATCATACATGTTCAACTCATATAATTTAAATTATATGAAAATAGGACTTTATTTTTTTTTGTGGGATTATGGAAATGCTTATTCATTATATGGGGACTTCTCTGCCCTTTAACCATCGAATTAAAATGATCGAATTTCCTGAATTTATAGTTTACACTTTCTGAATTTAGAATTATATATTTTCATATTTAAAATTAAAATAAATACAAAATAATTTATAATTGTTTACAATTTTTTTCTTACAATATTCGTATAATTTAAAGCTTTTAAAAATTAAAACAGAAAACAAAACAAATTTTTTAAATTATACTATTTAAAAGTTAAAAAATACCGTGACAAAATTTTTTCTCTCCATGAATTATGTTTTTATTATTTAAACAATATAAATATTTAATTGCGCACATTGTAATGTTTCTGATTTCAAATAATATATAAAAACACACATTTAAAAAAAAAAATCATCAAAATCGGAGCTGTCCCTGAGGACTTAGAAGTTAAAACCTAATTTTCCTCGACTAACATAGCAGATTTCCACAGCAAAGTTTTTTTGGTGATATGTTATTCTATTTTAATCAATATTGATTTTATTGTGATGAAAAAAAAAATCTTCATCCATAGCTTTAAAAATGAAAATAAAAGAAAAATTAACAATAAACTTTGTCTCTGGTTTTTTTTGAAATTTTGATGATACAACGTTTTAAAGGATCTTTAATTATTATTATGACACAAGGTTCTTCCCTAACTTAAGATTTATACAACAAAAAAATAAATTATACATATTCAAAGATATATATATATACATGTACTGTACTCTACATCAATGAAAACATAAAAAAAATTTTAAAAAAAAAATCTTTTAATCTGAAGATTTAGTTTGACATTCAGACAACCCCAAATAATTGCATTTTAAATTACAATTTCACAAAAAAAAATACGCGACTAGTCTTATACTCATTGGCAAAACATGAATTTACAGACCGAATCATGAAGGTCCCATCCTATCGTACAAACACATTTTTGAGAAAAAAAACTAAAGTAATATACCAGTGTCAGCTTATGCCGTCAGCCTTAAAATCCTTCGTATGGAATGCTCCTATCACCTT
This sequence comes from Diogma glabrata, assembly GCA_963693315.1. Lineage (NCBI taxonomy): Eukaryota > Metazoa > Arthropoda > Insecta > Diptera > Cylindrotomidae > Diogma > Diogma glabrata. The sequence continues at coordinate 7,258 of CAVNZG010000971.1, forward strand.
TCCACTCATGTCCTCCAGCTGATACACATTCGTTCCCAACTTTTCCTTGATTTTACACTTGATCCATTTTGGGGCGAGCTTTGCATTAAAATTTTGTGATGCGACGGATTGTTGGAAGTTTCTCTTCCACACAATGTCACCCGTTTGGTGGTTTCTCACGGTTGAACGCAGGTTGTAGTATCTCTTAGATCTCGAGTATGCCTTGGCAAGGTTCTCTTTTACCAGTTTGTTTATATTCGAAAAATTTCCTTTTAACGTTTGAACCCTAGTCTCAAGTGGGTTGCTTACATCAGGTTGATCCTGTTGTTCAGTGTGTGTTGATCCATAGCCAAAATGAACAATTTCTCTACCAAAATTCAGAAAGTATGGCGTGTATCCTGTAGATTCGTGACGAGCCGTTCGTATTGCACACGCAATGTTATGAAGTTGTTTATCCCATTCTTTATGGTCCTCTTTTAGATAAGATCGAATCGCTGACAATACCACCCGATTTATTCGTTCAGCAGGGTTGTTCTGAGGATGATAGTATGCATTTCGGTAGTGATTAACGCCGTTATCTTTTAAAAATGTTTGGAAAATATTTGAAATAAACTGTGGTCCATTATCCGATATCAGCGTACGAGGTGTTCCAAAAATAGAAAATACGTGTTGTTCTAGAAGCAAAAGAGTCAGTTTAGAATCCGCTCGACGCATAGGAAATAACAACACAAATCTAGAGAACACATCTAACACAACCAAAATGTAAATATTTCCAGATTTTGATCTTGGAAATGGCCCCAAGTAGTCTATAGCAATGGTTTGCCACGGTTGATCTGTGATTTTTGGATCACCCATTGGAGAACGTGGTATATAACTATCCTTCGAAGCTTTACAGATTTCGCAGTTTTTAACATACTCTCGAGCTGCTTGATCAATATTTGGCCAGTAATAATATTGTTTTACTCTATGTGATGCTTTAGATGCTCCTTAATGAGCTGACAATGGATCATCATGTAGTTTTCCCAATACACCTCTTCTTCCAGTTTCTGGTACCACGAGTTTCAATAAGGAATTCGGATAACGTCTGAAAATCTGATCATCAATGATAGTAAAATCTGCGAACTGTTCTTGCTGTGCTATAGTACCAGCCTTTAACCTTTCATACCAGCTATCTCCTGTATTTACAGAAAGTAAGTCACAATTCATTGAGCGAGATAAAGAATCTGGCACCACATTGAATTTACCCTTCCTATGCTTCAAAGTGAAATTATAGTGTTGTAATTTTAAAGCCCATCGACCCAATCTTCCGCTAGGATCGTTAATATTATGCAGCCACAACAACGACGCATGATCGGTAATTACTGTAAAATGGCTACCCTCAATATAAGGCCGAAAGCGGTCGATTGCCAATATCACTGCAAGACATTCTTTTTCTGTGGTGTGGTATTTCCTTTGTTGATTTGTTAGCTTCTGACTATAAAAAGCTATCACTTTTTCGTTTTCACCACCTTCCTGAGTTAACACAGCCCCAATACCAACATCTGACGCGTCTGTCTGGATAGTGAATTCTTTTTCGAAATTTGGATTTGCGAGAATAGGAGGAGAAATCAAAAGAGTTTTAAGTTTTAAAAAAGATTCATTTGCCTCTTCGGTCCATTGGAAACGTTTTCCTTTCTTTAAGGTATCCGATATGGGTGCAGAAATGGTAGAGAAATTGTTAATAAATTTTCTATACCAGCTGGCCATTCCGATAAACCTACGGTACGCCTTAGCTGAATCTGGCACTGGATAATTTAGTATACTTGACACCTTCTCCGGATCGGTCCTTAACCCTTCTCGTGAAATGATGTATCCTAAATATTTCATTTAGTGTTGTAAAAATTTTGATTTGTCCAAATTTATTGTTAACCCGGCTTGGAGCAGGCGCTCTGCAACAATTCCCAACAATCTGAAATGGTCGTCCAAATTCTCAGTAGAAATGATAATATCGTCCAAATAAACAAATACTTGGGGTTCAAGATCCACTCCAAGTACTTGGTCCATTAACCGAGCCTGCGTTTGAGGAGCATTATGTAAGCCAAAATGGCATAACTTTAAACTGAAAGTGACCGCGTGACGATATCGAAAATGCAGTCTTTTCTTTCGAGCTCTCTTCCAATGGAATTTGCCAGAAGGCGTCAGACAAATCCACGCTTGACAAAAAATTAGTGCTCTTAAAACGCCCTAAAATTCGTGATATGTGAGGTAAAGGATAGGCATCTGGTTTCGTCACAACATTCAGTTTACGTGAATCTAAGCAAATGCGAATCTTCCCGTTCGACTTAATTACCGGCACTAGTGGATTGCTCCAAGGACTTATCGAATTCTCAATTACATTTAGGCGTAACATCCTGTCAATCTCCTTATCAACTTTTTCTTGGACAACCGGCGACATCGGATAGTTTCTTTGCTTAATTGGTCGCGCATCACCAGTATCAATTAAATGTGACAAAACGCTGGTTCGACCAATTTTATCTACCCCAGAAAGTGGAAATTTTGATAAAGCTTTTTCAAATTCTGTTCTTTGATTAATTGTTAAAGGTTCCGGAATTTCCGATATTATTTTAGAAAAACCCGACACTCCTAAACTTTCCACCACTGGTTTAATACAAAACAGTTTCCAAAAATCCATTCCCAGAACCAAAGTGTTTGTGATTGAAGGCACTACAAGTGTTGGCACGACACGCGTTTTCTCATTATAGACAAACGGTACATTTACGTATCCTTGAATTGCATGGTTAGTTCCATCTGCCGTTGATATTGACGAATGAATCGGATAGATCTTTAACTCCAAAGCTTTAATAATTTTATCCGAATTCTTACCAAAAATAGTGCAACTTGCACCAGAATCTAGAAGCCCTTCAATTTCCATACCCAATACGGTTACTTCAATTGTAGGTCTACCATCATCCGAATAATTAACTATCCCATTAATGACATTAGAAAAATAATTAAATTTAGACACAGGAAAATCTGATTGGGTTTGAGTTGAGTGGTCACGAACATTAGAATAACTCTTACTTCTAACTCCTAACCTAAGTTTTCCGACTTTGGTATCGAGCATCTCATACAGTCCATTGAAGTAACTTCTGGAGCTCCGCATTTGAAACAAAATATATGTGCCCTTGCTTCCAGACAAGTTTGAAAAGGATGTCCTTCTTTACCACAGTTCCAGCATTTTACTGCCTTTGATATTTTCTTCTCTATGATAGACACTGCCCCATTATCAGCGGATGACTCCTTGTTATCAACGAAATCCTGCTCTATGCCTGACGAATTCAAACTTAATACTTGATGTCTCGCTTCAGTTGGAATTCTTCGAGCCGTGGAAACACCTGAACCTGAAATTATGTGCCGTCGTGAAAGGTTATACCGCAAATCCTCGATTCTCTTGCAATATCGAGCCAGTTCTTCTATGGTATCTATTTGAGTTATTGGTAGTTTTTCCAAATAAAAAGGTAATAAATTTCGAATTATACATTTTAATTTTTCTCGTTCTGGAATGGGTTCGAGAAAATTTTGAAATTGTAATTCCATTTCTGCTAAATAAATATTAAAGTTTTCCCCTTGTTTTTGAAATCGCTTGATAAGGTCCTGCATAAGCCAAAAATCATGGTCGTCTGGTAAAAACACCTCTCGTAAGCCCCGAACCAATTGTTGCCAGTTCCTATATTTCTTATAGGATGCTCTATACCATACTTTTGCTGGTCCATCGAGAAGATGATAAATCGCAGAAAAAAGATCATTGTCGGACACTCGTTCAGCTAACGCATACATTTCAACTTGTTTTAGAAAATCATTTAAAGACAAACCATCCGAACGGCCAGTAAAACACAGCTTCCATTTGTGAATTGGACAAACCCTAAACATATTTCCAAATCTATGAACATTAGACATTCTAGCCGAACTAGCCTGAGGTGGATCGGCCATTGCTTCCCTAAATCTGGGAATCAGGTCATTGCTAGAGTCAGAATCAGAAAATCCATTAAATTCTTCTACTTCAGATGTACCAGACAAAGTTTTATGTTTGTTCGAACCCATAGCTTTTGTAAATTGGGGATTTTGTACGACTGAATTTCTTTTTGATATCGCTCCCAATATTGGTTGACGATTTATAAAGGTGTCTATATTAGTTGGTTCATAACGGTGATTCGATTCATTATGCGTTTGAATGCCATGTACACTTTCTCCTTCAGACACTACAGCAGCTGAATCAATCAAAGTTTCCACTGTTAACATCATGTTAACTAGTTTTGGTTTTAAATCGGAATTAGCAGGTAACGTATTATTTAACCGTTCTAATCTAAGTTTAAGGTGAACAAATTTAGAATTGAATCTTTTAGGTTCTCTTTTCCTTTCTGCTAACGGAGCTCTAGTTAATGAATTAAACTTGTTTTCACAAATTGTAAATTCCTCTAAAGTATTCGTGCTCACTGTTCTTGGAACACTTTCTACCCCTTTTGTTTCATTACGCATGTGAGCTCGTAATCTACGCCTTAAAGTCTGGGTAGATCCAGATCCCGAGACACCACGAATGTTTAGTTCGTATTTTAATTCATTCGCACTTAGATTATTACTATCCATTTCCTTTCTCTTTTCCTTCCAAAAACTCAAGAAAACAAACCCCCAAACCTAGTGTACACTTCCTTCACGTAAAACCAACCAACTCTCAAAAGAAATAATCAAACAATATTAAGTTATAATCGACAAGATAAACTCTTCAAAATTCGTATCTGCAAACATTCATATTAACACAATACACAACATTTAACCGCAGAAAATTAATTTGCTACTAACTGTAACCATTCACAGTTACGATCAAACAAAAAAAAAATTATAAAAAATATTTACTAATAACGCACGATCAAACAATCTTCAAATTAAAAAATTTCGTACAGGTTTTCAATACGAATAACAGTAATGTATTTTATCTTAAAACAAATATTTTGAAAACTATGCAATTTTTGATTTAATTAACACAAAATCCCTAATTCCTAAATTTTTCCAATAGGAAAACAATGAAAATGAAATTAAATTAAATGCTATGAAAAAAAACTATAACTACCGATGAAAATCACTTATAATAATATAAATACAAATATATATAATCAAGCACATTGCAATAATATAAAAAATAACTGAATTGTAAGCAAAATATGAAATTATAAAAATTTAAAATATAAAAAATTTGTTGAATACTCAAGTGTATATATGTATCCAAAGTTCCATGTTATCGGCGCCAGTGTAACGGGATATTTTGTCCAGTGTTCACAGATATATGTATATTATATATATTTATTAATTCTTGCTCCTCCAAATATTACGCTACCAATGTCTCTTGCCATTCCTCAATTCTCGATCCGACTTTTCTTTTACTTATCGATGCACGTATCTCAAAAATTCTTTTTATCCATAATGTATGTACTGCAACTTCTCGATAGATTTGTTTGAACTTTATCACTTGCTTTACGTTTGATAAAGTTTAAAAAAACCACCACCTGGTTTTTGGTGTTTTATTTCTTTTGCGGTACTTTTCAGCAAACTTTCAGTTACCACAATTAGTTTACCATCGAAAATGCACAACTTTTCTTAATATGCACTATTTACTTGGCAATATATTCAATATTCATACGGAATAGCAAATTAACGATCAAAATCACAACATTAAACAAATGAAAACATGAATGTAATTATATGTATTTATTTATAACATTGAAACACAATTATCAAAATCTCAACAGCCAATATAATCAAAAACTCAATATTAATTGTTGCCAAAAAAACTGAATAATAATAAATCCAAAAACTGAATAAAAATTAATCCTAAATCCAAAATTACAAGCGCTTAAATTTCTATTTAACGGTATCTATATATTACAATTTTATATACATATATATATATATATATATATATATATATATATATATATATATATATATATATATATATATATATATATATATATATATATATATATATATATATATATATATATATATATATATATATATATATATATATATATATATATATATATATATATATATATATATATATATATATATATATATATATATATATATATATATATATATATATATATATATATATATATATATATATATATATATATATATATATATATATATATATATATATATATATATATATATATATATATATATATATATATATATATATATATATATATATATATATATATATATATATATATATATATATATATATATATATATATATATATATATATATATATATATAGATTATTAAAAAAAACAAAATACAAGTTTTAACATTTTGATTTAACCCATGATGGCATTAATTACTTTATACTGAATTTTTTTAATACATTACAAACATCCATCAAGTGCAACACCTGTAAAGAATGGTGTCACCTCGAGAACTGCTCAGGTTTGGCCATACATAAACAATGGATCAAACACTACATAGCGCCATGCTGTCAATCATCTAGTCAACATACCAACAAGAGCAGCAAAACACAATGGGAATGAACAGGCATCCGGAAACTCCGAGTGATGTCAAAATTATGCAATTGAATTGCAACGGTCTCACCAATAAGATAGATGATATTATAAATTATATGTGCAATAACAATATTCTAGTCACGGTTTGTTTTTTGTATTAATTAGTTAGACATGTTAGCACACTAATACCGCATTCACAGCGACATAGCAAATTAGTAGATAGTATATTATAATTTGCATCTTGGCTTATTTAATATGAGTTTAAAACGTAGATTGTAATTTGAATCGTAAGTATTTGAATCGTTTGTAATGGTAGTAAGCCTAGATATCAAATTAGTTGCAAGATTTTAAAATAAAAAGTGTTTACAGCACAGATTTAAATTACATCTACTAATTTGCTATGTCGCTGTGAATGCGGTATAAATATGAAATATTCATTATTCAGACTCTTTGAATATCCGAAGATACCCTGTCAACTATAAAGGAAGGAGAGGAGGAAAATGGAAAGAATGAGGATATAGGGATAACTATACTAATTGTTTTAAATGACGGTGGACATTTTCTTTAAATGTCTGAGGGGAAAATTCATCGGGAAATACAGAGGAGGGCATTAAGTTCCACAATTTGGCCACTCTATTAAAATAGTCGTTCTGGAAGGACACAGTTCTACAACGAGGTATTTGTACAACAACTGGACGGGATAACTCGGCAGCTCTTGTTTGTCGATTATACTACGCACACGATGGAAGGACATTTTTAATTTCCTTAGAGGAGAATTCGCTAAAGTTATATTTATAGTAGATTGACAATTCAGCCACATTTCTTCTGAGCTGGAGTGAATCAAGCTGGTCCGTTAGTTCGGTATTACCAATCAACCGTATTGCTTTTCTCTGTACAGAGTCTAGACATTTTATTGTTGACTGACAAGCACCTCCCCAAACGTGACAGCAGTACTCCACTCCATACATGGACGAATAAAGGACTTGAAGATTAGCAAAATTTGCTCGGGATTGAAATACTTTTTACATCGACTCAAAAATCCTAATTTTTGCATTGCAGATTTAGCGAGGTTGAACATGTAACGATGGACTTTTTACAAATTTTACTCTGAAAATAATAGTTTTCAAACTCAATTATAATTTTATTAATTTTCTTAAATTGTATTAAACGTAGCTACATTTTTCTGTACTACTGTTGACGGTTTAGTTACGTCACTTAATAAACATGTTTATATAAATGATTTGTTTTTTTAACTTGGAAAAAGGGGAATTGTTTATGGAAGGGGAAACAGAAGATCGATTGTATGATATAAAAGTTCGAATTGTTTAAAACAATCAGATCAGTATAATTTGGAAATTGAAAAAAAAAACATTGTTGTTATTAAGAATAAATTTAAATCTGTGTTAAAATTTAATTTAATTTATTATTATAACAATTGTTTAAGTTTTTTTTTTAAATAAGATATAAATAAAAATCAAAGTTTTTGTGTAAAAATGTTATAAAAAAATATGATTGTGTTCTGTGTTAATTTATTTTTCATAAAAAGAGTGATGATGTTATTTAATAAAGAAATTTATTGGATCAAAATCATTGAAAAAAAAGAAACCATATTTGTAAATTAGTAATTTATTTTTGATTATTGTGAGAAAAAAAACAAATTATAAATTAAAAGCAGAGAAACAAAAATGAGTTTATTTGTTCAACTTTCATCATTTTCTAAAACTATATTATTGTCACCATGCACGATATTCTTATTTTGCACAATATCTTTAGCATCATTAGGAAAATCACTTGGTGTTCGAAGGTTCGATGTTAAGGTGTTATTAAGAATCTTTGAGTAACGTAAAATTTTATGCAACCATCAAACAATCAATGCAAAGGATGATGGTTTATGAAACATGTTTGGAAATGGACAACTTATGAAAAGTCGAGAATAATTATATCAATGTTAGTTATACAAGGACACTAGAAGATGGAACATATTAGAGAACTGACTCTTATTCTGAGCCACTGGGACTTTTAACAACGATTTGATCAAAAAAAAAGAAAATTTAAGAATAGACGGGATATGAATCGTGTCACTGACGAATCATAGGATTGAGAATCTCTTAACCAAGGGTTTAGCCTAACATTTTAATAGAAAAATGATAATAAATCAAATAGAAAGAAAGACTAACAATAATATACAAAAAATTTTACCTAGCTTAAATACGCTGATAGTTAAAGGTGGTCTTCCCTTTTCTTGTATGTAATCAGGTTTGTAGATTGTTCCAGAATGACGTCCTCCACAAAATTAATACAGATATACACCAACTTACTAGCTAATTTGCGGTGGCTATATATATTTCATCGTTTCAGGAACAAAATAATGACACAAAAACAGCTCCAGTCATGTAATTTTACTTTGCTTTCCACTTGCTGTTATTCTTAATTATACGTCAAGCAAAAAATATATTTGAAATATGCAACTAATAGTTTCTTCACCAATGAATAATAACAAATGGCTGCTGACCTTTAAAGCGTTTTAATAATTATCTTGTCTTTTCATTACAAATGATTATCACTTAATATCATGTTTTCTATATTTAATCACTATTTATTTTTGCAGAAAGTAATATTTAATGCAAACAAACTTTATTAGACAAAATCTATTCGTTTTTTTCTCTAGATCAAGACGATCTTTTTTTGTTGCCAAAATCGGAATTAAACTTTTTAATTTTAAGTTTCAACATCGAATCAATATATATGAACAGTTTGAAAAAAAGTGATTTATCTTTGACTAGATGTGATTTTTTTGAAAATCAAAACCGGAATGCCTTTACATCAAATTTTTTTATAAAAACATCGACTTCATTCAAAACAAAAAATGTGATTTTTTGTTTTGACATCTTCTAATGAAAATCAAAATCGTGTAATACCAAGATTCAGCAAAAGTTAGTAACGACATCTGTTCGTTAGAAATGAAAATAAAATTGGGTACGTTCGTTTGTTTTTATAGTATATTCGAAATTTAACTAGCCGTTAAGTATTAGAAAATTTTAAAATGATTATCAATGAAAAAAAAAAAAATGAACTGAAACTAATGAAATACATTTTTATTGAATCAGAAAAAGAAGATGAATTGGTTTTATTATTGTTTAGGCGAATATAGCGGACGTTACACCATGAATTCAAGGTAAAAACCAAGATTTTTACCCCTGAAATCACAAAAACGTCGTCACCCCCTCTACGTCAGAAACCACCGAACTACTTCCCACAACTAATCTGTATCTGGGATCGAGATACCCACAGTCACTGGCGTCAGGACCGATGACCGGTTCCAACACTCATGAAGTCCCTAGGAACTTCACTGAGTACTGAGACCGACCATCCATCCGAACGTCAGCACTATGGACACCCCGATACAACCAGTAAGCATGACACGGGAGATGTGAACCCCAGAGACAACAACCAGACAGAGGAACTACCCTACCTAACGAAAAGACATCATTCCCTGATGTCTTTCGCGTGATGGACTCCAAGATTCTTACCGCTCATATCTGTGCACTCATAGAGTACATTTCCAATCTTAGTCTTAATCATCGCAGGTAAGAACCTTAGAGCCAATTTTGCCGAGAATTTTTTGTAGCGTCACTCAAATGATGTTGCCGTACAAACACACGTTGTTGTGGTTGAAAAGTCCGTAGTTTAGATCGCAGGTTATACTGATGTTGCGATTTCTTGAAAGCTGCTTTTAAATTTTCCTGAACCCGGTTCCTGAGCAGAGTCAAATGATCAGAGCGTTCTAATTCCTCACCAGCATCTTCACCAAGCTGGTGTAGTGATCTCAACAAATGGTAAGTATTCCCATCCGAAACTGGATGTTGACCAAATAATAAATAGTACGGTGAGTACTTGGTAGCTGAATGTACTGCAGCCCGCAGTGCATATGCGATTTCACCAATTTGTGAATCCCACTTGGTATGTTGACCTTTTATGAACGCTCGAATTGCTGCTAGAACTGACCTATTGACCCGCTCTGACGCGTTGCTTTGAGGACTATAGACACCGGTCCTAATGTGCTTAATGCCGAAATCTGACAAAAGATTTTGAAAGTTCCTACTAGTGAACTGTTTGCCATTGTCACTGTGTAGAAACTCTGGTACCCCATATGTAAGAAACACTTCATTCCTCAGAAAAGCATTCACCTTCGGTGAAGTTGCGTTTCTAAGTGGTTTCAGTAGTACAAACTTCGTAGCATGATCCAGAACTATCAATAACACCGTATTCCCAAGTGTAGAACGAGGGTACGGTCCCAAAAAATCTATATAGACTCTCTGCCATGGACGTGCTGTTTCGAATTGATATTGCATCGGAGGACGCAATATCTGATTCGTGGCTTTTTTTTGTTTACATGTATCGCAGGACACAACATAGTTGTGTACCTGTGACGCCATGCCCGGCCAATAATAAAGACGTCGAAGTAATTCTAATGTCTTTTTAACACCTCCATGAGCAGCAGTACTATCATCATGATGTTTCTGAATCATGTTGGAAGTCATCGGTTTTGGTACCCAGAGTTTCCACACAGGAACATCGTTGGGTATTGCATCAGGTCTTGGCTCAATACGTATGTATAGCTTATCATCCACGACTTTAACTGAAGGAAAGTCCTTGGGTGATGATTGAACTTTAGCTATCATATCCGTATATTCGTTGTGCCGATAACCTTCATTGTCGATTTTAATTTCATTAATGTGATGTGTTAATGCTTCCGACAATTCTTCGTGTGTATCGTCATAAAGACGAGATAGAGCATCAGGGACTATATTTTGGGTACCTTTTTGGTGGACAATGGTAAAATCCATATGTTGGAGTTTTAGACTCCACCTAGCCAGACGACCACTCAAGTCTTTCTGTGACATAAGCCACTTCAGACTTGAGTGATCAGTCACAATCGTAAATCGGTGACCTTCAACATAGCCCCTGAATTTCTTCACACTCAGAATTGCCGCAAGACATTCCAGCTCAGAAACTGAGTAATTTCTTTGAGCTTTGTTCAGTTTTTTCGACATGAAGGCTGTTAAAGCTAAAACGACACCATAATCAACAAAACATTTAAAAACAACACATTAATCAATAATACTTCTAAACGACACAATTATCAACAATACATTTTTAATTCATACGACACAATTATCAACAATACATTTTAATTCATACGACACAATAACCAACAATACATTTCTTAACACTTAAGCCGTGCATTCACATAAAACAGAAACAGAAACAGAAACAGAAACTGAAAATTTTCAGTTTCTGTTTCTGTTTCTAATTTGGTTGACGGTGGTGAATAATAAAACAGAAACAGAAACCGAATTTTAAGATGGCAGCTGTCATATTATATTATATATGCCAAAATTAAAATATATATATTTAACCCAATCCATATATATTTAACCCAATTAAAATTAAAAAAATGATATTAATATAAAAAAAATATTGTAATTCAATAAACTGTGTATTTTATTTATTTATTATTTATCGCACATAATAATATCCATAAAAAAATCGAGCTAAATTCAACGTAAATTATTTTTGACTAAATATTTATTTCTTAAAATAATGTACAATCCCGTTACATAAAGTTAAAATAATATGGTCACGTGACAGTTTCTGGACCAGAAACAATTAAATTTTAATTGTTTCTGGTCCAGACAAAACAGACAAATTTTCAGTTTCTGTTTCTGTTTCTAAATTAGGTTTCTGTTTCTGTTGCTGTCAAATTTGTATGAAATTCGGTTTCTGTTTCTGTTTCTGTTTTATGTGAATGCACGGCTTTAAACAACACAATAATCAACCATTCATTTACTAATATGTAAACGATACAAATTATCCACCATACATTTATTAACACTTAAACAACCATACATTTATTAACATTAAATAACGATACAATTGACAACCATTCATTTACTAATATGTAAACGATACAAATTATCCACCATACATTTCTTAACACTTAAACAACACAATAATCAACCATTCATTTACTAATATGTAAACGATACAAATTATCCACCATACATTTATTAACACTTAAACAACCATACATTTATTAACATTAAATAACGATACAATTGACAACCATTCATTTATTAACATTTAAACAACACAATATTATCACTATTTGACCGACACAATAATCAACATTACATTTTTCCAAAATCAAAATAAACAAATGCATACACCATTCAAACGTCAAAATGCAACAAAAACCAGATAACAACAATGGGTTGTAAAGTTGCTAGCCATAATACTCCCTCTAGTAGGAAAGTTATTCAACGATAATGCAGATTATATCTTACGCCAAATTAAATAATGTGTGAAATGTGTCAACTAAGCTGGCTAGTGTAAAGCTATATTAACAGATGGAACTGGAAAATTGGCCTCTTTTGTCATCATTCATTGTCAACGAAGTGATCTTTCTAGATTATTGGTTTTCTCGTGCAAAGGTTTTTTTGTGAAATACTGGACGTGGTTTTTCTGGAGTTTTTATTATAGATAAAACAGAGGTGATCCAAAAGCTGGGAAAACAAGGAGTTGGTGCCTAACAACATCGGTAAGAGTTTTTATTATAATAAAGTGATAATAAAATATATACGTGGTAATGATGACAAAATCCGTCCGTCATTTTGTGAATGCATTTAATCTAGTCATCATATGTAAAAGTAATTAACGTCATCATAACAAATGCAATCAACTTAGTCTTCATGTGTGAGAATGATATGTGATGTTACAATCGAGTCTTCATATGTGCGAGTAGTTTTAAATTCCAGTCTTCAAATTATGATGATACCACAATATACGTTTCCAGTCTTCAATGTTGAATTGTGGTTATATAGTCTTCAACATTTTATATTACCACAATATACGTTTCCAGTCTTCAATATTGAATTGTGGTTATATAGTCTTCAACATTTGATATTACCACAATATACGTCGCCAGTCTTCAACAATGAATTGTGGCTTTTTAGTATTCAACATTTGATGATACCACAATATACGTCAGCAGTCTTCAACATTGAATTGTGGTTATTTAATCTCCAACATACAATACAACTCAATTCCAGTCTTCAACATTGAATTGTGGTTATATAGTCTTCAACATTTTATATTACCACAATATACGTTTCCAGTCTTCAATATTGAATTGTGGTTATATAGTCTTCAATATTTGATATTATCACAATATACGTCGCCAGTCTTCAACAATGAATTGTGGCTTTTTAGTATTCAACATTTGATGATACCACAATATACGTCAGCAGTCTTCAACATTGAATTGTGGTTATTTACTCTCCAACATACAATACAACTCAATTCCAGTCTTCAACATTGAATTGTGGTTATATAGTCTTCAACATTTTATATTACCACAATATACGTTTCCAGTCTTCAATATCGAATTGTGGTTATACAGTCTTCAATATTTGATATTACCACAATATACGTCGCCAGTCTTCAACATTGAATTGTGGTTATTTAATCTCCAACATACAATACAAGTCAATTCCAGTCTTCAACATTGAATTGTGGTTATATAGTCTTCAACATTTTATATTACCACAATATACGTCGCCAGTCTTCAACATTGAATTGTGGTTATTTAATCTCCAACATACAATACAAGTCAATTCCAGTCTTCAACATTGAATTGTGGTTATATAGTCTTCAACGTTTGATATTACCACAATATACGTCGCCAGTCTTCAACATTGAATTGTGGTTATTTAATCTCCAACTTACAATACAAGTCAATTCCAGTCTTCAACATTGAATTGTGGTTATATAGTCTTCAACGTTTGATATTACCACAATATACGTCGCCAGTCTTCAACATTGAATTGTGGTTATTTAATCTCCAACTTACAATACAAGTCAATTCCAGTCTTCAACATTGAATTGTGGTTATATAGTCTTCAACGTTTGATATTACCACAATATACGTCACCAGTCTTCAACATTGAATTGTGGTCATTTAATCTCCAACATACAATACAAGTCAATTCCAGTCTTCAACATTGAATTGTGGTTATTTTAATCTCCAACTACAACATAAGTCAATTCCAGTTTTCAACATTTGATGATGCCACAATATACGTCAGCAGTCGTCAACATTGAATTGTGGTTATTAATCTCCAACATGCAATATAGTCTTCAACATTTTGATGATACTACAATATACGACGCCAGCCTTCAACACCGAATTGTGGTTATTTAGTCTCCAACATCCAACATAAGTCAATTCCAGTCTTCAACATTGAAGAGAGATTAATTAGTCTTCAACATACAACATAAATCAATTCAAGTCTTCAACATTGGATTGCGATGATTTAGTCTTCAACCTACAATGTAAATGAATTCCAGTCTTCACCATGTGATGTTATTAACGCAATTGCATTAGCAGCCTTCAAAATTGAATTGTTGTTTCTTCAAACCAATGTCAACCAACCTAATATACAGTCCATTAAAAATTTTGTATTGTTAAACATTAAATAAGATTTAATTTGAAGTTGTTCTTTTATTTTAAAGATTTAGGATTGGCCTGGATTTCAGGACGTGTTACCGTTTTGTCAGTGATAACCAGTATCAAAGGCTATCGGACACTCTTGTCCGTCCTCGTCGATCTGATACAGTACACTACCTATCACTGTCAGACTCGCATCGCATCTAATAAAGAACTCTTTATTATAATCAGGGTTAATTAATACTGGTGCTGTAGTCAGCAATCGTTTTAAATTTTCGAAAGCAGCTTGCGCTTCCAATGTCCATTTAAATTTCCCAGAACTTTTCTTTAATAAATCCGTAATTGGTGATACCACGCTTGCATAGTTTGGTATGAAACGTTGGTATAGTTTTTATTATAATAAAGTGATAATAAAATATATACGTGGTAATGATGACAAAATCCGTCCGTCATTTTGTGAATGCATTTAATCTAGTCATCATATGTAAAAGTAATTAACGTCATCATAACAAATGCAATCAACTTAGTCTTCATGTGTGAGAATGATATGTGATGTTACAATCGAGTCTTCATATGTGCGAGTAGTTTTAAATTCCAGTCTTCAAATTATGATGATACCACAATATACGTTTCCAGTCTTCAATGTTGAATTGTGGTTATATAGTCTTCAACATTTTATATTACCACAATATACGTTTCCAGTCTTCAATATTGAATTGTGGTTATATAGTCTTCAACATTTGATATTACCACAATATACGTCGCCAGTCTTCAACAATGAATTGTGGCTTTTTAGTATTCAACATTTGATGATACCACAATATACGTCAGCAGTCTTCAACATTGAATTGTGGTTATTTAATCTCCAACATACAATACAACTCAATTCCAGTCTTCAACATTGAATTGTGGTTATATAGTCTTCAACATTTTATATTACCACAATATACGTTTCCAGTCTTCAATATTGAATTGTGGTTATATAGTCTTCAATATTTGATATTATCACAATATACGTCGCCAGTCTTCAACAATGAATTGTGGCTTTTTAGTATTCAACATTTGATGATACCACAATATACGTCAGCAGTCTTCAACATTGAATTGTGGTTATTTACTCTCCAACATACAATACAACTCAATTCCAGTCTTCAACATTGAATTGTGGTTATATAGTCTTCAACATTTTATATTACCACAATATACGTTTCCAGTCTTCAATATCGAATTGTGGTTATACAGTCTTCAATATTTGATATTACCACAATATACGTCGCCAGTCTTCAACATTGAATTGTGGTTATTTAATCTCCAACATACAATACAAGTCAATTCCAGTCTTCAACATTGAATTGTGGTTATATAGTCTTCAACATTTTATATTACCACAATATACGTCGCCAGTCTTCAACATTGAATTGTGGTTATTTAATCTCCAACATACAATACAAGTCAATTCCAGTCTTCAACATTGAATTGTGGTTATATAGTCTTCAACGTTTGATATTACCACAATATACGTCGCCAGTCTTCAACATTGAATTGTGGTTATTTAATCTCCAACTTACAATACAAGTCAATTCCAGTCTTCAACATTGAATTGTGGTTATATAGTCTTCAACGTTTGATATTACCACAATATACGTCGCCAGTCTTCAACATTGAATTGTGGTTATTTAATCTCCAACTTACAATACAAGTCAATTCCAGTCTTCAACATTGAATTGTGGTTATATAGTCTTCAACGTTTGATATTACCACAATATACGTCACCAGTCTTCAACATTGAATTGTGGTCATTTAATCTCCAACATACAATACAAGTCAATTCCAGTCTTCAACATTGAATTGTGGTTATTTTAATCTCCAACTACAACATAAGTCAATTCCAGTTTTCAACATTTGATGATGCCACAATATACGTCAGCAGTCGTCAACATTGAATTGTGGTTATTAATCTCCAACATGCAATATAGTCTTCAACATTTTGATGATACTACAATATACGACGCCAGCCTTCAACACCGAATTGTGGTTATTTAGTCTCCAACATCCAACATAAGTCAATTCCAGTCTTCAACATTGAAGAGAGATTAATTAGTCTTCAACATACAACATAAATCAATTCAAGTCTTCAACATTGGATTGCGATGATTTAGTCTTCAACCTACAATGTAAATGAATTCCAGTCTTCACCATGTGATGTTATTAACGCAATTGCATTAGCAGCCTTCAAAATTGAATTGTTGTTTCTTCAAACCAATGTCAACCAACCTAATATACAGTCCATTAAAAATTTTGTATTGTTAAACATTAAATAAGATTTAATTTGAAGTTGTTCTTTTATTTTAAAGATTTAGGATTGGCCTGGATTTCAGGACGTGTTACCGTTTTGTCAGTGATAACCAGTATCAAAGGCTATCGGACACTCTTGTCCGTCCTCGTCGATCTGATACAGTACACTACCTATCACTGTCAGACTCGCATCGCATCTAATAAAGAACTCTTTATTATAATCAGGGTTAATTAATACTGGTGCTGTAGTCAGCAATCGTTTTAAATTTTCGAAAGCAGCTTGCGCTTCCAATGTCCATTTAAATTTCCCAGAACTTTTCTTTAATAAATCCGTAATTGGTGATACCACGCTTGCATAGTTTGGTATGAAACGTTGGTACCAACCAGCCATTCCTAAAAGACGTCGTATTTGTTTCACTGTTGACGGAGCTGGATACTCAGCAACAGCTCTTACTTTATCTGGGTCTGTTCGAAGACTATCCTCACCAACCAAAAATCCCAAGTATTTCACCTCTCTCAAAACAAATTTGCTTTTCTTGAGGTTTATGGTTAACCCAGCCGCTCTTAACAATGACGAGACTTTGGACAGCAATTCCATATGTTCCTGGAACGTGGAAGAGACTACCAATAGATCATCTAAATAAACAAAGACATTTTCGTGATATTGATGTGGTATCACTTTGTGCATTAGCCGACACATTGTCTGGGGAGCATTGCACAATCCAAAGGGCATAACCCGGAATTGATACAATAGACGACCAGGCACTGTGAAGGCTGTCTTGTCTCTAGATGCTTCTGCCAGAGGAATCTGCCAGAAAGCATCTTTGAGATCAATACTGGAAATGTACTTTGTGCTATTTAGACGACCTAGTAAGCCATCAATCAAGGGAAGTGGGTAAGCGTCCTTTTTCGTTAGTGAGTTGACACGACGGCTATCAATACACAATCTGTTTTTACCAGATTCTTTTTGTACCAGGACCACTGGCGAGCACCACGAACTGTTACTCTCTTCGATCACGCCCATTTGAAGCATTCGGTCAAGTTCGGCATAGACCTTTAGTTGAACAGCCGGCGATGTGGGATAATGCCTCTGTTTAACAGGTGCATTATCACCAACATCGATAACATGTTCAACCAAAGAAGTCTTTCCGAGCCCAGACACTTCAAACGACGGGAAAGAATCCTTGATCATATCCAGTTCATGTTGCTGGTCAGTGGTGAGGTTGTGTGTATTTAAAGTTTGTAGCTCTGTACGAGTCAGTTCACTAACAAAAGAAGGAACAATACCGAATTTCTCCCAGAAATCTATGCCCAGGTAGAGCTCCTCTCGTAAACCAGGGACTATATGGAACCGCATTGGTTTAGTGGAGCCATTCACAGTTATTGGAATTTCAATGTAACCTAAAATTTTATTTGCAGTACCATCCGCCGTACGAATACACGAAGTGTATTTACGGTAGGTTGTACCTGATGATTCCAATAATTCCAAGGAATTTCTTCCAAGTATTGTGATTGACGCTCCACTATCTAATAGTCCTGAAATATGTTTGTCCAAAATCCTTATTGTTAGTCGCGGCCGAGGATCCTTTGTTTCTGAAAGGATAGATGAAATACAAGCTTTACGAAATAATTTCCTCATCCTCCAATATCTGATGTTACGTTCAAGACGTCTAAAATATGTTCGATGTAATGATGGGAAATTAAATGTATTTGATGATTTTATTCTGGTTTCTTGAGTGGTAGATCGTCCTGCGTTGCTACATCTCTCGTCGCTTTCTTCGGGCTCATTGGATGTTGAACCGAGGGCATCATCCCCGAAGCATGTACTCTCGGTCGATAGTTTAACGACGGGTGACAATATGAACAATTTGCATAAATTACATCCGGCTTGTTACATTTCCAACAATATAATTTAATTCTATTCTTAGAGCACTCAGGAGCTCGATGACCATTTACTCCACATCTGAAACATACTATTGGTTGTCTGGATATTGATGGACCAGGTTGAATGTTATCCGATGTTATGCCAGGTCGCTGCAATATCCGTCTCTGTGTTGAATCCACCGCTTCAATATATCCATGTTGTTCTGGTTCAACTTCCACCTCATAATCATCCATCTGCTGTAACTCGCTAATTCTTAAATTTGATGTTCTGGTCGGAACTGGTGTGGACCACAAACGTTCAAACTTCTGACATAAAGTCCGAAGTTCATCCATTGAATGTATGGTTGCTGCAAGTGTAGCATTTTTGAGCTCCACACTCAGTCCCTCCCGAGCAATCTCTAGCATTTCACGGTCAGCAAATGGACGTGCTAAACGACGGTTCAACGAACCAATCTCCACCAGATACTCGTACACGCTCTCCTTTGACTTTTGTTTGCGGTTCAGAAGAACGCGCATGATCGCCTTATCATCAGTGAGCGTACCGAAGGTTTGTAGGAGTCCCTCCCTTAACACTGGATAGGTCACCACCTCATATTCATGAGTTAAATTCAGATAGTATCTGTCGGCAGCCCCCTTGAGATACCGTGGAACGATAGACCTAAGGTCGTCCCAATTCACACGGTCCCTCCTGGCAGCCGCCTCCACTCTGTGAACAAACTCATGAACATCAGGAGGGTGACCATCTCCTGTGAAGGTTGGAACCCAATTTGAGTCATAACGACTCAAATTGTTCCCACGAACCCCTCGGTACTCCACTGGTGCTAACGCTGGAGCCGCGTCACGCCATACCTGAGGAGGTTGGTTGTATGGTGGTGGTGCTGTTAGTGGAGCTGGTGGATATACTGGTAGTGGTTGTACCTGTGGTACTGATGGATAATTTAATTGTAATTGCGGTTGTAGTAATGCTGGATTATTGTGTGTGTGTTCAGATTGGAGTGATGGACCCAATTGTGGTATTACAAAGTCCTCAGCTCTCAAACCCGATTGCTGGAAATAAGCCGGTGGTGCTTGATCTGACCGTCTCTGTTGTTGCTGGTTTGGACGATTCAGACTATGTATTGTTTCCGATATTGGCCGTACTGGGATCGGTGTGGATCTCTCATCTGGTTGAAAGGCAGGTGAAGCAGATGGAGCAGATGATACTCCTGGTTTACTCTGCATAATTGGACGTGTTGACAACGATCCTATTATATTCCAAGCGCGTGACAATTGTGAGATAGCGTAGGTGCGGGCTTCTTGCAAGTCATTGCGAGGACCCAACCTATTCATCCTACCCGTGTAATGTAACACTCGATTCGCCAAACCATCTAAGAAGGTCTGATCAATCGGTGACTGAAGTCGTCGTACTTGATTTAAAATAAGTTGTGCTGCCTGCACCACCATTTGAGATTCCTCTATCAAATCTCTCGCATGAGACACTGTTATTGGAACTGACCCATGATCTACATGGTTTCGCAGTTCCTCTGCCCAATCGGCCCCCCCGAAGTTCACACCCCGAACCAAACATTCGACCTGTAGTTCGGTGGGTTCCAGACCATAGAACGGATGGTCAACGTCTAGTTGGTTTGACATTTTGATGGTAAAACCCGTAAAATTTTGAACTCGCAAACACCAACAATACTAAAACCAATTCCCAACAAAAAAAATGTAGTTAGTACGCTGTAAATGTAAAAATAATGAAAAACGCAAAAACGAAAAAAACAACGAACGCCCAATTCGAAAACAAAAAAGTTTTTGCAAAAACAAAATTTCGTAAAAGAACAAAAAAGACCACTGTCGTACCCAATCTTTGCTTCACCTTTCACAAAAATTCCTAAAATATTGTATATAAAAATATAATTTATTTATTTAATTTCAGATATGCTGAAATTTCAGAATTAATTATATACCTAAAATTATTTATTGACGATAGCACCCCTAAAAATATTTATTTATTTTTAAAAAAAATTGAAAAATAAAAATATTTCAAAAGAATGTTTATTTATCGGATGCACCGTCTTAACTTTGAAATATTTATTTATTTTTTTTAAAAAAACAAAGAATATTTATTTATATCTTAATGTAATTTGCTTAGTTAAGAAAATTCACTTATTTAGCCACCTAAAATTATTTAATTCTAAAAAAAATTATTTTATTTAATAAAAATTATTTATTTAATTTTTTTGAAAAATTTGTTTTATTTATTTTATTTTTATTTAATAAGATAAGAGATTCCCAAAATCAAGATTCGTCTGGAGACAATTTAAAAAGTAAGTATGGCTACAATATCCATTTTGTTTAAATTTGAATTCCCGCGTTCGCGAGCCCACTCCAACAATGCATGTGAGAACCGACTAGAAAAGCCCCTAACGACCAGATTCTACAGAACAGTTTCTCCCCAACCTAATAAAACAATCACAACTGTCACGATTAGACCTTAGGTCCACTTCTACTGACCCAGTTGTGCTTGTTTAACCTACAAATAAATTACAACTAAACCGAATGCGAAAGTTGAAGAACGCTCCCGAGCACCAGACTTCAAATCCTAAACTCTATGAAAAACTGTTCTATTGTAAAGCTAAATGGAAAAATGGAAAAGTTTTTGAATTTGTATGAGGTGAAGCCTCTGATCCTGAAAGCAAAGTATAATTGGTTCTTCTCTTCATTACACCGAAGAAGCCTCTGAGCAAAGAATGGTACTACTGGTTTGCACCTAAGTACAAACACAGCAACACCACTCCTCGTCCCTGAGAACTCCTTCGCTGAATGAAGAGAAGAAACCAATGTTCATCGATCGCATAACCCCGATGGTCATAGGCGATCTAAGAACGTCATCATCGTTAAGGGGAGAAGCCCCATGGATGGCTTGTTAGGCCTACCGCTGAGAAAGAATTTTAATTACAACCTAATACACGAAAAAATAAAAAAAAATTTTTACAAAATATTTACAAAATGTATAATAAAAATATGTACAATATATACTATATGTACATGGTAGTAGAAAACCCAGTCCCTAAAAAAACCACTACCCCCAAAACGGTTTTTTTCAAATTGAAAATAAATATTATTTTTAAAATTCACAAATGACATGTACAATATGTACAAAAAAATATGTACATAAAAAATATGTACAGGAGAATGTACATTGGTAGTATAAAAAAAAATTCCAAAAAAAACTACTTCCCCAAAACGGTTTTTTTTTTTCCAAATTAAAAATAATTAGTCTTAACTAATTATACAGGGGGGAACAGGGGCCTCCTGTGGACCAGACCACTCCTCTTCCTGTGCGTGATCGGTGAGATGGGAACCTCCTCAACCAGCTCCTCTGTTTGAGTACTCTTGGTCGAGGAAGCTCCCAGCTCCACGACCAAGCGACTCTCCTTCTCCCTTCTTCTCCTCTCCTTCCTCTTCAAGTGAGAGCTCCTATTTTTATTTATCCTCCTTCTCTCACGCCAGCCCACATTCACTTCCTCATTCACCACATCCATCTCATCCGCTTCCTCATTCACGCACTCATTCACTATATCAACCACCAGCACATCCAGGAACTCATCATATTGTTCCTCGCAAATATCATCCATAATTTCCAAATAAATTTTATGTTTCACCTCATCCATAATCATATTCACTATTCCTTCCACCACATTCATCGCCTCACTCATCTTCTCCTTCCATGCCACATACGCTTCCTCTTCCACTTCATTCACCCACGGCTCAACCCCCCCTGGTCGACTCCTACTTATCCCCCCCTGAAACCTCCTGATTGAGTTGTACATTATTGAATTAGAAAAATTCAAAACAAAAAAAAATTTAACAAATTCCAATGAGAAATACTCAAAAAACACTCCAAACTATAGATTCTAAAATTTCGTATATTGTTTAAATTACTATTTAAATATTTGCCGAATATTTAAAATTCGAATACCCAAAATTATTATTTACGAACAAAAACAAACCAAACTGGTTTTCCTAAAATTAACAAACAAAAATCCAAAAACTGGTTTGCACAAAAACCAAAAACTGGTTTTTGCCAACGATAATTATTTGCCGTAGTTTTACAGTTATTACTGCACAGGAAAAATCTAAAACCTACACTGGTTTTATTAAAAAAAATTATATTTTTCACCAGAAAGATGTGACTCATATAGTAAATACAAAGCCCCAAGGTCCCTGTTTCGGCGCCACGTTATTAGAGAACTGACTCTTATTCTGAGCCACTGGGACTTTTAACAACGATTTGATCAAAAAAAAAGAAAATTTAAGAATAGACGGGATATGAATCGTGTCACTGACGAATCATAGGATTGAGAATCTCTTAACCAAGGGTTTAGCCTAACATTTTAATAGAAAAATGATAATAAATCAAATAGAAAGAAAGACTAACAATAATATACAAAAAATTTTACCTAGCTTAAATACGCTGATAGTTAAAGGTGGTCTTCCCTTTTCTTGTATGTAATCAGGTTTGTAGATTGTTCCAGAATGACGTCCTCCACAAAATTAATACAGATATACACCAACTTACTAGCTAATTTGCGGTGGCTATATATATTTCATCGTTTCAGGAACAAAATAATGACACAAAAACAGCTCCAGTCATGTAATTTTACTTTGCTTTCCACTTGCTGTTATTCTTAATTATACGTCAAGCAAAAAATATATTTGAAATATGCAACTAATAGTTTCTTCACCAATGAATAATAACAAATGGCTGCTGACCTTTAAAGCGTTTTAATAATTATCTTGTCTTTTCATTACAAATGATTATCACTTAATATCATGTTTTCTATATTTAATCACTATTTATTTTTGCAGAAAGTAATATTTAATGCAAACAAACTTTATTAGACAAAATCTATTCGTTTTTTTCTCTAGATCAAGACGATCTTTTTTTGTTGCCAAAATCGGAATTAAACTTTTTAATTTTAAGTTTCAACATCGAATCAATATATATGAACAGTTTGAAAAAAAGTGATTTATCTTTGACTAGATGTGATTTTTTTGAAAATCAAAACCGGAATGCCTTTACATCAAATTTTTTTATAAAAACATCGACTTCATTCAAAACAAAAAATGTGATTTTTTGTTTTGACATCTTCTAATGAAAATCAAAATCGTGTAATACCAAGATTCAGCAAAAGTTAGTAACGACATCTGTTCGTTAGAAATGAAAATAAAATTGGGTACGTTCGTTTGTTTTTATAGTATATTCGAAATTTAACTAGCCGTTAAGTATTAGAAAATTTTAAAATGATTATCAATGAAAAAAAAAAAATGAACTGAAACTAATGAAATACATTTTTATTGAATTAGAAAAAGAAGATGAATTGGTTTTATTATTGTTTAGGCGAATATAGCGGACGTTACAAACAGTTGTAGAGAATGAAGAAAATATTGTTGTTCAAACTGGTGATGTTATGAAAGTTTTTGTTTGTGATGGTAGTTTTATCCATCCACATGTTGTGTTGATGAAGGAAAACTGTTACAGCGATGGATATTGTTATGAATTAAAACGTCAAGGCGTACTTTATATGATATTGGAAAACAATATTAATCAGGAATATTAATGTAAGCTTTTTTTATATATTTTGATTTGTATAATTTTTGATTTTGTTTTTGATTAAATTATTTTCATGTTAGTAAATTAATAGTATTTTTCTGTGATTCAACGAAATAAGAGATTTCCAAGTGATAATTTGTTTGTGTATAAATTCAGTGTTTCAATTTTAATATAGTTTTTTAACAATCCGGTATAAAGAAAGAAAAAAAAAAAAGAAAAAAGAAAAACAGAAAAAAAAAAAAAAAAAAAAAAAAAAAAAATCAAATTCCAATAGATCATTAGTAATAAGTTTTAGTAAGTTTTGTGTTTTCGTTCAAAGATATATGTAAGTAAATTATATTTTTATTGTTTATATTATTTATCTTTATTTTAACAACTGATTTCAAATTTTAAATTCTAGTTTTAATTTTAATTTATATTCAAAACATATGTCTAATTGTGTATATATTCCATGTAACATTAGGTACTGAGGAGGGTCCCAAGAAAAGACCGAAATATTTCCAAATAAAAAAAAAAAAGTAATTTATGATCTAAGGCTTGGTGTTTTATTTATAAAGATAAATAGAACCAAAGACGGTAACCCAAATCCGGTATAATATAATATATTGTTTCAATAAAAGTTCAATTGTTTCAAACACATGTATATCAATATCCACTCCAAGAAGTCTAACTGATTCAACCTTACGCAATTCCTTATGGTTTATCTTAATAGGGAAATTTTTATGTCGCTCTATTCGTGAAAGACGGCATAGTTTGGTTTTGGTTGGATTAAATGAAACAAGATTACGATCACCCCATTCCATTATGCGATTCAGGTCTTTGTTGATAGAATCAATTAGCAGCTCTCTATCAGTGGTAACTGCAGTATAAGATCGAAATTTGGGAGATGCATGTGATGCATGCAATATGCTGTCATCAGCAAAACTATGGATTGGGTGCACTGTGGAAATAAGTAAGTCATTAATGTATAGAAGAAACAAGGTTAGTGAGAGTGCAGAACCTTGGGGAACCCCAGCATTGGTTGTGAAAATATTGGATGTGATACCATCTACCTGTAAGACCTGTAAGAAAACTATGAATCCATGAGACAGTAAGATGGTCTATGCCATAAGATTTTAATTTAGCTATTAGATTTTTATGCCACATTTTATCAAATGCTTTAGAAATGTCAAGTGAAATACTGAATGTTTCACCATGGTTTTCCAGCGATTTGTTCCAGAGATGGGATACGTAGGCTAACAGATCACCTGTTGCATGACTTCTACGAAAACCATACTGCTTATCATCAACAATTCGCGACATTTCCAAATAATCTATATTTATTTTTCTGTCTAATCTATACATATTTTTCAAATATTTTAGCTAAAACCGACAGAATTGCAATTGGTCTATAATTGTTAGGATCTATCTTACTGCCTTTCTTTGGTATGGGTTGAACGCTGGCAAGCTTCCAAGAGTCGGGAAATATTCCGGTTTTATAAGATAAACAGAAAATGTTTGTTAAAATAGCAAAGTTTTTAAGAATGAGGGGTGGAATACCGTCGGGGCCAGCAGATTTGTTGATATTGATAGAAAGAAGCATTTTCCGTACAATATTGCAACGAAAAATAATTGGTTTCATTTTCGTTACAACTGGGGAAATGAGTGTAGGAGAATGGGGCGGTTCAACTATGTTTGAGTTTTCTGCGAATATACGACCCAAAAGATCCGCCTTCTCTTTCGAGTCGCTCACGGGAATGTCATTCAGAACTAAGGTTGGAATAGAGGATCGAGTAAAATTGCTCTGAACTGATTTAACTGCCTGAAACAAAATACGTGAGCCAGATGGGTGACGGCGAATTTCTTTGCTTTCTTCTGGATAAACGCGTCTTTGTCCAAGTATATTTTGTATTTACTAATATTTCTGGTTTTCTTATAGGCGCTATTGGTTTCAGGTGTTTTATTTGAATTATATGTCTTAAATGCTTTGCGTTATTTCCATCAACATCCCGAGTGAACCAAGGCTGTTTTAGGAGTGATTAATCGATTTGGAATAAACCGCCGCATTCCGTCTTTTATGATTTCAGAAATTCTTACTGCCGATGTGCTAGGATCTTGATCAACACAACAGATAGTTTTCCAAGGTGTTTCATCATAAAAGTTTCTCAGTCCCTCCAAGTCAGCGCGTTTATAATTCCAAACGCGACGAGTATTTGCTTTAATTTGTGTCGGGGATGTAAATTGCACTATTGCTGATATTAGTAAATGGTCCGATGTTCCGAGGGGTTGTTCTATTTTTGTCTTTGTAGTATCTGGTTCGTTTGTCAAAAACAGATTGTTGAATTCAAAAATAGAGAGTTAAATAAAACTCAACGAAAAATGATTGAAATTATTGTTCATCTGACAATACCAGTTGCTTTTATCCACCCGTACCTGTCGGTTGTTCGAAATTTTAATTTTAATTTATTTCCCGTTTAATGTTTGTTTTTTTTATCTCTCAGACGTGTTACAATTTTATGTTGTATTTTATTTTGTTAATAAATTTCTTGACGTGTACAATCAAATGTTGTATTAAATAGTATAGTGCAGTTTTAAAAAGTGTTTCGTTCATTAAAGTTTAAATTAAAGTTTAAAAATTATAATATATAACAAAATCTAAAACAATTAATTTATAAAAAGTAAAATTTAACGGCATTCCTTTTATTCCGCTTCCTACTATACATTTGCACATTCAACATTACACAAATTCACTTGATTGATATCCAAATTGCTTTCCCGTTTTTTTTTTCTCTTTTGTAATTTTATTGACTCAAATTTTTGCTGTATTAATATAGAGTAATTTAGTATATCATGGAGGGATCAGTTTTTATTAATTTGTTAATTTTTTTCTATTTTTTGATCCACGGGTGTGACAACCCCGCGCACTCCAGTCCCTGTTATTGGCACATGAGTTAACGTGCGATATCACATACCACTGGCAATAGCAGTGAGATATCACTAGCCAAGGTGATATCTTAGGGGTGCTGGCGGATGAACTGTATTCAGTCAACGGTAGCACTCTCAATCTTAGCTAATGAATATTCCTTGATGCTGGAACGCTGTAGCTTGCTCGAAGAAACGATATTTCATATAACTATATATCTGAGTTTTAATCATTGAAAAATATACTGCGTCCCATAATCAAGGATTATGCCATTAGCTGGACTATTGGCAAACCAATTTTAGTTTTGTTTCTGCAAATTTTTAAAACATTTGCTTTTTATCTCTTATTTTATTTTTATTTTCCCTATCCTATCACGAAATATTGGCCTATGTCATATTTTATATGTGATAGGATTTATAGTTTAGTTGTCCATTATTTAACAAAAAATATTAAAAAAACAAAAAAAACAGATTTGGCGTCCATTAACATCCTTAGAACGCATGTTGTTGTGGGACCTTGGTCTTAAAAGGTTTTTATGTGTTGTTGTGACACATATTGTAATGCCTACTACACATCACATTTTATTAAAAAAAAAAAAAAAAAAAAAAATATTCATAATAAATACAGTATCAGCAATTCAATTAATTAAACTAAATACAACAATAATTTTCAATTATAGGCTTCTCTTTCTTGTCTGTTTACCATTGCCGATAGGATAGCGAAAACTCACAGAGCTGCGAAATTTTTTATGGCCTATGCCAATCTTATCTTTGCGGTCTTTGTTGTGTTCATATATCTGTCCCTTTTGGTTTTGGCTTTTACTATTTCCTCTTTAACTAAACCATTATCAATTTCAATAAAATGCCTACTCCTTATTCCAACTTCGTAATCGATTCCACTAACATTCAGGGTCTCTCAAAAAACTTTCTTAGCATTCAATACCATCTTAACCTCAAGAAACCGCATT
This sequence comes from Diogma glabrata, assembly GCA_963693315.1. Classification (NCBI taxonomy): domain Eukaryota; kingdom Metazoa; phylum Arthropoda; class Insecta; order Diptera; family Cylindrotomidae; genus Diogma; species Diogma glabrata. The sequence continues at coordinate 35,939 of CAVNZG010000971.1, forward strand.
TACTTGCGCTAGGTGAAACACAAGTTTCAAATATAGATAATGCTCGATTCAGTTGTAACAATTATTCTCCTGAATTTGCATTTTTTGAACACCGGGGTGTAATGATATATATACGTAATGATGTTAAATATACAAGGCTTTTCCAGTACGAAACAAGTAGTATTTCTGAATTCTGCTTTATTTGGCTCAAAATCATAGTAAATAAACACGATCTCTATCTCTGTTATTTATATCGTAGTCCTTCATACCACCATAATCAAACCTTGGAAGCATTTAATTCTCTTACAGACACAATCGACGAAATCTTCATTACCGCGCCTAATGCAGAAATTGTATTAGCAGGTGATTTCAATGTTCATCACAAAGATTGGCTTCGTTTCTCAACCAAAACATCTTTAGAAGGTCAATATGCTAAATTTCTTGCTGATTCCAATCAGCTTACACAGTTAGTTGATAGGCCCACCCATATTCCAAATATTGCAAGCCATTCTTCTAACCTACTGGATCTTTTCATGACAACTCATTCTGCTAAATATACCTGCTCAGTCGATGCTCCTCTTGGCAGATCTGACCATTGTGTAGTTTCGGCCTATTTTGAAACAAGTTCTCAAGCTCCAAGTCCAAAATTGTCTCCTCCTCGTAAGGTTTGGCATTACAATAGATGCAATTGGCAGAACCTCAACAAATTCTACAATGAAATCGACTGGCGGCTATTTTTGCAGGATAAAAATGTTGATCAAGCTACTGCATTGATCACATTCATTATTCTACTAGGAATGAATATTTTTATACCAACCAGTATTGTGAAAATTAGAAATAAATCCAAATCCTGGTTCTCTGATGAATGTTATATAGCTAAAATTAACAAAATGTTAGCGTTTGACAAATACCAGAGTGATAAATCTCCCAGTAGTAGATCACTTTATATCAGGGCTAGAAACAACTGTCATAGTATATTTAAAAAAGCTAAATTTCTTTTCAACTCCAATGCTAAGCGAAAAATTTTACGTGCTACTAAAGGCAGCCGGTCATACTGGAATTTTATCCGAGAGGTTGGCAACAACTTTATCAAATCTTCTATACCACCATTGATTGATAAGCATGGCAACCCTGTAATCGAAACCATGGCGAAGGCAGATCTACTTGCTGCAAATTTTGCTGCAAACTCTGTCGTTGATGATGCCGATATATATCCGCCGATCATTCCACCTGTCCAATCATCAATGAATAAAATTTACTTTCGTCCTAGAATTGTGCGGTCAACATTGCTTAATCTAGATCTTAGCAAATCTGCTGGTCCGGACGGAATACCACCTATTGTATTAAAACGTTGCGCTGATACCCTGGTGTATCCACTTATTAGTCTCTTTTATTTATCCCTAAGCTCTGGTCTTTATCCATCAATGTGGAAGCTGACCAATGTTCAACCAGTCCCGAAAAAGGGCAATAAGTCTGACCCATCAAACTATCGTCCCATTGCAATAACTTCGATACTTGCTAAAGTCATGGAAAAAATTATCAATCACAAACTAATGGCATATCTTGAAAACAACAATCTTCTCCATGACCGCCAATATGGCTTTCGTAAAACACGGTCTACTGGTGACATTATGTCAGTCCTCACGGAGAAATGGGGTAAAGCAATCCATGACTTTGGTGAGTCTCATATCATTTCTCTGGACATATCCAAAGCGTTTGACAGAGTTTGGCATCGGGCCCTTAACAACAAATTAATTTCATTTGGAGTCTGTAAGACCTTGATATGCTGGTTAGAAAATTTTTTATCTCAAAGATCTATCAGAGTAGTGCTGGATGGTGCTATATCGTCTAAATTCCCAATTCAAGCCGGTGTTCCTCAGGGTTCGGTACTATCACCAACCCTTTTTCTGATCTTTATCAACGATTTGTTGTCTATCACCACAAATCCAATATATAGCTTTGCCGACGACAGCACTATCTTCCACTCCTATTCTTTTAAAAAACAGCCATCCAGTTTATCTTCTAATTGTCAACGTGGAAAAATGATTGAATCTTTGGATTTAGATCTTGAATTAATCCTGGACTGGGGTAGACGGAATCTTGTGTTATTTAATTCTATGAAGACGAAGTCGTGCGTTTTCTCCCATAAAACCTCACTCTATAACGGCAATGTAACGTTTTCCAGGCAACCTTTATTAAACTCACCCACACTTAAACTATTGGGTACTAATATCAATCACAAACTGAAATGGCATGATCATATTCTTTCCGTGGCAAAATTGGGATCCCAACGACTTGGCTTCCTACGTCGCTGTAAAAGCTTCTTCTCTCCATCGGAAATTACTACGATCTACAAAGCTTATATACGACCGATCCTTGAGTTCGACTCCCATTTATGGGCTGCAGCACCAGAAACCTCTTTAGATTTTGTCGATAGAGTCCACAGGCGTGCTTTGAAATTGATTGATGATCCAATATTAACATCGGGTATGGATTCGCTGCATCATAGAAGAGCGGTTGGAGCTCTTACACTGTTTTACAGATACTACTACGGTAAATGCTCTAAGGAAATTAATAACCTAATACCTCCACTACGAAGATCTTCACGAGCCACAAGACAATCTTCGCATTCCCATAAGCATACCTTAGAGGTCTCTTGTGTGAGAACATCTAGCTATAATAACTCTTTCCTTTCACGCTCCGTATACTGGTGGAATCGATTACCAAATAATGTTTTCCCTGCTTCGTACAATCCCCAAGCTTTTAAATTCGCAATACACCAACACTATCGCTCTAATCCTATCCCAAGTCCCTAAATCCTAACCTTCTAACTTTCCTTTCCCAACGTTAACACGTGCATCAAGCATTAGAGGTTTATAACCTAAGTGATTAACCTGAACTATAAAAAAAAAAAAAAAAAAAAAAACGTTTTGTTTAATAAATTAAAATAAAACAAAGAACAGTAAACTGAAATAAAAACACTTCCGTTTTAAAGATCAACAGTGATAGACCTAAAATTCTGTTTTAAATAAAATAAAATAAAAATAAATACATTATTAGAAAAATGGTGTTTTAATTCCTCAACAAAATATTACAGTCCACAAATTCAACGGAACACAGATCCAGCAAATTATTGTTATGATATGAATTATCTGTGATTCTAGTAGGACACTCTATCATTTGCGCCAAACCATGATAATCTGCGAGTATCAGTTCGGTTTGTCTTCCTACCCCAGAAAACACATTTACGTCATTGTGATATCAAAATGACATCACGCTAAGTCACATCTTATGTAAGATCTGGGTCATATATAAGTCATATGTATATCATTATTTCCCACTTGTTTACGTAATTGAACATGACATAACAATAATGATATAACTATGACATAAATGTGATGTCTGTGGAGATATTCGTGACGTTGTTATGATATAATGTTGATATCATAGTTATATAAATTTTTTTGTGATGTATTTTTTTTTTACTTAAATAAGAAATTTAATAACAATTAAACAAAAATACTTACCCGTTCGTCATTCATTGGTCACAACTTACCTACTGTTGTAGAACCTGCTAGGAAGCAATAACTAACTATACGCAAAATTTTTCAAGCTATATATACAATTAAAATGGATATACCTCTAGTGAAATTTAACAAAATCATAATAAGGTCATATTTAAGTCCAAATTATGACATCATATCAAAGTCAAATTTAAGATCAGTGTGATGTCATAAAAGCATCATATAAATGATACCAGGATATAGTCATGACGAGTGTCAGTTTTATGTCAAATTTACGTAACAACTACATCACATATATATGACGTTCGTGTGATGTCATATTTACGTCTTGTGTTCACTGGGACGTCGTCAGTGCGCGATGAATACTTAAGCCATTCTTTATTATGATTATTAAAGTCTCCAAGAATGTCCAGTCTTGCTTTTGGGTAGTCCGTGGTTATCTTGTCTAGGTCATTCTATCTTAAAGATTTTGTTAAAGATTTTTTGACGTTTAGTATAAAAACTGAAGAAAACTATTATTTAATAGCAAGTGTCCATAAAAATAAAATTTTATTTATTAAAAAATGCAAAGGATATAAAAAGAGCGACTTTAAAGCCAAATATTAGCATGAAATTAATATGAAAATAAATTTTTTTATTTTAAATTTTGTATCAAATGTTTATTTCGAATTTTATTATTCTAAATTTTCATTTTAAAATCAGTTTGTTACTTTTAAAGAATTGATTGATTTATAAAATTGATTACGAAACCAAAATTAATATCAAATCAAACGTCAAAGAATACGTAATTTCTTACCGACTATAAATCAAAATTTTGTAGTGTCTTAAGTTACGGTTAAGTTAACGTTACCGACTATAAATCGGGCATAAATGCTTCGACATTCCAGCGTACGGTCGTTTTTGCTTGTCAATTAAATGTAGATGACAGCTCGCACTTGTACTTAAAGATGACAAGCATATGATCGGTGTCCATATCAGCACCTCTGTATGATCAAACATCAGTTACACTTGTAGAGTGTCTCTTAGAAATCATGACATGATCGATTTAATTTTCAGTTCTTCCATCGTTTGATTTCCACGTTACTTTGTGGATTCATTTATGAGGAAAGAAAGTACTAGAACTTACTAGATCATAAATCATAGCCAGTTCAGCTGCGCGAAAACCGTTCTTAGTTCTTGTAATGCCACTATATCTAGTGTGTAGCTATCGATTTGATTTGTAAGTTTTAGTAGATCTCCTGGTCTTCTAAGGCTTAGCACGTTCCAGATTCCCATTTTTAAATCGTAGTCCGGATGCAGTTGCTGAGGTCGTTCTTGAAATGAGTCCGAGATATGCCGAGGCCAGTGTACAGAATTCATCACAAATAATTTTTTACGGAAATGGGAACTTAGCCCTTCGCCCAACCCAAATTTTCGTGAATGGGTTCGTCCTGCATTTTGAGGTCAAAAGAAACAACGTTTTTGCACGTTTATATAGCGAGCCGCTTGATCCAAGACAGACGCCCTTTATTCATTTTCGATTCGATTTATTTTATAAACTTTATAAATGACAAACGTCAAGTGTCAATTTTTCAACTCACAAAATTTTAAGTCCTCATACAAATTTTGTGTGGCGCAAATTTCTTTGATGTTCGCGAGAAAACCGACTTTGTATGGTTTGTGTTTTTAGTGTGGCGAAAAATTGTGTATGCACAACGTCTACACTGAACGCATGTAAACAAAATACAACACGCTCAGCCCACACAACGTAAATTTTTATTAATGTATGGACTGCATAAAGTTTGTTTAGCGTTAATTTCTGAACGCTCCCTAAATTTAAAACCGTTTCGCTATGCCGGTGTAAATTCATTCGAAATTCAACATCATTTCAATCGCAAATCGCAATAATAAAACGTTATTCCCCTAATCAAATATTAAATAGCGTTGTAAAGAAATTATAATACTTATTGCAGAAGATCATATGCCAGTAAATATATTTCTAAAATTAAACAATAATTGTAAGTGCATATTTTTTTAATTTACAAATTGTGTACGTAGAAAATCTAATGGACTGTAGTATAAATGTATTTAAAATTAAAACACCATGAAAATAATTTTTAATCACTGTTTATTATTTAACAAAAATAATATTTAATTTAAGAAAAAGGAACGAAAATAATACGTGCTCACTTGAACAAAATTAAAAACGGAAGTGAGAGAAATATAATTGATTTTCTTACAACTAAGAAGAAAGTCTTTTGACTTATACAGTATTTATTTTTTTGGTATTACCTGATTGATAAAATTCTTATAATATAAAAATATATATGTATATTTATAATAATTGGAAATAATTGATTAATTTCTTTAAAATCGTATTCAATTTCAAACATTCACCCCGCATTGAAAAAGAAAATCTTTTTCAACACAAGTTGGTTCAAAGAATATTTAAATTAAACCTTTTACGTTAAATTCAAACTTAATAATTAAACTTAATTTTTATTCTTTAATACTTAAAACATTTTAATTCAACAAAAAATAACATAAAACAAAATTAATAGTATTTTTTTTTTAATTAACTTATTACTATTTTTCTATAGAAATTAAATAAGTTTTTATTTTATTATTTCAAATTTTAAACTTTAACAGTTTATAAAGTAAATAAATAGTAATAAAATTTTCCGTACTTTCTCGTTTAGTTCATGAACAGTGCTGTTCGCCCGTTGAATCACTGGTAACAGGTAAAATGCAAATTCTGTTTAATGCGCGTCGAAATACGCCAGTAGATGTTTTAACTATGACAACGCGAATAAGGTTGTCCTTACCCGGATGAACTGACAATATTCTACCCATCGGCCATTTGATCGGTGGAATATTGTCCTCCTTTAAAATAACTAACGCGCCAACCTTGATGTCATTATTTTTAATAAGCCATTTTTGTCTTTCTTGGAGTTCATTCAAATACTCCATCGACCATCGTCGCCAAAAATCTTGCAAACAATATTGACCCTTTTGATATCGAGTGAGTCTATTTAAATCCAAATGAGCTAAAGACGGCTCAGGTATGGAATTTATTGGTCCTCCAATAAGGAAATGTCCGGGAGTTAGAGGAGAAAAATCGGAAGGATCGTCAGACATTGTTGTTAGTGGTCTCGAATTTAAACAAGCTTCGACCTGAGCAGTTAACGTAGATAATTCTTCAATGGTGCATATGTAGTTACCTAAAGATCTTTTGATATGATATTTAGCGCTTTTAATAGCCGCCTCCCAAAGACCTCCAAAATGAGGGCTACGTGCGGGAATATTATGCCAAGATATGCCCTCTTCTATACAGAATGTTGTGACCTCGTCATTATGTACTTCAGAATTAAATAATTTTTGAAGATCATCAAGCTCTTTTTTGGCTCCGATAAAATTTGTCGCGTTGTCGCTGAATATATGGGAACAACGTCCTCGTCGTGAAACAAAACGTCTTAAAGCAGATAAAAAACCATTTGTAGATAAATCGGAAACCACCTCCAAGTGAGTTGCTTTCGTAGAAAAACATATGAACAAACATATATAGACTTTGGACGTAACGTTAGCACGGACTTTATATCGAACGTTAAATGGCCCACAAAAATCTATACCCACATTTAAAAAGGCACGAGATGGGGTCACCCTTTCACTTGGTAGCTGCCCCATAAATTGTTCAATGGATCGTGGTTTGGTTTTAAAACACCTGATGCACTCATATACAATCTTTTTACATAACTGACGACTGTGAATTATCCAAAACTGTTGTCGTGTAAAGCTTAACAAAGCTTGAGGGCCAGCATGCAGATTGCGATGGTGCTCATGATGGACAAGTAATTTACTGAAAGTATGTTTTGCCGGTAGTAGTATTTGGTGAATGCGATCAAATTTTAGTGAACTATTTTCTAATCGCCCACACGTAGAATTCCTGATTCGTCTAAAAATGGGCACAATTTTTTGATAGTGTTGGATTTTTTCAGATTTTGATTTAGCCTTAACTGCTTAATTTCATCACTAAAACCTTGCTCTTGAATAGATCTAATTAATCCATTTCGAGCATTAATTGTTTCTTCTACAGTCAATTTACCAGTTTTACGTAAATTTTTTGAACATTTACAATTATTGATAAATCGTAAACAAATAGCTGATATGCGTAGTACTTTATTATAAGTTGAATAATTTTCGATAAGATCATTTTTGGATTCTAGATTTTTAACAAAATTTTGAGATTTTACAATTTCGGTATCATCAATCTCACATGAAAAATTTGGTAATTGTTCTGGCCATTTCTCTTTGGAATTGGTTAAAAATATTGGTCCATTCCACCATAACTTAGAAAACTCCAGCTCTGATGGCATTAAGCCTCGCGACACTATGTCAGCTGGGTTTTGTTTTGTTGGAATGTGACACCAATTCTTTGGAGAACTATAATCTTGGATTTTGGAAATTCTATTAGCGACAAACGTTGAATATTTTGCTGGAACAGATTTAATGCGGTATAAAGTTATCTCCGAATCCGACCATAATATGACCTTGGAAAAACTTGCTAAAATGGAGTTATTTACTTTATCGTACAGTTGTGCTAAAAGTAAAGCCGCGCACTGTTCCAATCGTGGAATGGTATGTTTTTTGGTTGATGCTATTCTAGACTTTGCGCAAAGTAAATTAGAAACATGCTTTCCAAATTTATCCAAACAACGAATGTAAATACAACATCCGTATCCTCATCCGTATCCTCCAAACCATGTAACTCGACAGAGACGACATCATGAGGTATCAAGCAACGTGGAATTTTTATTCGATTGGTATCATTCAACTGCCTTATATAGTCATACCATTGTGAATATAATATTTCAGGGATTTCATCGTCCCAATTTAAGTTCGACTCAGACCATATTTCTTTTAAAATTAATTTTCCTGTGAATACAATTGGCGCACAGAGGCCCATTGGATCGAACAACTGTGCTAACTGTGAAAGTACTAATCTTTTTGTAATTGTACTCGTTAATTGAAAAGTTCCTACGGATATAACAAAAAGATCACTTTCACACTCCCAAGGAATTCCTAAAACAGAAATCTCTGATTGACATTTATTATTATCATCAAATATCTTTTTACTATTTGATGACCACTTGCGTAGTTCGAATCCGCCTTTAGAAAGTAAGGTATTAAGCTCATCTTTTAAAAGCAAAGCGTTTTCTTCGTTGTAAGTGCCTGATACTAGATCATCCACATAAAAATCTCTAACTAATATTTCTGCAGAGAGGATGATTAATATATTCATCTGAAGCAAGTTTTTTCAGTGTCCGAATAGCTGCAAATGGAGCACTGGCCGTGCCGTACGTTACTGTATTTAATTTGTAAATGGATAACGGCAAATCAGGCGATTTTCTCCAAACAATATTTTGCAATTTTCTATCGACGTCGTGTACAAGTACCTGCCGGTACATTTTTGCAATATCTGAAACTAGCGCTATTTGAAATTTTCTGAATCGTATGAGAATACTAAATACATCATTTTGAATCGTGGGACCAGTTAAAAGAACATCGTTTAATGATAGTCCTGACGTAGTTTTACAAGACGCGTTGAAAACAACTCTTATTTTTGTTGTGCTATCGTTTTCCTTAAATACCGCATGGTGAGGCAAAAAATATGAAATACTAGAATCAGAAGGATTATAATCAGTAAGTTGCATATGTTTTAAAGAAATATATTCTTCAATGAATTCAGTGTACTGTCTTTTTAACTCATCATCTCTACTTAATTTTTTCTCTAAATAGCCAAATTGTTTTACTGCGGTATGGTATGAGTCACCAAGTTTAGGTAAATTCCATTTCGTCGGTAAAGCTACACTATATCTACCTGAGTGATCACGTCGAACATTTTTGATATAGTGTTCCTCACACGCTTTTTCTTCTAAGGAAAAATCATTTCCAGACTCAATTGACTCAATCTGCCAGAATCGTTGAACTTGTTTGTGTAACTCATCTATGTTACAACAAAAAAGTGAAGTAGTTGGCGCAATCGTCGAAACATTAGAACTATTTATTTTACCACATATAATGTAACCCAGTTGAGTCTTTCGAAAAGGTGGTAGTTCTTTTGTAACAATTTGACTTTCAGAATAACATACTATGTAGAAAAATGCTTCAGCGCCAATTAACATGTCAATTTCTTGAGGAATGTAAAATTTTGGATCTGCTAATTGGACTGATGATGGTAGATCTTCAATATTAAATTTGACAGGACACAAGGGTAAACTATTAGCAATCTTTGGTAAAATCAAAAAATTTAAATTTGCTTGATAAGCTGAAACTCTAGAATTTAATGTTAAATTAACTTGATAATCTATTACTGATATTTTGTCGTTTATACCTACAATTGGTATGTTTACTCGTTGTCGTGAAGCACACAACTTTTGGCAAAATGAATTTGTAATAAAATTAGACTGCGAACCTTGATCTAATAAGGCTCGACAAGGAAGTCGTACACCCTTGGAAGTTGTTACCCATATAACTGCTGTAGAAAGTAAGATTTGTGAAACGGAACACAAATTTATACTAGAATTCGATTCAGATGCACTAGATTTTATTTCAGACATATTACCAGAACTAACCGATATGAATGCCGCTTCTGGCTTAGGTTGGGATAAGTTACAGAACTGATCTGATTCTTTAGTAGTGTCCGAACTACTTGTGCTAGGAGTCACTGGGTTCGTATTATTGTTCGGACTTGTATAACTAGTAGATTCTATTGGTTTTTTGTATTGAAAATGTAGCAATGTATTATGCAATCTATGGCAAATTCTACAACCTGCTGTTTTACAACGAGAAACGTGGTGATTTTGAAAACAATTAAAACATATCTTTTCCTTTTTTACCCACTCATTGCGTTCTGACCAGCTTAAATTTGAGAACTTTTTGCAAGAATAAATTGAATGATTTTCCTTGCAATAAAAACAATTAATTTTCGTTGAAACTAAAGAGTGGTTAATTTCTCGTCGGGGCTGAAGATCATAACTCTTACATGTATATTTTTTCGAATTTTCAGAAGATTTAGACGTAAAAACTTGAGAATTTTTAATAAATTTAGATGCAATTGACACTGTTGATACTGTTGTCGATTCCAAAAGTCTGGCATAGTTATTTAATATGTCAATTACCTCTAAAAATGTAATTTTCTTATTCAAAGATCGTTTTTTATAAATTTCCTTACGTAATGAAGGATAAACCAGGTTCTGTATGTGAAATATTAAATAAATATCCCAATGTTCAACGGGAATTTTTAAAACCTTTAACGCGTTGTAATGTTTCATCAAATTCTTTGTAAATTCACGTAGGGACTTAACATTTGACTCGTCTTTTAGAGGCTTTAAGAAATATAAAAACGACATATGAATTTCTACTGTCCTATCATCGTTATCATAGAACTCACACAAACTAGTCCACACGTGTTCATAATTAGCAGAAGTAAATGAAATTCCTTCAATGAAATCACTTGCGTCGCCATTAGCTAAGCTATCACGCAGATAATTAAATTTAAAAACTGGAGAAATTTTAGAATTATTGTGAATAAGTTCGTGGAAAATTTCTTTGAAACTAACCCAGTTTGTGAATTGACCATCAAAAGTAGGGACAGGGATTTGTGGAAACGGTAATCGAAGTGAAACGTCATTAGTGCTTGTGCTATTATCATTTGAACTAGGTGTATTACTGGTATTCGATTTCGCTTTAATTAAATCTAAAATTCCGATTTCCACAACGCTGACGTCATCCTCAAATTCTTCAATAGAATACGATTCTGCTTCCTGAGGAGAAATATTTTCTAATTCCAACAGAGAGCTTTCGAATTTACCACACAACTCCCGTACGCGACGCAACAGCACATCTAACTCTGACAATGAACTATCACCCTTACGAATCGATAATTTATTTTTAGTACGAGTAAAGCCGTGCATTCACATAAAACAGAAACAGAAACTGAAAATTTTCAGTTTCTGTTTCTGTTTCTAATTTGGTTGACGGTGGTGAATAATAAAACAGAAACAGAAACCGAATTTTAAGATGGCAGCTGTCATATTATATTATATATGCCAAAATTAAAATATATATATTTAACCCAATTAAAATTGAAAAAATTATATTAATATAAAAAAAATATTGTAAATCAATAAACTGTGTATTTTATTTTTCATTCATATAAATAAAAAAATAACAATTTTGTAATGTATAGTGAAGAAGAAATTTATTTTTTTCGTTTTCGCATAACTCTTACATGTATATTTTTTCGAATTATCAGAAGATTTAGACGTAAAAACTTGAGAATTTTTAATAAATTTAGATGCAATTGACACTGTTGATACTGTTGTCGATTCCAAAAGTCTGGCATAGTTATTTAATATGTCAATTACCTCTAAAAATGTAATTTTCTTATTCAAAGATCGTTTTTTATAAATTTCCTTAAGTAATGAAGGATAAACCAGGTTCTGTATGTGAAATATTAAATAAATATCCCAATGTTCAACGGGAATTTTTAAAACCTTTAACGCGTTGTAATGTTTCATCAAATTCTTTGTAAATTCACGTAGGGACTTAACATTTGACTCGTCTTTTAGAGGCTTTAAGAAATATAAAAACGACATATGAATTTCTACTGTCCTATCATCGTTATCATAGAACTCACACAAACTAGTCCACACGTGTTCATAATTAGCAGAAGTAAATGAAATTCCTTCAATGAAATCACTTGCGTCGCCATTAGCTAAGCTATCACGCAGATAATTAAATTTAAAAACTGGAGAAATTTTAGAATTATTGTGAATAAGTTCGTGGAAAATTTCTTTGAAACTAACCCAGTTTGTGAATTGACCATCAAAAGTAGGGACAGGGATTTGTGGAAACGGTAATCGAAGTGAAACGTCATTAGTGCTTGTGCTATTATCATTTGAACTAGGTGTATTACTGGTATTCGATTTCGCTTTAATTAAATCTAAAATTCCGATTTCCACAACGCTGACGTCATCCTCAAATTCTTCAATAGAATACGATTCTGCTTCCTGAGGAGAAATATTTTCTAATTCCAACAGAGAGCTTTCGAATTTACCACACAACTCCCGTACGCGACGCAACAGCACATCTAACTCTGACAATGAACTATCACCCTTACGAATCGATAATTTATTTTTAGTACGAGTAAGTGAACCCTTTAAACTATTCAATGAACGTTTAAAAAATTGTTCATCCATTTTTTTTTAATATATCGACACAAACTAACAGTAAATAGAATTAGAATTTTAAAAATATAATAATTAATTCAAATTAACTTAAACAATAACTAATTATTCGAATAACACTTATAAATAAAATATAACACATGCAGAATATTACTATGTAATGTCTTTTTCTTAATTAAATTTATGACATTTCACATCAATTTAAAAGTTTATAATTATTTATATTTTGACACAAAAATATTTAATCTCACCAAAAAACTTTATTGCTTCACAATACTATTTTGTAATAAACAAATACCTTTTGCTTAGCTCCAACATCAATGGTTTAATAAAAACATATTCCAATATTTACATAAATATTTTTCAATGCAAATCCCAATACAAATTCCGGTAATATGAAATTCTTTTTTCACGCTTCTATGTAGATTGATTGATGAATCAGCTGACTTATAATCTCATTTTTTTTTATAATACAAACGTCGTAGTAGAAAAACTCCCCAACACAAAGAACATTCATCACCATATAAACCAAAAACCACATAAACACGTATATTTTGTTTCTTTGTTTCTTTTCTACTCGATCGTTGTACATAGATTTGTTATATATATCCTTCTTTTTATTACTATCGTCGTTTTATTAAAAATCGGTAAACTTCGTGTCGTCTTCTTTACCAAAAAAAAAACTAATTTCGTCGATGATGATGAAACACAAAATGGCGTTATATTAATTTTAATATTTATTTCAATTATTCGGCTCGTTGCGACCAAAATTATGTACGTAGAAAATCTAATGGACTGTAGTATAAATGTATTTCTTAAAACACCATGAAAATAATTTTTAATCACTGTTTATTATTTAACAAAAATAATATTTAATTTAAGAAAAAGGAACGAAAATAATACGTGCTCACTTGAACAAAATTAAAAACGGAAGTGAGAGAAATATAATTGATTTTCTTACAACTAAGAAGAAAGTCTTTTGACTTATACAGTATTTATTTTTTTGGTATTACCTGATTGATAAAATTCTTATAATATAAAAATATATATGTATATTTATAATAATTGGAAATAATTGATTAATTTCTTTAAAATCGTATTCAATTTCAAACAAATTGTTTATGTATATATATCTTAAAATTGTAAACTAATTATTATTTGGATTAGAACAGAAAATCGTATACCATGGATTCATTTGATGAAAAAAGCACAACAAGCCGCAAAGCTACAGAAAATTTGTTCAACAATGAGTTTTTATCCGATATAAAGCTTGTGGTAGATAATGTATCAATTCCGGCTCATCGATTTGAATTGTTCAAGCGCAGCTCTGTATTTCGTGAGCAAATAAATAGAATGCATGATCAGATATCAATTGAAATTCCGGGTGTGAAACTTATGGTTTTCTTTGAATTTCTATCATTTATTTACACCGATGTATGTGAAATCAATAAGCAAAACGCATTGGAATTATTGAAGTTAGCGTATCGATATAAAGTCTATGAATTAGAGAAACAAATTTGGGACTTTATTTCTCTTAATAATGAATCGTTAAGAATACAGTTGTTTGACTTTTGTGTCAATGAAAATTATGGGTTGTTATTTTTAATCAGTTATTTCTGGACCATGGGTAATCTAAAACCGATATTCGAAATGAAGGAATCTTTATCTATTAGTAAACTGACGATGCAATTCATTTTGGAGCAAGATTTTGTAGATTGTACTGAGAAGCAACTATTTACTGCTGTTTTTAAATGGATAGATAACTATTGTGCTAAAGAAAATATGAATGGCGCAGAAAAAAAAAGTTAACAGAAGATCTTATAAAACACATCCGATTTCCCAGTATGTCAGAATCGGAATTTCGTACTTGTATCGAAGAGCAACCAAATCTTTTTGACGTCCGAGAATCTGATTTAATTTTAAAATCAATTTCGAGTAAGACGAATGAAACCAGATTTGAAATGAAGCCGAGAAGTACCATTGGATTTGCCAAAAGGAATTCATGTAAATCTTCAGAACATGAAACAGTCTTTCTGGTCAAAAACCCATCATTACTAAAAGGATTGTGGGTCGAATTCGCTAACATTGTTACTTCATTTTCAATCAAATTGTTGAATCAAGATGGGGATGTTTTGAAGGATTTATCATATAAAGGACGGGCATTCAAAAGGCATCTGGTCAGTTTTAATAAACCGTGTCGGTTAAAATTATTCAGTAAATATAAAATTGAAATAGAATGTCAACCAGAAAGTGGCACATATTACGATTTGTATATACGAAATAAAAATGTAGATTTAACGGCAGAATTTGGTTGGATAAGACATTTAATTTTTGAGAAGCAAATTTTGTTTTTGTTATTTTTAAGACAAAAACCACCATTTTTATTATGTAAAACGTTTTTTTCGATATGAAATAAAGAAAACTAGTTTTTTATATGATTATTAAATTACAATCTTAAATCAATATGTACCGTAAATACCGATTCGGCAGATTTCAAAAACCTCGGAGGACCGCTGGTGGGGGTTAGTGGATTGTACTTTATGATTCCAAGTGTTTTGACTACTTGCAAATAAATAATCTAAAGTGGATCTCAAACTAAAAAAAGTCATTTTTTCAACGACAAATAACTTATATGTAATTTCCATTGAATAAATTCAAATTTTCTATTTTACTAATAACCTACCTGAGCTTTTAGGTAGATTTCATATAAAAATCTACCTACCTAATGGGCTTCATCTCGGAATTTCGGAAAAATTTTTGTGCCAAACGACTATATATGATAAGCGGAGACGAAAAAACAAAAAAAAAAAAAGTTTATATATATATATATATATATATATATATATATATATATATATATATATATATATATATATATATATATATATATATATATATATATATATATATAATATATATATATATATATATATATATATATATATATATATATATATATATATATATATATATATATATTAGACTGGTCGTTAAAAACTAAATTTTCCGAGACGCCCCCCAGAAAAATTCTTTGTGGTCGAAAAACCATAACGGCTTTATTTTTTTTTTTTTTAAGTGAAAAGAACACGTGCCGCAAAATCATCGAAGTTTATTTTTTGATAAAATTGTTAATATCTCATAAAATATGCAGATGTAAAAAAAAATCACTTAATCATTTTTGCAGGAAATTTAATTCTCTACAAAAAAGGTCCAAGTCATTTTTTTCCTAAAACCTATATTTCTGATGATATTTTGAAATAAAACTTGAAATTCTTCGAAACTCGTAAAACCAAATGATGAAAATTTCGACGAAAAAGTACTAATTTTGATTTTTTTTGTCACGATTATTTTTTTATACATTTCATTCTATAGCATAAGAAGAAAATTATGACTTTTTCGTCATCTTTATTTTTTATGTTTTTTAAAAATCACGAAAACTTACAAGTTCATTTTCAAAATATCATGAGAACTATACGTTTTCGGGAAAAAATGATTTGGACCTTTTTTGTAGAAAATTAAATTTCCTTCAAAAATGGTTATATGATTTTTTTTGACATCTGCATATTTTATGAGATATTTGAAAAAATCTACGAATTTTTCAAAAAATCAACTTCAACGATTTTGCGGCACGTGTTCTTTTGATTTAAAAAAAAAAAAAATAATGCCGTTGTGGTTTTTTGACCCCAAAGAATTTTTCTAGGGGGCGTCTCGGAAAATTTAGATTTTAACGACCAGTCTAATATATATATATATATATATATATATATATATATATATATATATATATATATATATACATATATATATATATATATATAATATATATATATATATATATATATATATATATATATATATATATATAAACGATATGAGATATAACGAAAACGACCGGCACTCTCACGGTCGCATTTGTTGAGGTAGATCAAAAAAATTTTCTGTACTTGTGTGTTCTATTAATATCTTGAACAAGTTTGTGAATCAGCAAAATCCGACACGTGGTTAAGAAACTAGAGGCTTTTTTCTGAAAAAAATTGATTTTTTAAAACCGTTATAACGGCCGTTTGGATACTAATATTTCAAAAAATTTAACAAATTTAGAATCTTTGGAATCTTTTTTATAAATTTGTTTTAAAAATAGACCTCTGCAGTTAGAGGTTCCTGAGTGAGTGGCTCCAACAAAAAAGTTTGCAAAAAAAAATTTTTTTTTGAAACAACCGGCACTCTCACGGTCGCATTTATAAGGCCAGATCAAAAAACCTTTTCTAAAAATGTGCGTTTTATTAATATCTTGGACAAGTTCGTAAATCAGCCCAATCCAACACATAGTTAAGAAACTAGAAGCTTTATACTAGAAAAAAAGTCTGTTTTTTAGATCCGTTATAACGGCCGTTTGGATTCTAATATTTTTAAAAACTTCATAAACTTAGAATCTTTAAAACCTTTTTAATCAGTTTCTTTAAAAAAAAGACCTCTGCAGTTGGAGGTTTCTGAGTGAGTCCAACAAAAAAGTGAGTGAGTGAGTGAGTCCAACAAAAAAGCTTGTAAAACACAAAATGCGTTTGAATCAACCGGCGCTCTCACGGTTGCATTTGTGGAACCAGATCAAAAAACCTATCTTAAAAATGTGTGTTTTAATAATATCTTGGACAAGTTCGTAAATCAGAAAAATCTGACACATGGTTAAGGAACTATAGGCTTTATACTAGAAAAAAAAGTGGTTTTTTTAATCCGTTATAACGGCCGTTTGAATACTAATCCTCTGCAGTTAGAGGTTTTTGACTTGTTGGCTTCAACAAAAAAGTTTGCAACAATCCCCAACTACAATTTCCAAAAACCTTATAACAGTCAATGTCAACCTTATATAACAGTCAAAAAAATAAAAGATTTGAATAGAAGAAATAAATTTTTTTTTCTTAGAAATAAACTATTTTGATATTTTGCAGTAATTGCACGACATATGATATAGAATAGGTTTGTGTCATAAATTGTCACACACATGTTCTGTGGTAGATTTGATATTTGTTTGTTGCAAAATTGGATAGATATAGTTTTGCTTGTAGGTAGCTAATTTTCTTTTTAAAATTTGTTCGATATCTGTTTTAAATTAGTTTGTTTTGTTTAAACTAATCTGATACATCAGATTCTACTGGCACACAAAACTGTCTGATCTTGAAATCTACCTATTTCTAGCGGATATACGTGCCGCTTGGACTTTTTCTGTTATAGAACTATCTCCTATTATCTTATCCATTTCTTTTTTTTTTTCTTTTTGCATGACGCCTACTACTGGTTCTCTTCTGGACTTTCTGCCTTGTCTCTTGGTTAAAGTTGAGGTTTGTTGCTCACCATGTTCTCCTGTGTAATATTGTGGGCCATGGCCTTATTGCTAAATTTCACTAAACTTTACCGATTTATGCTTTTTAACTTCGATGTTATGCCTCCAACTCTTATGCAGATCCAATATTGTCCAGCATAGGAGTTTGCCAATGGTAAGCTTTATGCTGACTTTTTAATACTAATGAATTGATATATAGTAAATTAATACATATTAATATTACAACTAAATGGCTTTTGATTGAATTATATTTATTTTTCTTTAGTTTAGTTCTCCTGTACATTGTTATTGGCTATCGCCTTTATGTATATTGTTAATAAATAAATAAATAAATATCTAAGGAAGAGTAACTAGACTTTTTGAGTGAAGCATCTAATTTATAGTATTGGTGCGTTTGATGGTGTTTGTATTTAATCGTAGGGTGGTAGTGTATAATTTGTATATAGTTACACCAACATAACTTAGCTGGCAGCGCATGAACTGTTCTTTGAAATAATTAGGTTTTATTCAAAATTTTATTTATTTCTCGTTTAACTTAATCGTTATTTTAGGAAAAATTTGTCTTAAAATTTATTTTTACCTGGTTCCTACTTAAATAAAAGATAATGAATAAGTTATATATTTTGTTGATTTTATTTTAATAATTTTTTTCTCGATATTTTTAAACATTTAATACATAAAAGCAAAATTGTGTGCCATCATCTTCAGTAATAATAGCAGTATCACACTGACAACACTGCCGTGCATTCACATAAAACAGAAACAGAAACTGAAAATTTTCAGTTTCTGTTTCTGTTTCTAATTTGGTTGACGGTGGTGAATAATAAAACAGAAACAGAAACCGAATTTTAAGATGGCAGCTGTCATATTATATTATATATGCCAAAATTAAAATATATATATTTAACCCAATCCATATATGTATATTTAACCCAATTAAAATTGAAAAAATTATATTAATATAAAAAAAATATTGTAATTCAATAAACTGTGTATTTTATTTGCCATTCATATAAATAAAAAAATAACACAATTTTGTAATGTATAGTGAAGAAAAAATTTATTTTTTTCGTTATCGCACATAATAATATCCATAAAAAAATCGAGCTAAATTCAACGTAAATTATTTTTGACTAAATATTTATTTCTTAAAATAATGTACAATCCCATTACATAAATTTAAAATAATATGGTCACGTGACAGTTTCTGGACCAGAAACAATTAAATTTTAATTGTTTCTGGTCCAGACAAAACAGACGAATTTTCAGTTTCTGTTTCTGTTTCTAAATTAGGTTTCTGTTTCTGTTGCTGTCAAATTTGTATGAAATTCGGTTTCTGTTTCTGTTTCTGTTTTATGTGAATGCACGGCTTTACCAGCAATACAAATGAACACATCTTTACGAATACAGTTTTGTAAAGCTGTTCTGTAAGCAAATATTTTTATTTAACTACAAAACTTCTATGAAATAACTTCTATAAAAAACTTATCGAAAATCTCGGTCCTATTCAGTTTTCTCTAACAGTTGCCCATTTTTAGAATAAACCTATAGGCATAGGTTGGAAATACTCCAAAGTATCTTTAAGCCCACTTTAATAGATGATTGTTCCTATAAAATAGTTCCTATAAAATGACTATACAAATTGATAATATAAGACTGGAAAGAGTTAGGTCATACAAATATTTAGGGATGGTAATAGACGAAAACTTAAATTGGGTACCGCACACTGATCAAATGATAAAAAAAATAAAATCATTGCTGGGAGCAATAAAACGAAGGAAGTTAAACAGTAATAAATTTTCCAATATTATTTACCACGCTTACCTTCGCTCAAGAATAACATATAACTTGACTTCTTGGTCCCAGTACACCAAGTTTGTATTAAGAAAAGTAGAAAAAGTAATGAGACGTGCTCTGAAGAGACTTTACGGACTTAGGTGGCGTACTAGAACAGTTGATCTGTATAAAATAACTAACAAATTTAATCTTAAACAATTAATTTTTATTGAACAGGCGAAGTTCTTATTTAAAGTAATTAAAAATAAATTAAAGAACAACCTAACTTTAAAAAAGGCCTCAATGTGCACAACTATAATACAAGGTACTGTAATAAATATAGGATAATGGCGAATAGAACAGAGAGAAATAAGAGTAATCTCCTGAATAAAGCAATTAAAGCTTTTGATAAACTACCTCCGGATATAATACTAACGAATAATCTTAAATCTTTTAATATGAAACTTAAAAATTTTGTTCTCAACTCGGCTACTGTAAATCTTGATTTAAGTCATTTATCCTAATGCTTCCTTAGCACGGAAAGAATTTCTTTATTGCACTCTCAGGGTTATCCATTTATGTATTACTGCTTTTCTAACATCCTAAGTTTTTTTTCAATTTTTTTTGCAGCAGAGTAAAAAAAAAAAAAAAATTAAAAAAAAAAACCAAAAAAACAAAAAAAAAAACAAAAAAAAAACAAAAAAAAGAAACAAAACAAACAAAAAACAAAAACAAACAAAAAAAAAGTAAAAATAAAAACAAAAAAAAAACCAAAAAAAATATAAAACACCCTACTCCCTCCTGTCCTCCTGTCCATCATTTTAGAAACTACCTAAATTGCACTTATAACATTAAAAATAATACAATTGAATAACTTAAAAAAGAATAACGCTAAATAATAATTTGAAAACGCTCTTATACTGACCTTGTTTGTCGCTAAGGGCTTTGATTAATCGAAAATCAATCATTTTAAGACCATGCAATGTAAATAAATTTTTGTAATAAAATATGTAAAAAAAAAAAAAAATATTGATCAAATTAGCTTGTACTGTCTATTGGTCTACAAATTCGATTTTAATTTATGTTTTACTTCGACTAATAAACTAATATTAAATTTTTAAACATCGTAGTTAAATTGAAAATCCTTATGGTTATATATGATTGAACAATATATATTTCACTATTAAAAATTCTAGATCAAATCCGTTTAAATTTTAAATCATATTCAAATTCATACTTTTTACACACAATTTTCATAACAAACAATCACTTTATACAATCCCTGCGAATGGGCGTGTCTAACAAAATTGTTTTCACGTTGTGGCAACCTTACATTTGAAAAATTAAATGTAAAATTAAATTAGAAAATAATTAATTCTGTGACACAAACAATTATTGTAAATATGTTAAAAATACTAGGAGGGCCCGGCGTGCTTCGCTACGCTTATAAATAAAGTTTTAGCGTCGACATTTTGTTGACGTAGAAGCAATGATTTCAAAAAGTGGTAATGAGAAATGCTAGCATATAATTTTTCTTTTTAAATATATGAATGAAAAATAATCAGAACTCTAGCTGATCAGTTCGGATATATGAAAAATTAGCGATCAAATAAGTTTTCAAGTAAGCTTATTTGATCGCTAATTTGTCATATATCCGAACTGATCAGCTAGACTTCTGATTATTTTTCATTCATGTATTTAAAAAGAAAAATTATATGCTAGCATTTCTCATTACCACTTTTTGAAATCATTGCTACTACGTCAACAAAATGTCTACGCAAAAACTTTATTTATAAGCGTAGCGAAGCACACCGGGCCCTTCTAGTATAAAAAAATAAAATAAAGTTTTAAGTTTTAAATTTCATTTCGTTTTTGTATGCATGTAAACTTATAATGCATATGTATATAAAAAGTTTTTCGTATATAATAACTTTTTTATTTATGATCCGAAAAATCCAAAAAATCTTTAAAACCTAAGTTACAGTAATATCAGTTAGCAGTGAAAATTTCAAATGATTAAAAATTCGAATAAAAAAGCCTTAGGCTCCAGAAAGTTTTTTTTAGCGTATTAATATATAAGATGAGATAATAAAAAAACAAAGAAAAATAATATAAACTCACATACCATTATCACGTCGAATCAATTCTATCTTCATCTGACAAATTTAACAAACACATGAATTTTAAAATATGTATAAGGAAATATTTTATTCAAACATATTAGGCTTTTAAATTTATATGTTTGTGTTTTGTGCTTAGCTATACGTGATGAACTGACGAAATAATGACAGAACACAATTTTTGGTGAAGGTGAAATTTGTAAAAACAAAATTTTGACATTAGGTGAAAATTTTTTTAATTTTTATGTTTGTTGTTAATAAATGTATATAATATATATACTTATATAAATATTACTTTGGCAATTAAAAAAACTTCTGTAATAAATTGATGTTCCTTATGAAATTATTTGTTATGTCTACTGTCACAATTTGATGATGCTAGAAAGCTACATCAAATTTTGACGTTTCGTTATGGTGAATATAAATTCCAAAAGACAAAATTTTGACAGTTAATATTTGTCATCTGTCATTATTTCGTCAGTTCGCCCACAGCATTAATATTTGTCATCTGTCATTATTTCGTCAGTTCGCACCCACCATATATAGTTACATACAATAATGGTGTTACCATATTAACATATTTTATGTTATAGCAGTTACCATAACATGCTCTCTTTTTTTTTTTTAAATAATAAACTTAATTCAAACTCTTTAAGAACAAATTTCTAAACTAAAATTAAAGTAAACATATTCATATTAAATTTAGCATGTTATGATTTATCATCATAATTTTGTTCAAAATCTTTAAAATATTCAGGTGGCTTCTTGTACCGTTGAGAACGTCTTATGATTGGGGTTGTATCATTTGTGTCATTCACATTGACTGGTAGCTGTTGTTGTTGACCTTGATGTTGTGACTGCTTATTATGACTGCTTATTATATCATTGTATGTTGCTGACGTATTTGCTTCATCTAATTCATGACCATGATCATCATTATCTTTTTCAGTGCTGACCTCATGAGTTCTCTCATTACTATTTACATCTTGACTATTTGTATTGTCTTGAATAGCTTCTGTTGGTATGTTGAGGTTTCTTGATATATGAGTATGTATATCTCGTCGATCTTCTTGAATATCCATACTATGGGTATGTGGCGGATATGATTGAATGTAAGTATTTAATGATGGTAACTTAATATTTGTTGCTGTATCATTCGACGTAGATTGTTGTTCATTTTATTCGTTTGGTAAGTAGTTGAACTCACTTAGTTGTTGTCGATTACGAATGTATCTCTTACCGTTGATATCAATTTCATACGCACGACTCGATAGTTGATGTTGCTAATGTTTTATGTTTGTTATTACCATTGCTAATGTTTTATGTTTGTCTTTAGGACGTAATTTCACCATTACACCCGTACCGATTTCTAGTTCTTTTAATGGTTTTGATGACTCATCATAATATTTCTTTGATTTTTGTCTTCGTAGTTTAATTTTCTTACTAACATCTTTAACAATTTTTGGTTTAAGATTTCTTTTAAGTCTTGGTAGCTCTGATCTGATGTTTCTTGACATTAAACGTTGCGCTGGTGAGTATCCAATTTCATTTGGAGTATTTCGATGTTCTAGTAATGCTTTCTAAAAACACTGTTTCGACGATTCACATTTTTTTATAATTTTTTTATTATTTTTACAGCGGATTCTGCTTTTTCATTTCCACGAGGATAATATTGAGAAGAGTTAACATATACGAAATTCCATTCATAACTGAATTCTATAAGTTTTTTATTTTTGAAGTTGTGAGCACCGTCAGAGATTATTTTTTCTGGAATTCCGAATCTTGAAAAGCATATTTTGCAGGTTTGTATCACATCATCTGCAGTTGTCCCTCTCATGAGTATTATTTCGATATAATCTGAATAATGATCTACAATTACCATGACATTTCGTTTTTTATTTTTATATTAAGCTTCACAGAAATCCATGGAAACAATTTGAAACGGATATATTGGTATTTCATGTGTTTGCATCGGCAATTTTTGTTGATCATCGGAATGTATAGCGCAAATATAGCATGATTTTATTTTTGTTTTAATGTCTTTTGTAATGTTAGGCCAGAATATAGTTTGTCTGCTTCTTTGTAGACATGCTTGGATTCCTTCATGTCCATAATGCAGTTCATTAAGATATTTTTCTCTTAACTTACCAGGTATTACGAATCTGTCGTCTTTGAATATGATTCCATTTTGAATTTTTAGTTGATCTTTTACAGATGCATATATTTTTATTTCTTTGTTTATTAATTTCTTTTTCCAATTTGTTTTTATCTCATGTATTAGTTGTTGTAAAATATCATCATTTTGAGTTTCTTGACGAATTTCATCAATTTGTTGATTGTCAATCTCTTCAGTATTATATGGTTTGATATGTTCAACGATTTTTAGAATTTTGACTATTTCATCATTTTCTAAGATTGCTTCATTTTCTTTCACAGGAAGTCTTGATAGTAAATCAGGTATTAGTAAATGTTTACCAGTACGTCTATTCCGGCATTTCTCTGGGAATTGTGAATTGAGAAAAAAGTGCAATAAATGAAATAACGAAATATTTTCTAATACGAATTTGTTATTTCCTGCGGCACGGAATTCTAGTTATGAAAAATTGCTACAATTTATTTCCCAATTCCTATTTCACGATGTACCGGAATAGGGCTACAGTACGCCTATGCCGGCATTTCCCTGGGAATTGGGAATTGAGAAAAAAGTGCAATAAATGAAATAAAGAAATATTTTCTAACACGAATTTGTTATTTCCCGCGACACGGAATACTAGTTATGAAAAAATTGCTATAATTTATTTAACAATTCCTATTTCACGATGTACCGGAATAGGGCTACAGGAATATATCTGATCTGTAAGTCATATTTTTGTAGGCATAATCTTAATCTTTGAATTCGTTTTGTGCATTTATGAATAGGTTTGGTGAAAATGTTTTTTAGCGATATGTGATCAGTATCTATTATCACTTTACTCCTTCCACTAATGTATTGATTGAAACGTAGACAAGCAAAGGTAATTGCTAATAGTTCAATTTCACATTGCGAGTCATTTTGCTCCGTTTTCGACTTACTTGCAAATATAACTGGATGTTGGTTTTGCAAAAGAACAGCTCCTAGTCCTTTTCTAGAACCATCAGTTTGTATTACTACATCTTCTTCCATACTATAATATTTTAATATCGGAACTTGCACTATTAATGATTTCATGTTTTCGAATTCATCATCTTCTTGTTTATTCCAATAGTATTTTCCAGATTTGATCATATTGCGTAAATATATTGAGGTTTTTGATAAGTTTGGAATGAATTTAGTTAGGTAGGTTATCATTCCTAAGAATTTTTGAGTTTCAGCAATATCAGTAGGTTTGCTCATATTCTTACTTGTAGATATCTTCGATTGATCAGGTTTGATTCCATCTGTTGTCAATAAGTGACCATAAAACTTTACTTCAGGAACAGTTACTTTCATTTTGTCACGATTAATTTTCACATTTGCTTCTCTTAGTATTAGAAATAATTGTTTTAGATTTTGATTGTGATCTTTTAATGCTTCTTCTATAGTATCACCTTTTCCTATTACAAGTATATCATCAGCAATCAATTCGACTCCAGTAAGTCCTTTAACAATTTCAAATAATTTTTGTTGAAATATTTCAGCAGATGCATTAATTCCAAATGGTAGTACTTTAAATCTATATCGACCAAAAGGTGTCCAGAAAGTTGTCAGATCCATACTGTCTTTGGATAAAGGTATTTGCCAGTAACCGTTTTTTGTATCTATCAGACTGAACATTTTCGCATTCGTTAGTTCAGGTAGCATTTCATCTATAGTTGGCATTTGATATTTCGGACGTTTGATAGCTTGATTTGGATATTGAGGATCTAAACAAATTCTTATTTTATCCTTTTCCTTCACAATTATGATGTTGGATATCCAATCAGTATGATGTTCCACTTTTTCTATTATATTTATTTCTTCCAGTCTATTCAGTTCTTTTTGTAGAATTTTCCTTACAGCTAATGGTATTCTACGAGGAGATTCTTGGATTGGTAATATATTTTTATCCACATTAAATTTTACTTCGGATGACACTCTTCCATCGCCTTCAAATAAATCATTAAATTCGTTAATAATACGTTCAGCTTCTAATTTTAGATTTTCACTTTTTGTGACATAAAGTTTCATCACATTATCCAGGTTAAAAGTATTGTTATGATTTTCTACACTGTTTATTATATTTACTTCAGAATTAGTTTTATTTACAGATATCAAATTTAGTTTTTGGCATGCATTTGCAGATAATATAGGTTCTACATTGCCATCAACAATTTGAAATAATACATTATACACTTTGTTATTTGCAAGACATTTTATGGTAGTTTCAGCAATAGCGGTTAAAGTTTCGCCGTAAAATGGTTTTAATTTGACTATACTTTTTCTGTATTTGGGACGTTTTGTAATGTTTAATAAATTATCTTCACCTATCACACAGCATGAAGTTCCAGTATCCCAGCAAGCCATTACATTTTTAAATGTTTTATCTTCATGTTTCATTTGTATGTTACATCTCAAAATTTGTTTATTTGTATTACAGCTGCTTATAGTCTCGAATTTATAAACATTATTATCGCTGTCTGTCTCACTATCTGTGTTTGCTATATCTTCTAATTTTTTTATGCATTTCTTCTTTGGTTTCTTATACTTTTTCTCTTCATTCTTAATATTCTTTAAGTTAGTACAACAGGATGCAAAATGGTTTTCTTGTTTACAGTTAATACATGTTTTGCCGAATGCTGGACAATATATTTTTCCAAACATGTGTTTTTTTCCACAAAATTTGCATGTTAGCAGATTTACATTAGATTTATTATTTTCACGTCGAGAATTTTCAATTTTGTTAACATTCTCTTCAACAATTTCATTTTGATTAATTGATATCATATTCCTTTTCATCATTTCAAGATTTCTTGTGTGCATCTCATTTATCTTGGCTATATCAGTAGCAGATGTTAAGGTTAGGTTTTCATCCACGTGTTGCATTAGTTGATTTCTAGTTTTCTCATCACGTTTTTTGGATTACGTAACATTGATTACATAACATTTTATTTTTCATGTTGACAAAATTACAGCCTTTTACCATTGATAGTAATCGATTTACATATGTTTCGATACTTTCAGTTTCATTTTGGTTGATGTGTTGAAATGTGTAGCAACTGTATCTGGATGTTATTTTTGGTAATAAATGTTTTTCAAACGTTTCCAGTAGTTTGATTGGATTTTCTTTTTCAGTATTTGTAAACTTTTCAGTCATTAAGTTGTACAAATATAATCCATCTCCATCAAGACAATTTTCCAGGTATGCAAATTGTACTTGCGTTGTTTGAGTTGACATGTTTTTTACCAAACAATAATTTCTCCATTGTTGCATGAAAATTTTTAGATTTTCCAGATTCTTCACATCACCATTTTTTTCATTTAATTTCCATTTAGGTTGATTCTCACCCATTTTTATTTATTTTCAGAATAAATTTTATTTTCAGAATAAATTTTATTTTTATTTCACATCTGACACCATGTTTTGTGCTTAGCTACACGTGATGAAGGACTGTCAACTTTATTCATCTATATAGTTACATACAATAATGGTGTTACCATATTAACATATTTTATGTTATAGCAGTTACATAACAGTTTGGCATGCCAAAAACGACAACTCATATCCAAAGCACCACAAACATACGAATCAAAGTTACCTGGAATGACATTCAAAGCACACTTGAGCGAATCTCTCAAAATTACTAAGGGAATTTTTATTTCATCATTCACCACATTCAATTCTAAATCATCATTCATTTCTTCATTCACAACATTACCATTCATTTCATCTATCATAAAAAAACAAACAACTCTAACTCTTCGAATACGATAAACTTTAAGAAGTGAAATTTAAAAACACAGAAAAATAATAGGTTTATTACTACCCACTACCAAAGAATATATAAAATATAAAAAAATAAAATAAATTTTTAAGTTTTAAATTTCATTTCGTTTTTGTATGTATGTAAACTTATAATGCATATGTATATAAAAAGTTTTTCGTACATAGTAACTTTTTTATTTATGATCCGAAAAATCCCAAAAATCTTTAAAACCTAAGTTACACTAATATCAGTTAGCAGAGAAAATTTCAAATAGTCAAAATTCGAATAAAAAAGCCGTAGGCTCCAGAAAGTTTTTATTTAGCGTATTAATATATAAGATATGCTAAAAAATTTTGTTCTTGTTCTATTGACGCAAAAAAATCAATTTTTTTTCGATTCACATCAAAAAAATGTGCATTGTTTCGTAATTTTTTTTGACATTACTAATATCAATAAAGAAAATTTAAAAAATAAACGTTTTGTTAACGATAAGTTTTGTATATCTATGAATTGTTTAATTTTGAAGAATTAATTATTGTGTTTTATATTATTTATATACAATAATGTAACTAACATTTAATAAAATAACTCCTAATAAATAAAAAAAAACTCTAAAATGGATTTATTAGAATTAAAATATTATATTTCATTGGGCGGATGAAAAAAGATGCATCACAGAAAAAAACGAAGACGCTTTTCTCTAAAATGAAGTAATTTATATTGAAAACAAATTTGAATGAATAAAATAAAATTATTTTATTTACGAATTAATTGAATCTTTTATAAATATTTCAATACGCAATTGCAGAATATGCTATTATACGAAATGTTTCAAATTTAAAAGAAGACAACCGCCATTTAATATCACTAATACAAACATATTTCACATCAACTTTTGTTTTTTGTTCTTATGAGACCCGAATTTATAAATTGATTTAGAAAAGTCAAAAGAAAACCACATAAGTTTACACCAAGTGTGTTCCATTTACCACATTTTCCTTTACTTTTGTACTAAATTTCGTTTTCAAGTTAACCATATCAAATGATGGTAAAGCTACGTGACAAACTTACACTTCTATTCACCGCCAGAGTTTTTGTCAGTTTAGAGAATAATTTCAAATATGTTTGCCCAAATGCTTATACAAATTTAGAATTTCTAGCCTAAATGTCATATTTCTGTCCAGCTTTCTTTAATTTGTTTATATTTTACATGAATCATAATTTTAATTTTCAGAAATTTTTTAATATTTAATTAATTTTCTTAAATTTAACAAACTCAAAATAAAAGTTAAACTTAAAATTTTGTCACACTAATAATTTTCTTTTACGTTGTTTAGCAATATTGTTTTTCAAAATTGTCAAAACAATTTATTGTCAAAAAAAATGTCGGAAACGTGTGGTAAGAAAGAATTTGAGTTGTAGTAGATCAAAAATCTAATACACCTCACATTTAAGTCGTTCCATTTAAAATTCGGTTCGGGTAGCAAGTTTACCTAAAAGGAACACGGGTAGTATCTAATTTGCTACGTATCAAATTTGCTAGCCATTTTCACTATCATACTTTTTAAATTTGATACGGTGATGTAAACTCTTATTAATTAGGTATGACATATTAATTTTAAGCGCGTCTTTTTCTTGTTAGTTTTTTGGTTAGACAAAAAGAATTTCCGTATATATTTTTATTCTTGCTAAAATTCTTTACTTTTAATTTCAGCAAAAAAATCACATGAAACATAAATATATATTTATAAAATAAGTTTATTTATTTTTATTTTAAATGTCATACCAAATTTTAGTGTTCACACCGTAATAATAATACCTATTTGCTACGTACATAATTTGATACGGTTCTATGATAAAATATCACGCGAAAAAATCACACACGAAAGAATATCACGTCGAAAATATCACAGCGAAAAAATCACACTCCACGAAAATATCACATAACGAAAATATCACATTTCGAAAATATCACATCCTAAAATCACACGCGAAAAAATATCACATCCTAAAATCACACGGGAGAAAATATCACATCCAAAAATCACACGCGAAAAAATATCACATCCTAAAATCACACCCAAAAAAATATCACGTAAAAAATTTTATTGTAAAAAAACACAATGTCCGTATTAGTCCAGTAACTTTGTCGCCTGAGTGTATGGGGTAGTATGCGTCAAATCCGGTAGTTCTGATTTTTTGCAGACTTGTTTATGATTTTGGCCTAGTGAATAATCCAAGTTTGTGACCTCGAGCGCCGAACGCAACTTCGTCAAAAATCGCAAAAACCGCGAAAAAATCGTTGTTTTTTCAAATTTTGGCGATTATAACCCTAAAGGGCTAGTTTTTTCTTTAACCTTTCTTAGGCCGTTTTTAAAGTAGACTAAATTTGCTACAATATGATACTAGAACTGTCTCTGTAGACCCCCTAGTTTCCGAGATTAAGCCTTTCAAAGTTTATCACTTTTTTCGAACTTCGCAATTGCTTGCAATATACCTTTGTAGAGTTTTCTACATCCCTGTCCTAATAATTGTATTAATAGATATATGTGTGTGGTGGCCGATGAGAAAAGAAGATTATGTAACTGTACCTGATCATTTTTGTAGTTGCAGTAGCAGATATCCCAGAAGGTGACGATCTCTCCGATGTCGAAATGGAGGATGACTTGTGGGCACACGACGTCGACGATTCATCACCATTCCCTGATGGAGATATGCCATCCCAATAGGTCGATCCAGATATGGACGAACCTCAAGCGGAACCTTCCAAGAGGGCTAAATTAATTTAATTTTTTGATGTAGTCCAGTAACTTTGTCGCCTGAGAGTATGGGGTCTAATCCGGTAGTTCTCATAGTATGCGTCAAATCCGGTAGTTCTGATTTTTGCAGACTTGTTTATGATGTTGGCCTAGTGAATAATCCAAGTTTGTGACCTCGAGCGCTGAACACAACTTTGTCAAAAATCGAAAAAATCGTTTTTTTTTTTTTTTTCAAATTTTGGCAATTATAACCCTAAAGGACTAGTGTTTTCTTTAAAATTTTTTTTAGACTAAATTTGCTACAATATGATACCAAAATTGTCTCTGTAAACCCAATAGTTTCCGAGATTAAGCCTTTCAAAGTTTATCATTTTTTTCGAACTTCGCAATTTTTTGTAATTTATACCTTTGTAGAGTTTTGTACATCCCTGTCCTAATAATTGTATTAATAAATACATGTGTGTGTGGTGCTCAATGAGAAATAGTAGATTGTATTACTAGTGCGAATGTGTTTTCCAAACAAGAGTTAGTTTGCAGCATGACCGTAGGGAGTGCTGCAATAACTCGCGTTTGGAAAACGCATTCGCACTAGTTATACACACCATTTTTTGTAACCAATGGAAAAAAAATTATTAAATACTGATTTAATTGTTAATTTAATTATTTATTTCCTTTTGCTGAACAACTGTTTGGAGAATATCAGTGTGGTTTCCGGCGGGGCCGAGGTACTACCGATGCACTTTTCTCGATAAGGATGTTTTTGGAAAAGTATCGAGAGTTCAACATACTTGTGCACACTGTTCACACTTCTCATTTTCTTTTTTAACATCCCATCATAAAAGTACAGTGCTTCGATAGTATATTCAGGGTCAAAGTTCATTTAGAACGACAGAATTGCAAAAAATTGCGAAGTTCGAAAAAAATGATAAACTTTGAAAGGCTTAATCTCGGAAACTAGTGGGTCTGCAGAGACAGTTCTAGTATCATATTGTAGCAAATTTAGTCTACTTTAAAAACGGCCTAAGAAAGGTTAAAGAAAAAACTAGTCCTTTAGGGTTATAATCGCCAAAATTTGAAAAAATAACGATTTTTTCGCGGTTCTTGCGATTTTTGACGAAGTTGCGTTCGGCGCTCGAGGTCACAAACTTGGATTATTCATTAGGCCAACATCATAAACAAGTCTGCAAACATACGGTAATGTATAAATTTACTGGACTATATATAAAATAAAATTTTTTGAAGTACTCTAAGCTACCAATCTTTCATTTGATATCGTATTTAAGTTAGTGAAAAACGTTTTCAACAACTTCACGTTATAGTCCTATCAACTCAACATTAAGTAAAAACTCTTGGATATGTTCACCACAGGAATACATCTGTTGGTGTTAGTCATTGGCGATGCAATAAATATCGCAGTCTTCGTTTAAAGTCAATTCTACCAATGAAAATCAGATTGTACGAGAGTAGCTGATCACAACAATAGCGCCAAAAACTATGAGAGCCAAGCTCATAAGCTAGTTAATGAAATGAAGCAAGCAATAGCCAATCCTGGAGCTTCAACTCATCTCACAATTGCAATTGGAATGGCTCAAACTTCGGAAGGTGTGCTCTACCCAAAAAAATTCACTAACTTGACGCTTATAGTACTATAAAAGCCAAAAGTAAAACAAATGGAAATTCTCTTGCCTATCCGAGAGATATTCATATTTTAATATTTGAAAAATATAATATGGTATTATAAGATTCAGGAATTGATAATAATTCTTTTTGCTCATACAACTTCGACAGATTTGTAACTAATGATTGTAGGTTTGCAGATGGAACATTTAAAGTGGTTCCAGAAATATTTTTATTTTTTGTTAATGATATGGTTGCGTTACATAGCCATGTATATTAGCATTATTACCAAATAAGACATGATACTTACTGTAAAATGTTGATGGTAGTTTTAGAATTGCAAATTCTAGAATAATTATTAGAGATTTAGAGATTGCAGCAATGTGTACCATCGGTATGAAATGTTTTGGATTCTCAGGTTTTGAAGCTGTCGCTACAACATGATTATTATATGCAGCAGTGTGTTCATGCAAAGGAATCCAGTGAAATAAAGAACAGAATATTAGCAGAAAGGATAACAAATATTTTTACAAATTTCCATCCTGAGAAAGAGAATCAAAATGTTAAGAAAAATTGCTCATAAATGGTATACGAAATCAAAACAATCAAAATACATAATTGTGAAAACACGCAATTAATTTATTTTTAGTATTGCTTTTATACACCGATTGCTGCGTGTCTGTCTATTACCGTCCTATCCGTTAACTATAAATCTTTTCGATCTAAAATTTGAGATGAATATTGATTAAATAATTTGGGATCCAAAATCAATAAAATAAGATTAATTTGTTTAATAGGGTAATGACGTGAAGTCGTTGAAAACGTTTTTACTAAATCAAATACGATATCATATGAAAGATTGCTATCTCAGAATTCTTTAAAAAAATTAATATTTTATATACGCACGGACAATTTGTTTTTTACAATAAAATTTTTTTTACATGATATTTTTTCGGGTGCGTGATTTTTAGATGTGATATTTTCTGGCGTGTGATTTTTGTATGTGATATTTTTTCGTGTGTCATTTTAGGGTGTGATATTTTCTCGCGTGTGATTTTTGGATTTGATATTTTCGTGATGTGATATTTTAGTGATGTGATATTTTCGTAGGGGTAGTGAAATCCGAAATTCGACGTCCACGCCGTGCTGCCTGGGTAATGCTGACAGAATTAGGTTGGTGTATTGGAGACAAGCAGAGTAAAAACTGCTTAGTCAATGACGCTACATCACGGCGAATTGGCGCTCTACAACCAATGCGACTCAAGCGTCTGTTCTCCATGTCAGGGGCGGCTTGGAGCGGGCGTCTGTCTTGAATCAAGCGGCTTGCTATATAAATGTGTAAAAAGGTTGTTTCTGGTGACCTTAATATGCAGAACGGACCCATTCACGACAATTTGGGTTGGGCCTAAGGTTAACACCCTAACCCCGGAAAAAAAACTAATATGTTAAATTTGGTTATCAGAAAGAGAAAAACAGACCCGGAAACAACAATAGAATTTTACCTGGACGTGAAAAAGGACCAGACTACCGAATCGGAACGTGGAACGTGCGCAGTCTGAGCGCTCCTGATGCTCTTATAAGTCTAGAAACAGAGGCTGAGAGGTATAGGATGGATATTATTGCTCTACAAGAAATTAGACAGTCGATAATCGGAAAACAAGATTTGGATAGTCACTCTCTATACTGTAGTGGTCATCCTTCTCGAAGAGAATTTGGAACTGGCTTTCTTGTTGGTGCACGCATACAAGAAGCCGTGATGAAATTCATCCCGGTCAGTGAGAGGATCTGCTACCTACGTGTACGCGGTACATATAACAATATTTCTCTTATTGCCGTGCATGCACCAACTGAAGCTAAGACTGTCAACGAGAAGGATAATTTCTACATAGCACTGGAAGAGGTTATGAAACAAACACCAACACGCGACTTCATTATGGTTCTTGGTGACTTTAATGGACAGGTTGGAAGAGATATCTCTTATGGAAATGTGGTGGGTCCCAACAGCCTGCATTTGAATTCGAATGATAATGGTGAGAGAATGACTGAGTTTGCATTATCAAATAATTTGAGAATTGCCAGTACGTTCTTTCCGCATCGATCGATTCATAAGCAGACTTGGGTCTCACCGAATGGAAATACTCGAAATCAAATTGATCACGTTCTAGTAACAACACGTTTCTTTTCGAGCGTTCTGGATGTGCGATCCTTTAGAGGTGCATACATCGGAAGTGACCACTTCCTTGTATGTGCAACGATAAGGTTCCACTTCCCAAATCCAGGCATTCCAAAATTCAATCAACGGAAACGTTTTAACATCTCATCATTAAAGAATGCTGAAACAGAAGAGAGATATCAAATCCATATTGCCGAAACATTGGATAAATCAGAAACCATTAATGGAGACGTCGATAAGTCATGGTATTTGCTCAAAGATGCCGTTTTAAGCGCTGCTGAGGGAATACTTGGACGACCACAGAACCACTCCCAGAAGCCATGGATGGATCAAGCATGCCTTGATGCTATTCAATACAAAAGAGATTGCTATCTGAAGTGTCTACAAGGACGCAACACCAGGTCCACGAAGGAAAATTATAAACTGGCAAGACAAGCCGTTACAAAGCTATGTAGACGAACGAAGAGAGAATGGTGGAAGAGACAGTGTGAGGAGATTGAAAGCTTCAATAAGGAACATCAATCGCGTAACTTCTTTCAACAGGTTAAAACCTTAAAGAAGGGCCCTCAAACTAGATCGACTGCTATTCAAAACGAAGATGGGGAGCTACAAGTAGACCTTAAAAATATTTTAGATACTTGGGCCGCTTATTTTGAGAATCTTCTCAACTTAAGTGACCAGCAACAAGTCGGGCGACGAGCTAAGCTTATTCGTGCGTCAAAGGTACATGTAGAAGAACCCACCAGAGAGGAATTCGAGGCGGCGCTGTCAAAATTAAAATGCAATAAAGCACCTGGTATCGACGATATAACATCCGAAATGATTGTACATGGTGGCGAAACTCTATCCCTAAGATTGTTTGAACTTGTTCAAATGATCTGGAGGACTGAAACCATGCCACAGGACTGAAACACAGCCATGTTGATACCAATCCATAAAAAAGGTAATCGCCTACAATGTGCAAACTACAGAGGAATCGCCCTCCTCTGCACAGCATATAAGATCTTTTCCTACATTTTGCTATCCAAAATCAATCCTTTTGCTGAACAACTGTTTGGAGAATATCAGTGTGGTTTCCGGCGGGGCCGAGGTACCACCGATGCACTTTTCTCGATAAGGATGATTTTGGAAAAGTGTCGAGAGTTCAACATACCTGTGCACCAACTTTTCATTGATTTCAGACAGGCCTACGACTCTCTCGAACGAGAGACTCTATGGTCTGCTCTGGTGTCAATGGGAATTCCTGGTAAACTGGTATCACTATGCAAAATGACAGTACAGAACTCTCAATGCTGTGTACGAGTAGAGAACGAAATATCAAAGTTTTTTAAAGTCGACTCTGGTTTAAGACAAGGTGATGCTATCTCTCCTATACTTTTTAATCTAGCCTTGGAATATGTGTGCCGTCAAAAGAAACTACCGACTAATAACAATATCTTGTCAATAAACTCAGTACAGATGATTGCTTACGCTGATGATGTTGTCATCCTCGGCCGAAGTGAAGCTGTTATGAGTGAGACTTTCAAGTCGCTTGAGAGTGGTGCTAGGAAAATTGGTCTGCAAATTAACTACAATAAAACCAAACATATGAATGTTTCAAGAGAGGCTGAGAAGAAAGATTTGATGTGCGGCGATGAACGAATTGAGGGAGTTGAATCTTTTAAATATTTAGGATCAATGCTTGACTCAAACAACAGCATACTTACAGATATTAAAGCTCGAATCGCTGCAGGTAATCGAACTTTCTACTCAATTAAACCTCTCCTTGGATCACCGTATGTATCAACTAACACCAAGCTCAAGTTATACAAGACATTGATTAGACCGGTTGTGATGTATGGGTCACAAACGTGGACCCTTACACAAAATGACGAATCGCATTTATCTGTATTTGAGCGTAAGATCCTACGCTACATTTTTGGTCCACTTAAGACAGACGATGGAGAGTATAGAACCCGGTATAACTTTGAGATCAGAGACCTTCTTGAGGGTCCTGATATAATAGGTTGTATCCGTTCTAATAGGATTGCTTGGTTTGGGCATGTTCTACGAGCCGATTCACAGTCTGGAATGATTAGAAAAATGTACGTTAGTACCCCAGGGAGTGGTAGACCGCGAGGTAGACCACGACTACAATGGGAGACTGACGTAATAAACGACCTTAAAAAAATCGGCTGCCATGGTAATTATGTCGCTGTTGCGAATGACCGTGGTGAATATTCAAAGCTGATTAACCTGGCAACGCTCCTACATGGAGCATGAACGCCTTAAAAAAAAAAAAAAAAAAAAAAAAAAAAAAAAAAAAAAAAAAAAAAAGATATTTTCGTATTGTGTGATTTTTTCGCTGTGATATTTTCGACGTGATATTCTTTCGTGTGTGATTTTTTCGCGTGATATTTTATCAGGACACCATTTGATACGTAGCAATTTATCCTACCAAATATTTAGTACGTACTTGTTTGATAACTGTTTACATTGACCATAGTCGACCCATTAAGTATATAGTATGTACCTATTAGATACTGGTGTAAATTTAGTAATAGTGTAAACGAAGCTTTTCTACATTAATACTAAGTTTACACCAGTATCTAATAGGTCCATACTATATACTTATTAGCAGAGATGGAAGCCAAAGTTTTTTGTCAGTTGGTTCGGTTTAATAACAAATTTTTTCAAACAAGAAAAAGACGCGCTAAAAATTAATATGTCATACCCAAAGAATTAAGAGACTAAGGAAATGAAACTACTGTATATATACACAAAAATATTTGAAGCCGTTTTTCTCTTTTCTCCTCTCTTTTTTATCTTCAATAAGTTGGTCTAAGTTGTCAAAAACAAAATTTGTAAACATTACTTAGCTTGGTTATAATTTGGTTTTAATAAAATTGGGCAAGATTACTTTATCTTAGGCCCCGGCCAATTTTTTGTTTTTCTTTTTAAGGGCACTTTTATAAGCATATTGCAAAAAAAAATTTTTGAAAATCAGTCCCGGGGACCAAGATATAGGCCTTTAAAAAAAAAAAAATATCGTATAAAAGTACACTTTTTTTACCGAATGTTGCAATCCAAATGACGTTTAATGTTATTTTTGATATATAATTTTAAAGAATCAACATGAATAACTTAAAAAAAAATAATTATAACCTTAGGGGCCCACGTTATGACCATTTGAGGCAAGATTACTTTAACTTAGGCGCGAGTGGATTTTTTTTTATTATTTTTATCGTAAATTAAGAAAATTTTGTAAAAGGGACAGTTTTGATCGTTTATCTTATAAGCACATAGGAAATAAAGCAAAAATAAGTAAAAAATAAAAAAAAATTGTCAAAACCAGTGCAATTTTGTATGGATTTTGCTTTTTTCAAAGGCCTGTATCTTGGACCCCGGGGCTCCGATACAACTCGTTTTGGTTTTATTCGCTTCAGTGAGTCATTCTCTATCAAATAAAAAAAAAAAAATTCTTGGGGCCTAAGAAAAAGTAATATCCCCTAAAATTGTTTTTAATATTTATCGTGGTGATATTTTGACGAATTTATAATAAATATAAGAAATACTAGTGATTTTATTATAATTTAAAAATAATTTTACAGAAAAATTAAATATGTTAAGTGAAAATTTTGAATGAAACATTAAATATGAAGATTGTGATAATGACGTGTAAAAATTACCAAAAACACATACAGGATGGTATTTCTTATCATAAGTAATAATATTAATATTATAATTTACTTTTCGATTGATAAGTGTTAAGTTTTTTAAACATTTTCGAGAAAAAAATGTAATCTAAAATCAATGTAAACAATAATAGAATGCTTGGGGTCTACTATGTCAAAATTTTTTTATGTTGTTTTTGTTTTCTATGTAATGGCGTCTCTTTTTTTTATATTAATTTTGGGGGCAAAAATACGCTCAAATTTGGAATTCAATGCAATTATAGAAATATTTACGGCGACCTACTAAAACGCAAGTGTGTTAGTAACAATTTATTGGTGTGTAAAAATTGCTTCAACTTTGAAAATTAATTTCACTTCCTCTATTCTCTTAATTCTTTGGTCATACCTAATTAATAAGAGTTTACATCACCGTATCAAATTTAAAAAGTATGATCGTGCAAATGGCTAGCAAATTTGGTACGTAGCAAATTAGATACTGGTGTAAACTTAGTATAAGATAGTTTACAATCTACTATCCAGCGAGCTTTTACAATCTGATTGTAAACTCGCACAGTGTCAACATGTTCACTATCCAACTAGCAGATTGTAAACCATCGCATGAAAAAGTTGAAAGCCGGGCTACTTTACTCGCTGGCTTGTGCGATTGTTTGCTTGTGCGACTGCACAAATCGTAGTTGCTAGGAGTATGATTGTAAAAAGTCGCCATCTAGCAGATTGCAACTATCTTAACACATCCTCTTCACGTGACAAATATCATGCCAATGATATTGATAAAAATGTAACAGAAATATCAAAGATGGCTGTTGGTATTACAAAATATCATACTGATATATTTTGACAGATATAAAACTTCGTTTTTGTTTGTTTGCAAAACTTTAACTTCTCTTATGTTTTCTTCCATAATTTTATTATAACTATGTTTTCAAAAACATTCTACGAATTTTAAATATAAAATATGCTTTGAATTTTAAATGTTTGAAGATAACAAAATCAAATCGCCATTTTTTGTTTGAAATATCATAAAATCATACTGATATTTTTTTCTACAATTCTTGTAGAAAAAAATATCATGAAAAATGTTATGACATTGATAGAAGTAGTCTTCACGTGTGATTTCTTGTATAACTCGATTGTAGATGTTACGTGAAGACCCACAGTAACACATCATCTTCACGTGACAAATATCATGCCAATGATATTGATAAAAATGTAACAGAAATATCAAAGATGGCTGTTGGTATTACAAAATATTATACTGATATATTTTGACAGATATAAAACTTCGTTTTTGTTTGTTTGCAAAACTGTAACTTCTCTTATGTTTTCTTCCATAATTTTATTATAACTATGTTTTCAAAAACATTCTACGAATTTTAAATATAAATAATATATAAAATATGCTTTGAATTTCAAATGTTTGAAGATAACAAAATCAAATCGCCATTTTTTGTTTGAAATATCATAAAATCATACTGATATATTTTTCTACAATTCTTGTAGAAAAAAATATCATGAAAAATGTTATGACATTGATAGAAGTAGTCTTCACGTGTGATTTCTTGTATAACACGATTGTAGATGTTACGTGAAGACCCACAGTAAGCCTCGTTGACACTAAGAAACAAGCTGCTAGTTGGCGTGTTCAAAAGCGGGCGAGTTCGCTTGTTAGATAGTGTCGATGATACACAAAATGGTTTGCTTGCTCCAAAGTCAACTAGCTTACTTGGAAAATTATCTTACAAAGTTTGGTGATTCACACTAAAAAGTAAAATTTTACAATCATACTACTAGCAACTACGATTATTTACGGCTAGTTTACAAGCCAACAATAGCACAAGACAGCGAGTAAAGTAGCCCGGCTTTCAACTTTTTCATGAGATTGTTTACAATCTGCTAGTTGGATATTGAGCATGTTGACACTGTGCGAGTTTACAATCAGATTGTAAACTCGCTGGATAGTAGATTGTAACTATCTTAGTGTCAACGAGCATAAGGCCCGCTATGCACTTGAGCTAAACTATGTGAACTATATAGTTCGATGCGAACTGTTAGAACTATATGCGAACTGTTTTTTGTAAACAACGTAATTATACAAAAAAACATTACGAAAACAAATAATTTAAAAAAATAAAATAAAAAAGGAAACATTACAATCATTACATTTTGTTTAAAAAGTATTATTCGCGTTAAAACATTATTTTTTCAAAAACATAGTTCGCATAGTTTAGCTCAAGTGTATAGCGCGCGGGCCTAAAGTTTGTTT
>CAVNZG010000972.1:0-28153 GCA_963693315.1 Diogma glabrata
GGGCAGACAGCAAAAGAATAAAAGGTCTATCGTCAAACAAAAATACAAAACTGATCTATTTCTCAGATGTGGAAAGACCGCGAACCGCGATTCTCTTCAACAAACATCTGAAAATATTTCCGTTGAACGAATTTATCTGTAGAGATCTTACAACGGTCCAGATAGAAATTCATCTTCCTCAAGGTGGATTTCGTAAATTCATTTTAGCTTCTGCATACTTCCCGGGGGATGAGGACGAGACACCACCAGAAGTGGTAGAGAAACTCATCAAGTATTGCAACAATAACCACTATAACCTCATAATAGCGTGTGATGCTAACGCTCATCACACCGTGTGGGGAAGTAGCAACATTAACACAAAAGGCGAGCGTCTGCTTCAATTTTTGTATACAAACAATATGTTTATTGCAAACAAAGGTAGTGAGCCTACCTTTAGAAACGCAATCAGAGGCGAGGTCCTTGACCTTACTTTAACTAACATAAACGCTACTAACCATATTAAGAACTGGCATGTTTCGAAGGAAGCTTCTATGTCTGATCATGCTTATATATGTTT
Source organism: Diogma glabrata (assembly GCA_963693315.1). Taxonomy (NCBI): domain Eukaryota; kingdom Metazoa; phylum Arthropoda; class Insecta; order Diptera; family Cylindrotomidae; genus Diogma; species Diogma glabrata. The sequence continues at coordinate 557 of CAVNZG010000972.1, forward strand.
CAACATAGAACACTACCCGAAGAGCATCCAGTACTTTAGAAACCCAAGAAAAACCAACTGGTAACTTTACACAACATATCTTTATGATAATGTAAATAGTTGCAGCAGTATCAACTCTACATTTGAGCTTGACTCTGCAGCAAATAATTTACAAGAAATTATCACTGAAGCATACAACCTTAATACTCCAATAACTCAATCCAAAAGATGCAGAGATGTACCTTGGTGGAATGGTAACTTGGAGAGGAAAAGGAATAAAGTTCGCAAGCTCTTTAACAGAGCAAAAACAACAAATAATTGGACAGAGTACCGAGTAGCTCTAACCAATTATAATAAAGAACTCAGACAATCAAAAAGAAATAGCTGGAAAGAGCTCTGCAATACGATAGATAATCTGCCTGCTGCAGCTCGACTCCAAAAATTGATGTCGTCTGATCACACAAACCCTCTAGGCTCAATCTGCAAACCAAGTGGTACGTATACCACCAGCTGTATTGAGACACTAGATACTTTACTTCAAACCCACTTTCCGGGCTCAATAAAATGGAGCACGGAAGATAATGCCAACGAAGACGTACGTCTTCTAGATCCTGCAACTAAAAGTAATGCAGATCATTTAACCAACACAATTTTCACCCCCAACAAAGCGAGATGGGCTATAGAATCCTTCGGTCCGTATAAATCTCCAGGAGGTGATGGAATTTTTCCGGTATTTCTGCAAAAGGGTCTAACAATCATTCTTCCATACCTCATGCGTTTGTTCAAAGCAAGCTTTCGCCTTGCTTACATTCCTCAGATATGGCGAGAAACCAGAGTTGTTTTTATACCTAAGCCAGGAAAAAAACCAAATGAAGCCAAATCATACAGACCCATAAGTCTTACATCTTTTCTATTAAAAACAATGGAAAAGATGTTGGATTATCACATCCGTCATGTATGTCTGAAACAAAACCCTCTCAACTCTAGCCAGCACGCCTATCAGACTGGGAAATCTACTGAAACGGCGTTGCACAAAATGGTGAAAGAAATTGAGAGCACCCTAAACTATAAGGAGACACTTGTTTGTACATTTATGGACATACAAGGAGCCTTTGACAATGTCCACTTCAATGCTATCATTGAAATGGCCACAAAGAAAAATATAAACCCGCTTATCATTGCGTGGATTATCAAGATGCTACAGAGTCGGAAGATAACGGCTACACTAGGTGATTATTCAGTGACTGTTACTGCATCTAGAGGCTGCCCGCAAGGGGGCGTGCTCTCTCCGCTGCTTTGGCTAATGGTGGCTGATGATCTCCTCACAAAGCTAAATGATTCCGGCTTCAACACTGTAGGCTATGCCGACGACTTGGCAGTCATGGTTAGAGGGAAACATGACTCCATTGTCGCTGGTCGAACCCAGACAGCTCTTAATATTGTATCAAAGTGGTGCAACAGATTAGGACTGTCGATCAACCCACAAAAAACAAGCATTGTCGTTTTCACAAACAGGAGAAACTTCAATTTCATTTCTCCTGTTCTAAACGGCGATCCAATACAAACATCAGAAGAGGTTAGATATTTAGGTGTGATCCTGGATAGCAAACTAACTTGGAACCCACACCTGAAATATATCTCTGATAAGGCAAACAAAGTTTTCTTCACATGCAGAAACCTGTTTGGGAAAACATGGGGTCTTAGCCCAAAAATGATACTTTGGTTGCACCAAAGTATTATAAAACCAATTCTAACATATGCAGCTTTAGTTTGGTGGCCTAAAACGCGCCAAATAACTGCTCAAAATATGTTTACAAAAATACAAAGGCTTGTGTGTCTTAGTGCCACAGGTGCTTTCAAAACCACGCCAACGTCAGCAATGGAGATTCTTCTAAAGCTTTCTCCATTGCACCTACATGTTAAATCTGTAGCGGTGTTGAGCGTTCATAGACTGCAGCTCACAGAAGGGTTTAAGCCGGGTAATCTAACTGGACACCTTAAAATCCTTTCTGAATTACAAGCTGAACTCCATACATACCATATTTCGGATTGTATGCCAAAAACAATAGATTTAGACAGGCACTTTGATGTCAAGAAATTGGTCAGAGATCGTATTAAAAACTACATACGGTCACTGCCACATAACGCCAGCATCTGGTACACAGATGGTTCTCGAACCAACATGGGCACGGGAGCAGGAGTGTTTGGTCCTAGAACAAAACAAACGGTTGCTTTAGGCACCACAACAACCATATTTCAAGCCGAAATTTTTGCCATTAGCAGTTGCGCTTTGCTATGCGCTGAAAGAAAATACCAAAATATTGAAATATATATTATCTCTGACAGCCAAGCAGCACTCTTGGCACTAAAATCTACGCGTTTTGATTCAAAACTGGTATGGGAATGCTACCAAAATCTATTAAAAATCTCAGGCAATAACACAGTAACACTTGTGTGGGCACCTAGCCACACAGGAATACAAGGAAATGCTATCGCTGACGCTTTAGCAAAGCAAGGTGCCAATAAAAAATTTGTTGGACCGGAACCATGCTTTGGAATGGCCAAGAGTTCGCTCAAAAGCACAATCCAAACAATGGAACAAGAACAAAATGCTAAATTATGGAAAAGCAGAGAGGGACTAGTACACTCCAAGAAGTTTCTAGGTAACCTCCCTGTTTCACCCTTAAAAACAATCGACTTAAACAGAGAGTCTCTAAGAATTTTAACGTGGTGCGTTACTGGACATGGTCCTTTAAACCACCATCTTAACAAAATAGGCCTTGTTGTTTCCGACAGGTGCAGATTCTGCTACTCGGATGCGGAAACGATGGAACACGTCATCTGCAGCTGTCCTGAACTCTCTGGGCACAGATACAACCAACTTGGTCATAGAAGACTAACACTTCCATTACCACAAAACGTCACTCCAATTGAGCTAATTAATTTTATTAAAAGTCTCAACTTGGATGACAGAATACAACCAGTAACGGCACAGACGACGACTGACTAATAACAAAATCAGGGTAAGCACAATAGACCTTCAGGTCGCAGTGCTACTTGAACTGTAAGTCTCAAGGCCCTCCAATAAAAAAAAAAAATATATATATATATATATATATATATATATATATATATATATATATATATATATATATATATATAAATATATATATTTATATATATATATATATATATATATATATATATATATATATATATATATATATATATATATATATATATATATATATATATATATATATATATATATATATATATATATATATATATATATATATATATATATATATATATATATATATATATATATATATATATATATATATATATATGTATTAGACTGGTCGTTAAAAACTAAATTTTCCGAGACGCCCCCTAGAAAAATTCTTTGTGGTCAAAAAACCACAACGGCATTATTTTTTTTTTTTTTAAATCAAAAGAACACGTGCCGCAAAATCGTTGAAGTTGATTTTTTGAAAAATTCGTAGATTTTTTCAAATATCTCATAAAATATGCAGATGTCAAAAAATCATATAACCATTTTTGTAGGAAATTTAATTTTCTACAAAAAAGGTCCATATCATTTTTTCCCGAAAACGTATAGTTCTCATGATATTTTAAAAATGAACTTGTAAGTTTTCGTAATTTTTAAAAAACATAAAAAATAAAGATGACGAAAAACTCCTAATTTTTTTCTTATGCTATAGAATGAAATGTATAAAAAAATAATCGTGACAAAAAAAATCAAAATTAGTACTTTTTCGTCGAAATTTTCATCATTTGGTTTTACGAGTTTCGAAGAATTTCAAGTTTTATTTCAAAATATCATCAGAAATATAGGTTTTAGGAAAAAAATGACTTGGACCTTTTTTGTAGAGAATTAAATTTCCTGCAAAAATTATTAAGTGATTTTTTTTGACATCTGCATATTTTATGAGATATTAACAATTTTATCAAAAAATAAACTTCGATGATTTTGCGGCACGTGTTCTTTTCACTTAAAAAAAAAAAAAATAAAGCCGTTATGGTTTTTTGACCACAAAGAATTTTTCTGGGGGGCGTCTCGGAAAATTTAGTTTTTAACGACCAGTCTAATATGTATATATATATATATATATATATATATACTAGGAAGGCCCGGCGTGCTTCGCTACGCTTATAAATAAAGTTTTTGCGTAGACATTTTGTTGACGTAGAAGCAATGATTTCAAAAAGTGGTAATGAGAAATGCTAGCATATAATTTTTAATTTTTCTTTTTAAATATATGAATGAAAAATAATCAGAACTCTAGCTGATCAGTTCGGATATATGAAAAATTAGCGATCAAATAAGTTTTCAAGTAAGCTTATTTTATCTCTAACTTATTTGATTCAAGCATGAATAGAACACATTGAAATTTCATCTATAATAATGATTGATGCATTATTAATATATGTGCCATGTACACTGTTTGGAGTTATATTTGGCATTGAATTCTCTAATAATGGAATTGGTAATTTGAAAACATTATGCAAAGTTCGCCCCCCAATCAAAAGAGTTGATGCAATACCACTGAAGGCAGTTACAATACACGAAAGATTTAGTGAATTAAATTTATGAATGATTGCCGTTTGAACAAAAGTTTTGCCACAACCTGCATGAGCTGTCAAGAAAAAAAGCTAAAGCATTCGGAGGAACATTCAAACCACAGATAAATGCAAATAATTGACGAAACTGTTTTGGTGATTGAATTTCTGAAGCTTCAAGTAAACATTCACGCTATTCATTATCATTTGTTGCAATACCTCGAGCTTCACATGCTGCAACAAAAGTAGGGTAGGGTACACCTTCATACATACGTAGATCAAAAAAAGATTTTGGACCACGAACATGCAACAGAAGTAAACGCATATGAAACAATTCTATATCTTTTGGAGTAACCATATATAATCGAGCAACAACTTTATCAGCCCCACGTTGTCTTCTTTTCCACGATTTACTTTGGTCATACCAAACATAATTAATTCTGTATACAAAAACTCATTAGCTAAATTATCAATGGAATTCAAATGGAAAAATGCTAACAATTTTGTTCTTGATACATTTGCGACTGTGCCAGCCACATTACCATTCCTGATATAAACATTTTGTCTATTAGGCAAATGACAATCAAGTCGAATAATTGTATGAGATTGAAAATGCATTGGAAATTCAAATATGCGCCAAGCAGCTTCAGTCGAACCAACATACCGTCCATTCAAAAAATCTTGAATTTCATTTCCCACAATCGCATCATCATTATTCACTGCATTCTCTCCATTCACTCTCAATTCAACATTGGCAGAATCATACTCTTTATATACATACTTGTAAACATATTTCACACTTTTAACAGTCGTACATATTTCCACGTTAATATGACAATTGAATTTTGCAAGAAGATAAATATTATACGGAACAACATATCTATTATCAAGAGATGCACCACGTACATCAACACTCATACCATTATCACGTCGACGGTACAAAGGATAACCATTCACATATTCTTTAATATTTTCAGAAAAAGGTTTTGGAAAATTATTACTACATTTACCACTCTCATACAAACAGAATTGGGATTTAGAGCACCACATGGTTCATGCATCATATGACGTTTCACATATTCATGTAATTTAGGAAAAAGAATGGGATCAGGGATTTCAGTACATACAAATTTATTAATCATTTCATTTCCATCAATTCTATCTTCATCTGACAAATTTAACAAAATTCATCATTTTTAAAAATAGCAACCACATCAGTTTGAACAGCATCATTAAAACGACGAATATCACATTCTCTGTTAACTTTTATAACCATTGACACATCAGCAGTAACATTCTCAGGTCTTTCACAAAATTCATGCATTGATTTAAAAGAACGAACAAAAGGATTCACACGATCTAACTCAAAACCTATCTTACGCATAAGAAAAAATTCGAAATGAAATTTAAAACATAGAAAAACAATATGTACGTTTATTCACATTCAAAGAAATAAATATACTAACAGCTGAGAAAAAATTAAATATAAAAAAGAATAACAAAATAAAGTTTTAAGTTTCGTTTTTGTTGTTCGTTGTTCGATAGCAAATATATTTTTATATGTATGTAAACTTATAATGCATATGTATAGAAAAAGTTTTCCGTATATAATAACTTTTTTATTTATGATCCGATTTGTTTGAATCCGGATCCCAATATAGGTTACACTAATATCAGTTAGCTGTGAAAATTTGAATTGAATCCATCTGCGAATAAAAAAGCCTTATGCTCCACAAAGTTTTAATCTAGCGTATTAATATATAAGAAGATATATATATATATATATACATATATTTATATATATATATATATATATATATATATATATATATATATATATATATATATATATATATATATATATATATATATATATATATATATATATATAAATATATGTATATATATGTATATATATATATATATATATATATATATATATATATATATATATATATATATATATATATATATATATATATATATATATATATATATATATTGTCTAGAAATTTAATGCAAAAAATCCCATATAATGTAAAAGCATTTCCATAATATGGAGTCTAATGACAGTGGAAAAATTCAACTTAAGTAAAAAATAATTAAGTGATGAAGAAGTTTCAACTTTGAATTTGTCATCGCCTCAACGGCGTAATCGATAGCGTGTCTGCCCAAAGATTCGAGCCGGGCACTGACGAGGGTAGGTTCGAATCCGATCCGAAACACGTAAAATGTGAATTGTAGTTTTTTTCTGAGAAACTTCAAACCATACCTTTGAATTGAAAATATTCCAATTACTTCTTTACTTACTTGAGTTTAATTGATCTCAAAAATCCAAAATAAATTTAAATTCCTTTAATGTAGTCTAATGTTAATACATATAGAACTACAAATTGACCAAGTGTCAGCCATTGATTTCACATTGATTGGAAACAATCAATAATGACTATACAATCGTGACTTAGGATGTTAATTAGAATAGAAATGTTCCCCATTCTATGAATTCACACAAAGTATTGTCTAGAAATTTAATGCAAAAAATCCCATATAATGTAAAAGCATTTCCATAATAAGGAGTCTAATGACAGTGGAAAAATTCAACTTAAGTAAAAAATAATTAAGTGATGAAGAAGTTTTCAACTTTGAATTTGTCATCGCCTCAACGGCGTAATCGATAGCGTGTCTGTCCAAAGATTCGAGCCGGGCACTGACGAGGGTAGGTTCGAATCCGATCCGAAACACGTAAAATGTGAATTGTAGTTTTTTTCTGAGAAACTTCAAACCATACCTTTGAATTGAAAATATTCCAATTACTTCTTTACTTACTTGAGTTTAATTGATCTCAAAAATCCAAAATATATATATATATATATATTTTATTTTAAATTTCATTTTAAATTTTATTTTAAATTTCCGTTGCCTTATAATCGAATGTAAAATAAAAATGAATTTTTAATTATGGTTAAACAGTTATTATAGATTATCCTTCATAAATCTCAGTATTAAACTCAAAGGATAGAAATTTATATAAAAGGTTTCATTCTATTTGTAAATAGTTTCATTCCAATTGGAAAAAGTTTCATTTCAATTGAAAAAAGTTTCATTCTAATTGAAAAAGGTTTCATTCCAATTGAAAAAGGTTTCATTCCAATTGAAAAAGGTTTCAATCCAATTAGAAAAAGTTTCTGTTAATTAGTAAAAAGTTTCGTTCAATTTGGAAATGGTTTCATTTAATTTGAAAAACCTATAAATCAATCTACTTTTGTAGATGTAGTGGTAAATTGTTTTGACTTTTGTTATGTCAGTTTTGTTTTAGGGGTATGTTTACATTTAAAACTGTAATTATTTTTAAATAAAATAGTAATAAAAATAAAAATAATTAAAAGCGCGTTTTTTTTTTGTTTACATAAATTTGACAAGCAAAAAAATATTTCAATGTATTTGTAATTGGTTTAAAAAATCTAACAAAATATTTAGATTTTCAAAACTTGATCTAGATAAAAAAAAATTGATCGCTTTTTGCCAAGGAAAACAAACAGGCCGTTTAAAGCAAATTTTTTGATCTGACAGCTACTTTTTTTGATCTCAAATATTTTTTTTGCCAAAGAACGCGACATTAATCTTTTCAGAAGAATGCTCCTTCATATTGTATTTCATTCATAATGTGTCATAAGATATGTTTTTTTTATAAAATGTTTTGTGTATTAGGAATTACAATAAATATGTGTCACAAAAACATATAAAAACCTTTTAAGATCCACAACAACATGCGTTCTGACGTGTTGATGAACGCTCGTTTTGTTTTTGTTTTTATATTTTTTGTTAAAGAATGAGTGAATAACTAAACAATATATCCTTTCACATATAAAATAGGACATATAAAATAGGCCAATATGGAGCAATTCCACGTCATCGCAACAGCATTTGTTCTAGCATGTGACCTGATCCCCTCTGATTTCGATAAAATTTCATATACAGATAGCCAATGAAAAAATAAAAATACCATTTCTTTCAAAAAATTAAATTTCGCTCTAGGGATAACACAGGGTGGCGGCAAAATTTTAGGGGTTTGCGAAACATGAGTATCTTTGAATATCGATTGCTAACGATTGACTAAACCGATTTAAGTCATTTATAGCTCATTGGAAAGGTAATTAATAGGACTTATATAAAAAATTACTTAAAATGTTTTAATAATTTTTTAAAAGTTTGTTAAACTTAAAAAAAATTTCAAAGATGGCGCTGTGAGGGTACTCTCACTTTTGCCACTTTTTTTTACCAGAAAAAAAATGTTTAATTAGTTCGTAACCTAAAACTAAAGTTTCCCAGGTACATAATTTCTCGCTTTAAAAATTAAATTCTTACAAAATTTTAATTTCCGTTTTTTCAATATTTTGTTTTTTAAAAAATGCATTTTATTTAACTAAAACCGCCTGAATTCTTGTTTTTGTATGAATTTTTTGAATTCTTGTAAAAATTATTATATAGAAACGAAGTCACGGCTAGAAGCAAAATACAGAGAGGCTGTAACTATAATTAAACATTCACAATCATTTCATGCGTTCATACCCAAAGATGACAAAACATTGCTCACAAAAATATATTCTAATTCAGCTAAAACTGGGATTTTTCAGATAAGCCGTTAATATGCAATGTAAATTTAATTTATATTTTTAATTTCTTTTATATTATTTTATATTATTAATAAATGTATATTGTTTTTATTACACAACTTGGAATAAAAATAAAAAGTTAATTATGATATGAATTCTATACAACATGCATTTAATTTCACATAATTTTTTTTCACTATTTACTTCTCAGCATCAGTTTTAATATATTTCAGGTACATTCATTTATAATTAATTTCGGACAGGTAGAAATTGAAGAAAAAATCAATTTTGTAATAAGCATCCACACCCTCAAATACTTAACTTGTATCCTCAAAATAATTAAATTTCTATAAAACAAGAATTCAGGCGGTTTTAGTTAAATAAAATGCATTTTTTAAAAAACAAAAAATTGAAAAAACGGAAATTAAAATTTTGTAAGAATTTAATTTTTAAAACGAGAAATTATGTACCTGGGAAACTTTCGTTTTAGGTTACGAACTAATTAAACATTTTTTTTCTGGAAAAAAGGGATAAAAGTGAGGGTACACCCAACAGTGCCATCTTTGGAATTTTTTTTAAGTTTAACAAACTTTTAAAAAATTATTAAAACATTTTAAGTAATTTTTTATATAAGTCCTATTAATTACCTTGCCAATGAGCTATAAATGACTTAAATCGGTTTAGTCAATCGTTAGCAATCGATATTCAAAATACTCATGTTTCGCAAACCCCTAAAACTTTGCCGCCACCCTGTGTCATCCCTAGAGCGAAATTTAATTTTTTGAAAGAAATGGTATTTTTATTTTTTCATTGGCTATCTGCATATGAAATTTTATCGAAATCAGAGGGGGTCCGGAACATCGATGTTGCGGTGACGTGGAATTGCTCTATGTATAACATTACAAAATATAGAGGAAATAAAAATAATATAAGAGGAATAGCAAATTTGTTAAAACAAATTTCAGGAATAAATTTAAAACTGGGATGCCAATGATCCAGGAGTGGAATATTCCTTGATCGACACATAATGTCTGCTTTAATCATTAAAACCCAATTATAGAGTAATATGAAGGCTTATTTGAAGGCCCATAGTCAAGATCAATATCTCTGCTATTGCCAGTGGTATTATGATGCACGGACGTAAGCTATTTTGGACTTAATGTGGGTGCAAATCTCGGCTAGCGCCTCGATTTGCAAACTCCACATCCGTCCAAAATCTTTAGCTTTACGTCCTAGCATCATAATGTACTATTCTATGGAATCTCCCAAAAATTTTCAAACATTAAATAAATAGTTATTTGTTTCACTACGACAAAATATTATGCATTTTGAGACGAGTAAAAAGTTGCGGTGCGACACGATATTAACGGAGTACCGCAATTGTACGAGTTCCGAAATTCATTTATGCTTCACGATGATATAAATTTGTTATAACGTCTTGGATACGCGATATATAAACACATTCATAAAAACCGGGGCGTTATGAGAGGGCATTATGAATTCATAACGCCCGCTATTAAGACGCTAAAAAATTAAATAAAATAATTTTTACTGTAGTTTTGTCTACAAAATGTAAATAATTCTTATTCAATGTAAGCTAGTAAAAGATTTTTAAAATTTGTTTAAAAATGTTTAGCAACATTTTAGTTTTTAAATGTTTATATAGTTTTCCAAAACTATCAAATTATTTTAAACGTCATACAATGTTTTTGTCATACGCTACAAAATTTAGAAGAATTTGTTTACTTAGCAACGTATAAACAACAAAATTTTTATTTTAAACATCAAAATAGTTATTTTCTTGGCATACTATGATACATTTGTATTTTTTTGCATATCAATATAGACTAACAAATTAAATTCTTTCTTAGTTTTGAGCTTATTAAGTGAAGCATAAAATCTTGTATGCACCACTGGCGTTACTGGGTATTACGCCCATCAAGCGACATCCATCCCTCGGGCCAGAGGCCCTCGGGCTAGATTACGTCGCTTTCCGGGCGCAATAACCTACATAACGCCCTAGGTACATAAATAGCTATTTTAGTTCGAGTAAAACATTATATTTTTTCTCCATACGTTTTTTAATCTATAATTTAATAAAGTTTTAAAATATTCGATATTTAATAGTTATTTATTTATCTAGAAGGAAAAGTGAAACTTTAAAGTACGAGCTAGATGTTTACTAGTGAGTACCTTTAAAAACACTTTTCGTTTGAGGTAAATACAACATTTTATTTCATACTGGAAATTTATTAAAATAAAAAGAAATGAGTTTTAAATTTTGCTCAAAAAGTTGAATTTTAACGTCCTAGGACTTTATGAAATTTTATAAAGTCCTAGGACGTTGAAGTTCAACGTTTATGATACAAAAAGTTGAACTTTAACGTCCTAGGACTTTATAAAATTTCATAAATAAATAAATAATCCGAAAAATGTCGTTTTAGATATCACTATGAAATATATTATATTTAATTTACATGTCAAACTAAATCCAAGCAACCAATTCATTTTTTTGTCAAAAAATAATAAATTTCCTATTCAAACTTTGATTTTTGTTATTTTTTATCCTAGGACAAAAAATGATTGTTTTTGGACTGTCACCATGACAACTAGATGCAATACATCAATGACATATTTTTTGTAAAATATATCCAAACAAAAAGTGTAATTTTTAGTCGGGTTGCAGAAATAGTAGTTTATGTAACAAGTACGCAAAATATGGAATATTTACAAAATATATACAAAATACGAATCGTAATGTTTCCGGACGAGGCGCTAGCCGAGTCTGTAATATGAAGATGAGTCTGCTAAAGCCATTTGCGTACGTGTTGCATACAACGTTTTTTAGTATTAGCTCTTAGGATTTTTTTTTTCTAATTTATTGCTAAATTTGTATTCTTGCGTACCTAAAAATTTGATTTGAAAATTTGATCAAAACTTAACAAAGCAATTGTGATTATAATTTGAAAATAATTATAATATAAAATGAAAACAAATTTTGAATCCGCTAAAGTGTTGTCATAACGACTTTAAGTACTAGGCCGCTAAAATACAATTTTGCGGACTCTAAACAGTTCTAAAAGTAATCATTTTTCGGAGCTAGTACTAAAAAAATATTTTTTTAAATCAAAGCAACCTTAATTTTTTTATATGATGTTTGGTTGTTATCATGGATAACATATTTTTGAAATTTTTCCAATTTGCATTTGAGTAAAATCCCAAAGCTTACTTCATTAAATAAATATTTTTGTATCTCATGCACAAAAGTACGCATTTTCATGCCTGGATTTACCATCAATAAACATTTTTTATCGCGCAAATGATTACAAAATCCAAGAAAACAAAATCGGAAAATTTACAACACAGCAAAACCTTTTTATTACAAAAAAATTTACCATGACAACCAAAAAATCAGATTGTTTTGATTTTTAAAAATATTTTACAGAGATTCAGGAGGAGTCGCTTCCTCCTTTCATCAAATTTTCCCGAAAACGTTTCAGAAGTATGGGAAACCGAACTGAAAGCTTATATAACATGTTTCATAAAAATCGAGTAACAAACTTTGAGTTATTGGAGTTTCAATTAAGCATTTGTCTAAGGGCTTCTCCTCACTTTGTAAACTTTTGTCCAAACTTTTTCAAAACCTAAGCAATTTTTTGTTATGATTGCTTATGTACTGATTTTTATCAAACTCAAATGACATGATTTAAAATTGTTGAAGTTTGTAAACAAAAAGGTGTTCGTAAGTCCTTTTCTTCTTTGTGAAATTTTGCTCAGAATCTTTAATAACTACGGCAAACCACAACTAATCTTATGTACCAAGTTATTGCAGAGTTATTGAAGTTTCAACTAAACATTTGCGTGGCAGCCTCCTTCTCCCATTCTCCTATGTCGCCTAAAAGCTTTGCAGATAACCACCTTCAGCCAAAGAATGTTTTAAAACCAAAATTATTGAAATCGGATCAGCAGAAGGAAATTGTTTTGACTTATTTAGATTTCTAGTTCAAAACGTGGAGAAATTCGTATAAAAGTGGGAATAAGATTATGAAAATATTCTAGAGATTGTCTTTCACACTGAACTAATTTGTTTCTTTTTGTGAGACTGAAGTTGTATCTTTCAGTCCATTTTTCTCTTTCTGTTGATTTTTTTTTAAACTAGGCACTCCAACGATCGATTTGAAATGCCAGACGAGTATAAAACTCAACTTTAACGATTTAAGTAAGGTATCAAATGAATGGGCACTATATGGCACTATAGGATTTGGGAAACATTTATTTTAACATTTTACACTAACCTATTTTCTCAATAATTTTGAAAATTTCGTTGGTTAGAAAATTTTCTCGACCTAGGTATAAGTTTAATAATCCGAAAAATTCAAAAAAATTGAGTATCGGAACAGAATAATCGGTGTCAAGAACAAAATACTTGTAAACGCGTATCCCAGTATATGTTGGTGAGGCATTCACTCATATTGAATGGTACACCTACATATTTCATCTTGACTAGAAACAACTGCAACAAAACGATCTACATGAAAACGTGCTATATTGAAAAGGTATATGGTAAGCAGTCTGGCAAGAGTTTTTACAGGATACTGCAGACTGATAAAAACATCAAGAATATTGGAAATAAAATCGAACAGATGCATGTAGATTCTGTAATATAAATAGATCAAAAGATCACACAAAAGCTTAATGATTACCTTGTCAACAAGGTTGAACTGAAAAAATAAAAACAGAATAAAACCTATCGCAATTGTAAATCAATTTAAAATTCTCTAACCCATAGTGGCAGCCTAACAATGCTGGATAGTACATGTTCCAAAATATGTATTGCCTAGAACAGTGATGACGAACCACGAGTGGCACGTTGGATAATTTCAAATGGGTTTCCAAATTTTTGAGATTCTAAGGAACAAATATCCAGAGGCTGGTCTGGTCAAGGGGCTGGGGACTTCGGTCTGTGTTAGGGATTTTTATAGTTTTCTTCAAAAGGCGGCAAATGAGGATTTTTTAACACGAAACATCAATACGTTGCCGGAAAATTATAACAAATTATAAATTAACGTAATTTAAGAAAGCGTATCATACACTTAACAAACTACTCAAACAGCAATTTCAACTTTTCAAAACAACCATTATCTACCAATTACATAGTTCAATTACATTTCATGTTATACAAATAATTAATTTATTTTTTTTTTCAATCAAGGGCCTGATTGAATTGATTTCAAAAAATTATAACAAAATAATCAAAAAAGCTTATTTTCCAACTGTTCCTGTTATTCAGAAGTCGTGGAATCTGGAATCACACAAATAAATAAATAATCAAGAAACATCTCCATATATTAATTAAATTATTATTATTAAATTTGCATATTTAATGAATCATGAGATATTTAAAAAAATCTACGATCTACTTCGACGATTTTGCGGCACGTGTTCTTTTTATTTTAAAAAAAATGCCTTCGTTGCAATGTCTAGACTTTAAACACTAGAACACTAGACAATGCAAATTTCTTCAATAAGTTCAGTGTAACTTCTTATATGTCAAATGTCTGCTCTCAGCTTAAATTTTTTTATTTTTTCTTACTCCCATCCCCTTTAAACATAAACCTATGAACATTTACAATTTTGCTACAATTTCAAGCTTTCCAGTATTGTGAATTGCTCAAATTTTTCGGCCCGTTCATTACGGAATTGAAACTTGGTATGTAAGGTTTTAGTATTATTTCCAATATTTCTGCATACCAAGTGCCGGTTTGCCATTTCCGGTTAAAAAGTTTTTTTTTAGGTGTTTAACCCTACAGTTTCAAATATAGCCTACAGTTTCAAAGCGATTTTCATGAAACGTTGGTAAAAGGTTTTAATCATTATGAGAAAGATTGCATTAACTTTTGGCGTACTTTGGACAAAGGGTTGGCATGGTCCACCATACAACAGGTGATTTTTCTCACTATATTTTTTATGTTTGTTGGGGGCGTACAACATTCGTTCGAAAAAGAAATTTTGATGGCACTTTAAAAAACGATGCAAATATGTATGACAAGGAGCTGATTAGTTTTATGCGATATTAACCAAAGTGGTGGGTTGTTCCCCGAGAACCTGATTTTTGGAAAGTTCAATCACATCTGTACCTGATAATCCAATTGAATGAAACTTGTAACATAAGTATTTAGTTTCACAACAGTTTTGCATCCCAACGCCTGGGTTTTTCATTACCGGTAAACATTTTTTTTTGCAATTTTATGCACTTTTTTCAGTGTTTTTATTCACACTACAGCCTACAATAATAAAGTGATTATGATGGAACTTGTGGAGGTGGTTCTAATTATGCTCATATTTTGGGACACATTGATCAAAGTGACGGGGACCACCACCACCAACAAGTTTGTTGGGAGTATACAGACTTTGTTTATGAATCAATTTTGATAACTTTTTTGACAAAAGATGAAGATTTAAATGACAAAGAACTGATTCGTTTTTGGATTGTATTGGGATAAGTGGTAAGAGGCCGCCCACGCACTTGTTTATTTGAAACTTCAATAACATCATGATAATTTATTTTGATTAATCTTGGTATAGCTTAGGCTATGATTTATAACAGTTCTGCATCGCAACTTCCGGTTTGTCACTTTAGACACTTCCTTTTTTTACTTTTTCTATTCACACACCAGGATTTTTGTCTGTTGGAATACTACAGCTGTCTTTAATGTTTTTCTAATTAGAATTATGTGAAATCTATAACATCGGCTTGCCATATTTCGAGAACTGTGGTGAAGTTAGCCTATGCATCAGCGCCGCAATAGTTTTTTACTGATTTCGCGTCACAAACTATTTTAACGCGGAAAATTTGATAATTTTTTTACTAATTCACAATTCAATGTAACAATAATATAAAATATTAATAATACTTTTATTTTAATTTTTTTCAGCAAACAAACCTGAATGGTGTCGAAACTGTTCTGTAGATGACATAAAATATTGTTTAAGTTCTCGTTTATTGCGTGATCATTGTTGCTGTGATCAACGACATGGTGATGGTAAGTAGGTGAAAATCACAACTGTTTGTAATTAAAGTTCAGTTTAAAGGTTTTGTTTAAAGTCAAGAAATTTCGTCACAGTTCTTTTCAAAACATTAAAGTTCTATAACTAAACTATTTTCCAAACCATTAATCTATGAATTTATTAAATTTTAATGCGATAAAAATTTACAAACGACCTTGTTCAATTTATCGCGGATGGATGACTACAATTATCATTATTTATTTTTTGTCAATAAGTTATCTAATTGCATTAGAGTTAATCGTCGAATAAAACTGTTTTGAAATATGGAATTTTTTTTTTAAAATGTGAAGTTTTATGAATAGTGGATATTTATATGAAGAGATCAATTTTTAGTTTTTTAATGGCCAGCAGCGATTATTATTATTTCCTGCTATTGGTACATAAGTTAACGTGAGATATCATCTGCCAAAGTTGTATTTTAGATTTTTAACACAAGAAATTTAAAGCTCTTTTGATGTGTTTACTTCACCACAATTTTAAATTGTGTGAAGTAATGCAATCTATCGTGGAAAAAAAAATCTTACATATCCCAAATTTTGTTTTTTCTTTTGTTTTGGACCATCCCCTGTCTAAATAGCCAATAAAAATTTTGGTGTACGTCTGTGTGTGGGCGGGTGGGTGGGTGGGTGGTTGGTTGGACTTTCTGCATAGGATCTTGATGAAACTTTGGCAAATGATACAGGTTCACTTGAAAATGGAAGATCTGGATTCATTTCAAATTTGGACAAAATGGCGGGGGTCTCCCGAACGCCTCTAAGCTTAAATCTGGAATAACTTCTAATCCCGGGCTATGATCTTACTGAAACTTAGTATATAAGGTTTTAGTACAGTTTCCAATATTTCTCCATACCAACTCCCAGTTTGTCACTTCCGGTTAAAAAGTTTTTTTTCCAGGAGTTTATCCCTATTGTAGCCTACAATTAGCAATCGATTTTCATGAAACGTTGGTAAAAGCTTTCAAGTAACATAAGAAAAGTTTTGTAAGCTTTTGGAGTACATTGGATAAAAGGTTGGGGGTCCACCATACAACAGGTGGTTTTTTCCACAAAGTTTTTATGTTTGTTAGGAGCATAAAACATTCGTTCGTGAATGAACTTTGATGACACTTTGGAAAAAGATGCAAACATGTATGACAAAGAACTGACCAGTTTTTAAGCGATAGTGAACAATGGTGTGGGGTCCCTGGAGCACCTGTTTTTTTGAAAGCTCTATAACATCTGTACCTGATAATCGAATTGAATGAAACTTGGTACATAAGTATTTAGTACGGTTCATCCCAACTTCCGGTTTTTCACTTCCGGTAAAAAAATTTTTTTTATTTTTTTTAAGTATTTTCAGTGACTTTATGCACACTACTGCCTACAATAATGAAGTGATTATGATGAAACTTATGAAAAATGTTCCAAATAGTGTGAGAAGATATTTATCATCTTTGGGACACATTGATCAAAGTGGCGGGGGGCTACCATACAAATGCTGACTTTTCACACTTTGTTTTTAAAGTTTGTTGGGAGCATACAGACTTCATTCATTAATCAATTTTAATGACTTAAATAACAAAGAACTGATTATTTTATGGACAATATTGGGATAAGTGGTTCCCGTACACCTGTTTATTGTTTCAATGTTTGTTGGAAGCATACAACATTCGTTCGTTAAGTAATTTTGATGACACTTCGCTAAAAGATGCAAATATGTATGGCAAGGAACTGATTAGTTTTTTTAGCAATAGTAAACAAAGTGGTAGGGGGTCCTCCGAGCACCTGTTATTTTGGAAGCTCAATAACATCTGTACCTAATAATCGAATTGGATGAATCTTGGTACATAAACATTTAATACGGTTCACAACAGTTCTGCATCCTAATTTCAGGTTAGTCTTTTACTTTTTCTCGTACAACAGAATTTATGTGTGTTGGGATACTACTGCTTTCTTTAATATTTTTATAATTGGAACTACGAAGTCTACAACATTGGTTAGCTTTTAATTAAAGTATTTGATGGATATTAGCTCATTGTTTATCCAGAACACTATGTTTCTAGAGTTGTGGTGAAGTCAGCCTATTCATCAGCGTCGCAATATTTTTTTTCTTATTTATCTTTTATTAACAGCACGAAAAATGAAACATTTATCAACACCTCAGAGCTAATACATGTTATGAAATTTAAGTCGCAACAGATCATGGGCAGCAAAGGAAGCATTGCTTCTCTATCATTTCTTAACATGCGTAATTATTGTTGATAATTGCTTTGTACCTTAATAAAACACCGTTTTGAAACATTCTTACAAACGATTTTAGAAAATAAATTTCTAAAGAAAAATCTGCACGTTTCACTTGTTTTGAAACTCTTGATGTCATCTGAGTAGCTTTGTTTCTGTGTCATTACATATAGTTGATCTAGAATTTAAATCGGTGTAAGTGATGATAGTCCTAGTTCGAAACTCCTTTCAAAAATCGAAGATCACATAGTTACTCATTCAAGGTTAACGTAGTTAGAGTATGAAATGTTATGTCGTAGCCTGGTGATCAATGAAGCAGTTATATAAAATCCCTGATTTAGACATGACCTATTTCTCATACGCATCAAATTTGCATTCGTGTTAATTTTCATAGTCGTTTTTCATGCTGTCCTGTACACATAGTCTTATACTCCATCCATGGTCATCATATACTATAGTTTCCGCACATAAATTTATTATCAGAAAAATAGTTGTGTAATATTTCTCCAATGTATTGTCCGTTGCTCGATTTGTATTCGTACTTCCGCTATTTTCAGGTAGATGTCCTACTATCGTCTATTAATTAGTAATATTTTTCCAGTGTAATTTCCATTGCTTAATTTATAATCATTAATTGCTGTGGAATTGTCAGAAAGCGGTTGTGTATTATCATTAATTCGTAAACACGCTATTTACATGTGTAGTTCGTTCCATTGTTTCGTAAACAATGTTTAAATTTTTTTAAAAATCTTTTCCAATTTCTATTACAAACTAGCAGCCCTGCTCCTTAATGGGTATAGTAACTAACGATAAAACGAAAACTAAATTTCCCCAAGAAACTACCTTATCGATTCGTTATTGACCGCATATAAATAGCAGTTGGCAGTTAGCCTCGCCCTCTTAGTTCTTCTCCGATATAGGTTTTTGTTGTTGTCGCGCTGTCATTGTTAGACAGACATATTTTATTTTTTTTTGGGTTGCTGATCTTAAACAAAATACGATGTGTGTTTGTGTTAACTTTTCTGATAAAATTCAATAAATCCGGAGAGTGAAATAAAACCAAGAAAAAGCCCAAAAAAAGTATTGTTTATATGTTAGTGGGGACGAAAATCGCTGATTATTAGTTCACCATTTATCGAAATCATTTATCATGGCGGACAGGTGGTGATAGAATTGGATCATAGAATATGGTGGCGTGTGGACAATTAATGATCGTGATCGAAATTACCTTGGAGCCGTGTACAACTTAATTTTTTTTTGTTTATTACCAAATTCAAAACAAGAGGAGTTCAACTGTCTCCATAAGTGACGTTAATCAATTTGTGTAACAAATTCAACCCTTAAATAACATAAAATAAACGAAAACACTAAAACGACAACCACTAAAGTTAAGAGTCAACCATGGCTACTTATGATTCGATTTTCTTTCCATTGTGTGAAATTAAATGGAGGTGAGAATAGGAATAATTTGATCAACCCTTGCGGGTGAATAATAAATTTACGTGGTGTCAAATAAGATCCGAGTCAGAACTAGAACAATTTGTGTACCCAAAATGGGGATTTATTTATTATTGTCTTAAAATAACTTAAATGTTTGTAGAATATCTTTTGTTATCTTTATGGTGTCAACCTAAATTACAAAGCAAAAATAGAACAATTTTTTTATCCAATTTTTTTAGTATCGTTTGCTAATTTTCGGTCGTAGTGCTCAATGTAATTAAATTAGAATTAACAACAATTTGATTAGCCATAATGGTAGCCATTTTTATAAAGTGTTAAACTAAATATAGGAATGATATAATTTAAAGATCCATTCCTGAGATTTATTTATTAATGTTTTCAATACAATTAAAATTAGAAAT
Organism: Diogma glabrata; assembly: GCA_963693315.1. Taxonomy (NCBI): domain Eukaryota; kingdom Metazoa; phylum Arthropoda; class Insecta; order Diptera; family Cylindrotomidae; genus Diogma; species Diogma glabrata. Next base: position 20,885 of record CAVNZG010000972.1, read on the forward strand.
CGAACAATTCAATTAACCATAACGGTTCACTAATTTGTCATTTGTAGTGTTAAATTAAATATAGAAAAAAAATAATTAGTATTTAGAACAATTTAATTAACCTTGGCCGTTATTTATTAGTTATTGTGTAAACTAATGCAAAAGTATGATTAGATCAATTAAATTAAACACGGCAGGCTACCAAAATTTTTTTTTGTGTTAAGATAAGCTAAACAAAAAAAAGAGAAAACTTAAACTTAGAACAATGAATTGCGTTTGCTAACTGTTTTATGTGTTAAATTATATTATAATAAAATAGAACAATTTGAGTAGCTACTTTGTTTAATAATTTTTTATTGTGGTGCTGAACTATATGGGTCCGTAAACATCAACGATACACCATTATCAACGTTGCATGACTCTATAATCTCAGCTTTGTCATGATTTATTTTCTTTGGTTTTATCTGCTTATAAGCGCCGATAGTAACCATTGTACATCTCAACTCTAATTATTCTTGATATACTTCATCATTGTCGTGGCGATTATCTTGCGGCTAGTTAACTACAGCAGTAATATCAACCATGAATTTTACCTAGGCTGTCCACCTCACCTGGAACCTTAATTTGTTATTTCATTAGTGCTGTGGTGCACTTTCACTCATATCATAAATATCGGCAGGTAATTATACTTCCACCGAGCCGGACTAAACCATGGGGTGAGTGATCTATTAAACTTGTAGTATTTTTAGGTTTGATTGATTATGTATATGTATGTAGTTGTATGAGCGTATATACCTGGATGTCTGGCTGAGAGGATGTATGAGCGAGGGTATGTGGTGCATGCGCGTGTGAGTCAGATGAGAATACACTAGATTAAATGAGTTTATATCCACACCAAGATGTTGTATTTTATTTTAGAAGTCAAACCTGTATTTTGTTTGTTATTCGATTATTTCCATGACACCAAACCAAGACCTACCGTTATTTGTAGATTCTGGTGAATTAATTTAATTTTAAATAAAATGTTAATAATAAGCGATGTTGAGATGCTCGATTTTGCGTAAATAATTGATCGATGGTAATGTATTACAACATCAGCAATTAAAAAATATTCTATTAAATCTAAAACCAACCAAAGTAGTATTAAATGAAATAAATTTAATAAGACTGAAACGTCATCATCTTCTACAACAACTATTAATAATATAGCAAATAATTGTAGCGGTAGTAGCTGTAATAGTAGTGGCAATAATACCAATAATTTAAATCATTTAAGAAAATCATCCGACAATAATTCTCATATAAAAGCAATACAATTTTCAAAATGGTTTTCTTATAACGACACCTTCGTTCTAGCTTTTACCGATAATTTTATAATAATTTTCAATTCAGCTACATCATTAAAAATTTTATGGAATAATCAATTTAAAGATATTCAAAATATATTTCTTGTAAATAATAACATATTAATTATATTAACAAAAAAACTATAGATTACATTCAATGAAACTAATTCAGTTGACTGAATTATTATACATTTATTTTTATAATAATAAGAATTGTAAAGAATCATATAATTTAATAAAAAAATAACAAAACTAAATTATAACGAAGATAATGATATAAATTTATTGCTAACTGAAATTGATTTAAATAATAAAATTGAAAGTAACAGTGTAGTAAAGAAAGAAAATGAAGTGAACGATGGTGGAATCATGTTGTGAGCAATATCCATCATCAAACGGAAGATAATCAAAATGATATTGTAGTTAAAACAAACAAACAATTTATCCCTGAAATATAATAATAAAATGTTATATTTACTAAATAACGATGACGTAAATAATCATAAAATAACGATTGATAACGAAAATGAAGAAAAATTTTATGGAATTTATATATGACTTATAAATCATCAAAAATAAGTAATATAAGTTTTTTTGAACGTTATTCAGTAATATTGGATTGTTTCAAGTGTAAGTGAATGTGGGGATAAATGTAGGTGCGTATGTGTGAGTGTGTGAGGTGCGATAGTGTGTGATTGTGTGCTGAAATGTGGGGGTTGGACGTGCTGATCGCGGTTCTTTCGTATCTGGGGGTCGCCAGAGTCTCATTCTCTCACTTGTTTTTTCTCATTTCCGTGTATATCATGTTTTTTTCGCGTACTATATTGTTTATTTGTGCTGGAGTAGCAGGATTTCTTCATCGTTCCCATAGGCTGCCACTGGTCAGGGGCAATAAATAAATCTCGCTAGGTACGCGACCTGCTAGGCTGCTTCGTTGAGTTTCAACGAAGAGCGCTTCATTACAGAAAAACAGTAAGAATGTATTCGTAGTTTTTTCAACTCTAGTAGGTAAATGATGATGAAATTTCAAATTCGAAATACCATTGCCTCAGTGGCGTAGTTGGATAGCGTATCTGACACCTGGCACTGATGAGGAAGGTTCAAAACCCACCTCGAAACAGTTACTTAAGTTTAGTTATTTGAGTTTAAATGCTTACAAAAAATTCCTAATAATTCAATATCTATTCAAAATTCAAGTCTAGTGAATTAAAAATTTGAAACAAATGGATTAGTTGGGTAATTAAATTAAAACTATTTAAATTTATAACATTACTCTACGCATTTATACAGCATTGTTAGACGCATAAATATGTTTATATATAAAATCATAAAGACATAAAACATGACTGTCTCAACATATAAGGAAAAGTCTTCTTTAAAAATAATTTCACGCACCAATGACTGATCATTTCTATTGATTGTAAAAAATACGTTAAAGTACTTAAAGTACTGAAAGGGTGTGTTAAATTCAATGATCCAAAACAAATATCCGTTATTATTTCAAATTAAAGAGGTTAATGGTATTATAATGTTGCAAAAGTTTGACAGCACTCCATACAGTCTACGTATATTTGTGCTCATAAACTCAATAAGTAATCGGTCGATACATTGAATTCACGTTATAGAATTCGAATACGCATTTATTTTATTAACTGTTTTTATTAACACTCTTGCTGGTGTCCTTTAATATTTACCTAAACTTCATAAATTAGATATGACTATCAGAGCAATAGTTTCTTATCCCAGTGATCCAGATTATACACCGAGAGAAATTTTTACATTCTATTAACGAAGGCACATTCATTAAAAATATGTTAAGGAAATTCATTATATTTATTAATAAAGTTTTGTAGTAGAGAACTTTTTTCAATATTCTATAACTTTCTTTAAAGTGTTGATCAGTTTTTCATGAATTTGGCATAGACCCAACGCAAACAAGTTACTTAAACTCAAATTCAAATCTTTAAGGAACTATGATGTTAAAGCTATGATTATTCTTCAAATATAATAATATTTATGAATTTTATGATAACTAAATAAAAATGTTTCATTAATAAAAAAAATGTTTTTTGAGCCATAAAATCCAAACTTTATGATTTAAAAATATTACATATATTTAATGAACTCATATTTATATTAATAAAATTTAATTAAAGCTTCAAATGTCGAACAACGATATAATTTCATTGAATAAACGTTATGAAATTTGTCGATCAAATTTAAAAAAGTAACGGTCAGTTTTATATGATTCATTTTTAATAATATAATTTTAACGTATTAGTCAGGTAGTGTTAAATTAATTTCGCTTAACCTCTGGTTTTGTACCTACTAACAGACACCTGCCCAATAATTTGTATTAATAAATAAGAAAGACTCTGGAATTTAATATAGTAAACTAGCTATTAAAACCGTTCGCTTTACGACATCAATGTAAATTAAATTTAAAGTTTTAAATGTATTTAACAGATATATACTTTTAAAACTAAAAATTGAATATAGATTTTTATTAATTGATTTTTATTGACCTATTATTTTAAAATTGTGTCCATTTTGTCCATAAAATTGTGTCCACGATGGTATCTTTTCGTTAAATTCATACAGTATCGTTAATTTATGCATTCGGTAAACTCATATTAGTATACATACATATCTGTACAGAAATGCAAATTACTTAAACTTTTATCAAATCTGCTACATGGTACACATAGGGCCGAAAGATGTTTTATTCCTCAATTCTCCATATTTTAATCATAGAACCCCATTACAGGAATTTCGAACAAACAATTTTAAAGATGCATTATAAAGTTTAAACAAGTAACGTTATTCATTTCAAATTTGGTAAATAAATTTTATCATATTAATTATAATTCATAAAATTTGATGCCTACATAATATACTAATATTCTTTATATTAATTAAAAAATAATACATTTTAAAAAAATTAATAATATCTATTAAAATTCGTCATGTTATAATGAAATATTAATTGGTTTAAGTAATATTCTTTAACCAAATTAACATTCTTCACATTTAAAGAACAAATAATGAAATTTTCGTCGTAATTTTTAGCCGAATATCTCAGAACGTTCTCAAATGTCTAGTGGTCAAGTTGAAATAAATTATATACTTACAATTTTAATTTTTTTTCCTGTGTTATGGATTCTTGTACAATTGTAGTCAATTTGTTAAAAGAGTGGAATATTGCGGAAACAATTATTCAAAAATTCAAAGGTAAGTAAAATGTTTATTTATGGAAAATCTAAAGGAATACTTTTTTAATATTCCTTACAAAGTGTGTGTGTTCGTGTAAATTAACTTTAACGTTTCATAAAAATAACCATTTTTTCTTATTATTCATGGTGCTCTTATTATGTTTTACATGTATTGTGGAAGGATATACTAATAACGAATGTATAAAACAGAAGGTGAATATTACAAGTGCATTTATTTAACTTTTTATTTAAGATAATAATATCGACCAAGAAGCGCTATTTCTTTTAAAAACAGAAGACATCACTAAATTACTTTTGGGGGAATCACTAGGGACACGCATAAAAATTGAAAAAAAAATTTCGGACTGGAAATTAAAGCCGGTATAATTATTTTTATTGTATGCACTTTATGTTCATAGTTTAGCATGATTATAGTTATCACCACTTATCAAATCTACAACTACAAACATTTAATTTATAAAACTTTGAAATATTGTCGTTTTAGGATATTTTGTTTAGTTAATTGCTTATTAACAAATTTATCAAAATTATTCAAATCAATATCTTTATTTATTTTTTTTTTTCAATTTATTTTATTTTGTCCATATATTTCGACTTATTAGTCATTTTCAGTGGATCATACATATAGCTTAATATAATAAATTATTAAATTATAAGTAAATTATTATTACATAGTTCAACTTAAAAATGTATACACTTTATTAACATACATACATATAAAAAAGAAATTGCAAAAATTGTATTTTCAAGTTTTCAAGTTTTAAAACAATAATAATAATAACAAGCTATTAATTAAACAAAAACTATTTTTAAATATTACAATGTAATTATAAATCAATTTTGATTTAAATAATTTAAATATTTAGAACATTTTTTTTTGTTGTTCGTCTCTGTTACAGAAGCATACAAATCGTCACTGCTGCCCAAACCTAAACGTTTCAGACGGTCTGAAGAACCCTTAATTGAAAATAATTTGAACGGTAAAGTTGAATCACATTAAAGATTGTAATAGTTATATGTACTTAGCAATATTGTTTTATTATAGTATTGAATACCATAGATGAGGATGTCGCACATGATATTTGCCTAAATTTAAAGTATAATAGGGACGACAACAATCTAAAAGATATTCTAGGAAAATGGGTATCGTCAGCTAAATATAGATTGAAATGGTTTAAAAATGTGAGCGACAAAAATATCAACGCGATTGTTAACGAATGGCCAGCTGATTGCGGGTAAGCGCGTAAGCGCAATATGGTCCTCGTCTTATAGATATAGATTTCCTTGAAATGTATCCAAACTCTGGAAATATTTTACTTCAGTTTGATCGGTTCTGCAACGACATAATCTCAATAATGAATACCAGAATTGTGGAGCCCCTTTCGGAAAAAATGTTTATTGAATATAAACAACAGAAAAATGTATCGCCAGGTAATATACTACTTTGCATTTATTTGTTTTTACATAAAATTTATAATACGTATTTATTTATAATTAATTACAGAAGCCCGATCTTGTGTGATTTTGTTGTTGTTACATGCATTGATTAAACCTACGACAAAAAAGAAGACATCGAATAATCAGTTCAAGAAGTTCACTATCAAAGACGCGCAAAATTCGTTTTTGATACTCTTGCCAACAACGCAGGATGTTGATAACCATATTGAATCCCAAGTAAACCTTAAATGTAAGATTCAACCGTTTTTGTTTGTAATTGGCGGAAACTTTTATACCAAAAATCAGTACTTCGTGTACTGTGATTCAATTAGATACAAATGCGCAAGCCCTTTAACTGCCTTGGATTGTGTATTTAAATTATTTCAACTGTTTGACTTGGAATATCCACCACAATCAAAATCAGTTTGGCAGTTCATTCAACAATTCTTCTATAATATAGAGACTAAGTATGACGATGCATTCCCGGCGGTCAATTTATTAATAGCTAAGTTAAAAAATAAAAATCTATTAGTATTTAAGTAATTTTTAACATTTATTTTAAATTTAGTTTTATGTATGAATATGTAATAGAATTTATCATTTCTATTTAATTTATTTTTATAAAGAATATAATGTACATTCGATTATACATACATATATAATTTAATATTTTGTTATTTAATTTCTGATCTAGAAATTTATGAATTTTTATAATTTTATATATAAAAAAAAAATCTTAATTTTGAAATATAAATCTTTATCTTTATTTTAAATTATAAATTTGTGTTTCATTTTCAAATATGTATAAAATACTTTGAATAATATTTCATAGATGGCATTGGGCAACGAAAGGAGAATGCAAATAAGAAAATTCATTAATTCTGATTTGTATGGTTAATTAATTTAGTTAATTAAGTTTATTAAATATAATTAACGATAGTTTTTGTTTTCAATGAAAACATAATTACTTTAAATAAACTTCGTTAAACAATTAATTTTAACTTAAGTAACTTTCGTTATTATAACGAATGCTTCATAAACTTATCTTTAATAAATATTCTTTAAAATAAAACAAAGTTAATAAGGTCCTGTATTATAGTTTGAAGAAATTTATTTTAATTTAAAAAGGTTTCATTAAAACAATTTTTGATGTTTGATTAACCCACGTATATTTTATTAATGAATTATTCGTGAGCTAAATACGAAATAATGTTTCTTAGCGCCAATGCAAGAATTCGTTAATTATATACAATTATTTTTCTCGGTGTAGGTGT